>JANZLQ010000057.1:7051193-7078078 GCA_026212715.1 Elanus axillaris | reverse complement strand
GGGGAAAACCAGTGTTTTGTATGATCCTGTGTTTCTTGCTGAACTCTGTACAATATTTGCTGGACTTTGTGATGTTTTGGATAGTAGTACATTTGTCTGAGACCGAATATTCTATGGTTGTTATTATCATTTGTTGTGTTGAGCAGATCAGTGGCAATTACTGCTGCTGTCTTTTCTAGATTTATGCAGTAATGAATATGGTTAAAGGAAAGTTATGAGTGGGAAGTCAAAATACAGAACATAAAAGTCAGAATTGGGGTAGTCCTTCAAGCCTGTGTTTAATCTTCTGGATCGTATAGGTATTAAGATACAGCCTTTAATTACTTGGTCGTAGTCTCCTCCAACTCAGAACTTGGAAAAGGTGATTCTGCCTAAAAAGTGGTTGCTCGGCATTTTGAGTTGCCTTCGTTTTCTTTGCATGTCTTCCTATATTTTTATGGCAAAACTTTTAGTCTTGCTTTTCAAAGAAATGCATGAATTTAACCATTGACTTTGCTGCAGCACTTAGGGTAGTGTTTCAGTAGCCCACAAGTGTTAATTAACCTTTATGTGGTGTGGGATAATGGCTGCATTTAACAGATGAAGAGTGAAGTTAAGAAGAGATTAAGGTCAAAAGCATCTGCTAATTACCTAATTTTCTAATTAAGTAATTGCCCAATTTGAAACTGGGAAGACTTGATTGTCAAAGTGCCTAGGTAGGACAGCCCTGTACACCTCAAAAGCCTGATTGCTGCTGGCGTGAGGTACTTGTGAGAGCTCAGCACTTTTCCACCCTGATGTCCAGGGTTTCAGGTTAGGCAGAACATGCAGGTTCTTCCTCTGTGTGGCCCTGGGAGTGCAGGAGGGATGCTTTCCTGCTTGTGGTGTCCTGCTCTGGGCACCCTTGAGCCCCAAGCAGTGTCTGGCTTTGCCTTCATCCCGGAAAGCTAGAGCCTGTTGAGTTTCTCCATGGGGTGGCTGGGGTGCCATCTGCTCGTGGTGCTGGGAGGCGAGCGTTGGCAGAGCCCTTGGTGACAAGGAAGACCTCAGAGATCCGGTCCCTCTTCATCTTCAGCATGTGAAAAGTTGTTTGCTTAGAAAATTTTAAATAGGTTGGTTTGGGCATGGCGGAGGATAGAGGAAAGGAACTCCAGGCACTGAAATTTTTAGCCTACATAGTTTCATGCTTGGCAAAGTTATTAATTTGTAACTCTTAAATTAGCATTTTATCATGGAAATGTTCTAACACTTCTAGCACAACATGAAATATTTTCGACAAAGGAATCCTAATATATGTGCGCTAAAGTGTTATTTTTAATGCATGTTTAACTTAGAGCAGTTCATTGCAGCTGTCTCTCTGGTTGCTATGTGAAATTCCAAGCATATGTGTTAGAAAAGATAGTCTCTGCCCCTCTCTTTCTCTTACTGTGACATGAAAATAGGGTGGCATTAGATACTAAAAAGAGCTTGGGGTGACTGGGATTGCTGCTGAGCGAGTGATAAGGGGGGATCCCAAGCAGGTACCTGTAGACACCATGAATTCTGTCTACGAAGTGTAGAGGTCACTCATCTGTTGAGCAGAAACACCGGTTTGGAAGGTAAAGGCATGTCTTGCTGGTTGAAGGCAGATAGTTGAAGAGTCCTGAGCTTTAGAACAGTGTCAGGAGTATCAAGAGCTAAGCAGTGCTAGGGGAAGAAAAATACTTAAAAACCACAAGGCTTTTTAAGTAGTGGGTGGTAAAAATCCCATGAATGGTCTTACTGTTGAGATCTGTCTTAATGGAGGTGGAGCTGATATGAATTATGCAGCTGGGGAAGGGTATGAGAGAGCCAGCATAATTACCTGCCTTTTCAAGTAATTATACGGATACCAATGTCAAATATGAGAAGTCTGTGTAAGTGTTGGCTTTCTTTTGTTTTCTCAGTCTATGTATCAAAACTGGTGTCAGCAAGTATAAGGTCTGATCTGTTTCTTCCTAAAACTTGTGTGCCTAGTAAATACTGGAAACTTAGGCAAGCTGAACACTCAAGTTGGTCAAATGCAGCATGGGTGGAGTTGTACCCTGTGAATCTCGTGCTGATTATCTGTATTAAAAATAATACGAGTGTTTACAGCAACAGATGCACAGGATTATTACAAAAATATTTTTGTCATAACAGCTGTAATTTGTGGTTATTATGAAGTTACTGTTTCCGGATGTTTTTGTATAATTTTTTAATCTTTCTTCTTCCCTTGCTTTTTCACATGAGCAAAAAAAAATAAATTTGAAAGCTTATGTGCACAAATCTGTTCAGTGTACACAAGCAGAACTACTAATTACTAGAGATGAAGCAGTAGATCATCTACAAACCCTTTAAATGAGATTGCCTGAAAACACAGGTGATGTTCTTTATAATGTAATGGTGCAGTAGTAGGCTCCCAGGCATGAACTCACTTCAAATAAACCATAAAGCAGTTCACAAATAGCAAAGATCAGTGGCGACTATTGGATTTCATAATATTTCATCTACAGACAAAAAACTGCAGTTGTATAATGTATATATTGTGCTTAATTGAAAAGTCCTAAGGAAACTTTGTCCAGTGTAGTTATATATATTTGTTCTTCTAAAATTGAATGCAGTGCTTTAATGATTTAAATTTATAGTTTATGTCCCCTCCCTCCCTTTTATTTTAAATTGCATTTTGTTGTGTATGATTATCTATACAAACAGGTGTGTATTCCAGATGGGCCAGTTGACATTTATTCAAGTCATGCATAAATTCTTAACAGCATAGATTATATTCCTTTCAGGGTTTTGACTGAGGTTTTTAGGCACAGTCTATGTTTTCAGACTTGAGTGAGGGTTGGGTTTTTTCGTTAGTGGTTTTCTTATATGGCCAAGTTCTTTATCCATCAGTTAGCATGGGAGATTGCAGTGCTATATTTTAAAATGAATAATAAGCAATCTTTTTACACGGTTTATAGTTAAAAAGGCAGATTAGCCATTAGGGTGGTCACTTTTTATGTTTGGGGCACTATCCACTAGACATTGCACTCTCATTTTATGGTCTGATTTTGCACTAAGATCTGTGCAAATAAATTTAGTGCTTACTGTGGACTTGCATTTAAAGTGGCTTCTAAAAGGCTAGTGAAGAGTAATATATCTTTTTTTATTAACTAGCATGTAGAGGACTAAAATTAGCTTGTTTAATGTTTCATAGTCTAATCTTACGAGCTGCCCAAGGAAGACAGTTTGCTCAACATGGTGGTCCTCATGCAGCATCAAGCCTGAGCAAATGAGTGGTGTGTGACAACATGCGTTCTTCCTGAAAACCTGAAGAAATGTCTGTGGAAGAGAAAAATACAAGGCTTAGCTAGTGTAGGAAGTACTAACATGCTGCATATTTGAGAGCCGTGAGTTGGGGACCACTGTCTGCAGTCAATTACTTATCTGTACCCATCTCAAAGCATCTACATTGTTGTTCTACAAGAAAGTGTAGAAAGAGCTTTCACCTTTGTCTCCAATAATTAATGTGAGATCAAGCAGTGCATTTTTTTAATTCAGAATGGAAAAACTGGAAAATTAGGGAAAGAGAATGAAAAAGTAGGAAAGGAGGTAAAAAATAGGTGGAGTAATCCAGAATGTTAAAGGTCTTGCATTTGCAGGAAAGGACAATCTGGGGACAACTTCCCATTCCACTTCCATGCTACCTGATCTAGCTTCTAGGGACACATCAGAAGTTAATACAGTATCATGGGGGGGAGAAGCTTTTTAATCTTGCACATTTGTGTTGTGGGTTTTAATTCCTGTTCTCATGTTCCTTCCATGACTCACATCCTTTACAAAACTGAGATTATTTGTGCATATGCTGGCATTTGCAGGAGGTGAAGGAGATACTGTGGGCAAAAGTGTAGAGTCTAGGGTTTTTTTGAGAATTATGTATTAGAGATACGGAACAGAGTTCGTGATCTTTTATAAGCTATTCATTCTTAAGACAAGTGAGTGGCAGAGAGCTGCAGAACATTTTCTTTCAGTTAACATTGTAGGAAAAACGAATTTGTCAGTTATCTCTGGAAATATAAGCCTCATCCAGAGTCATATTATTCACTGCTCTTCAGAATAAAAATTACAAGCTGTGCAAATGTGTACCTTCCTGCACACATGGACAGATTGTAGTCCCAGTAAGAAAGGGTTCTTTTGGGCCAGTTACTCACTGAAATTGTGAGCCAGAGCTTTATAGCATTCCAAGTAATTTCTATTGCATTTTTGTAATAAAAGACTCTTACCACTTTGGGGAAAACATAGAAAACTGTGTGGGTGCCTTGGCAGGCAGGGTTTTAAAAATATCTGTGGTTTGTGTGGCTTTATTGGATCAAATGTAGGATTTTCCACCCTGTGGTTTAAGTTTCCATGTGCTGGAGTTTGTAAAATTTGTTTTTCTGAAATGTTGCTTATTTCTAAAATGAAGTCCTTACTTATGTTTAGTTGAGGCTGAGAGGAATTGACTCAGAGAAGTGATAATGGATGCTCTGGAATTGTTGAGGGGCATCTGGAATAGATGGTTCAGTAGTAAGACCTTTTTTTTTTTTTTTTTTTTTTTTCCAATGCAGCCATTTCAAATTTCTGCTAGGCAGTGAGTGATGAAGGGTGATACTTTTTAAATGCTGTTATCCTGACATGCCTGGTTGGTGACATGTGAGGAGAAGAGTGGTACATGGGTCCAGAGGTTTGTTAACTACCATCACTAGGTGCTGGATACCCCTTTCCAAGTTCCTGGCCCAAGTCTAAGGGGTGGTTTAAGCCGCTGCTTTGTTCAGTCTGCTGGGAGTGGTTTGATGCATATGACTTGAGAAGTCCCATGCAGCATAATGTGTCTGTTTAATGCTGTTCATTGACAATGAAAAGTGAACCCTGATTTTTAGGGTCGTCCAGATGTCTCATGAGTACTGAATACAAGCATCCCATATACATCCCTGCTTACTCCAAAAGCAGGGGAAGAATTGATGTTTTAAGTTAACATTAAATTAATTTATTAAAATGAAAAATCTGTTGAACTGTGGCAACTATGATAAAATAAGACACCTTATTTTGAAAGTTACAGTAATGTACGTTTAGACCTAGCATGGTTTTTGCTGTCATTTGAGCACCAATACTCATATCTTAAACCACTTTTTAAGATTGAAGGACCTTAGATCCTCATCTGTATGGATGGATGTCTCCTCACTGCTACCAGCAAGCACTGCAAATGGTGCTTTTTTTGCAATGAATATTGTTCCCAGTGGCTCTCTTGAATGCATAGGTCATGAACAGCTTGGGAAATGTGACCAGCACATCAGAAATGATGCTATTTGATTATAGTAAAAATAACCAGGTAACAAAAAAGTCTTTTTAAAATTAATTAATTGAGAGAATAAGCAGTCAACTGCACTTATAAATTTCTTCATATATATCCTTAACTGGTTTCCCTCTTTAAATCAGTGAATAAATAAATAAATCTCCCTCTGGTTCAGTAAATTAAGAGTGGCTCATGGAAGGCCTTGATAGATGTCTGAGACAGCATGAGGGAAAGGCCAGATGTTTAAGTAGTGGGAGAATAGGAAGAGAGGGGATGGACTTCTGCTTCACAAGTGACTGACTTTGTACTTGCATAAGAGTTCTTTCCCCTCTGAAGGGGGAAGGGCATGCCCTTGAAGGAAGCTTTTTGTTTAAACTTCTTTTGAAGCAGTTCTATAGATTTTAAGAATGTATTTTTAATGGAAGAAGAAATCTGGAAGAGAGGTTGAAAACTTCTATGAAAAAAAGAATTGTAGTTTTGCATTGCGCAGATTTGTCAAAATGATCTCAAGGATTGCAGTTGTGTTTACTTTCAAGGCATCTTCTTTTAAGCTAATCCCCAGTTGACTTGCTTTTCAAGACGCTGCCAAAAAGGGCATGTTGGAGTCCAGTTGAATATTTGCTTTCATGGGTGAGGTGTTTGGGTTGGGAGTCATTCATTTTAATTCTCTAATAGTTGCCAGGGTAATAAATGATTGTCATCACTTGAAACAGATGCTGCTTCTGTAGAGTGATAAAGAACAATAAAATATTTTCCCAGTGTGCTACGGTTCTTTGATCAACCAAATCAACTGTGATTTTCTAGTGATCTTGCTGTCCAACTTCTTTCAGTCACTGTCTCATGTGTCCTCTTTGCAATGCAAAGCAGCCACTGGTGGTTTGAAACCTCTTTTCTGCCATTGTACACACTCATTGCCCACTGCTTTGCCTATTTTTGAATCAACTAAATGGCTTAACCCTTCTTGGTTTCCTACTCATGCCCCATTTATACAGCTACAACCTCTGACAAGCTCTTGGGATGAAGTTGAGTTTGAGGGTCCTTCTGCCTCTCCATGCTGTGTCTAGGGGTTAAACCTCCATAGGACAGGTCACAGAGGTGAACATTGCCCAACTCTTCTACCATTGCATTTGATACGCTGAGGAGGTCAAAGCATTGCAGCTCACCCTTACAGGGCAGAAAGATTTACTCTCTTGGTTTCCTTTCAGGTGTCTAATTAGTGACATAACTGTCTTTGGGAACTGCAGGAGCCATCTAATGTGTCCCCTTTTTGGGGTGCTGCTCTGTGTTAGTAGTTGGTGGGGAAAAAAGATGCGCATGTCAGGCAGAGCACTTACATCTATGCTTGTCAGGAGAGACTGACCAACAGTGGAGCCTTTGCTGGTTGGGTGATTACTGCTATTTGGACTCCACACAGAGAACACAGTAATGTCTGGCTTCTGAAATGATGACTTGACATAAATACTTCCTCCTTTTACAAATGCTTTTGAGTGATCTGCTGTATATTTATACAGCCTGGGAATTTATCCATAATTTATTCATTATAAGACCTATTAATAGTTCATTAATTGAAGGCTTTGACAGGCAAAAAAGGAAAAAATTGAGCTTTCCCTTTTCTTTTCCCTTTCTTTTTTTCTTTTCTTTTTTAAGGAGGTCATACTTGTCTCTTCTGTTTGAACGGCTACCCAGTATAAGATGAGTTAGATTATAATATTTTGAAAATAATTGTCATTGTTTTCTGCAGTGTTCATTTTGACTGGTCCACTGCATGTATTTAAAGGCTAATATTGTAAGGATATCAAAAATACTAATTATATGATACTTCTTGAAGTCTATTTACTTCCCTAAAGCAAAAGCTTTTCTTCATGAATTAATATAAATTTACGTTAGTTCCTTTTTATATGCTGCATAGCTATGTGTGCTTGTAGGAACTTCGGCTAGCTCCTTAAAACAGATGGGGGTTTATGTTTTGAAAATGTGGTTTTTAATAAAAGAATCTTACACAGTCTTTCCCAGCCTGGGGTAGCTGTCACTGGTCTGGATTTGTAAAGTACCATTGAGAGAGCTTTGGATATGCTGGGCTGTAGAGTCATTAAAATAACTTTTCTGCATATAGGAGATACAGCTATGGCTGATGATATTAAAGGCATTTTGTACAGACTTGTTCTGATCTGTTGTCTCTGGATCTCAGTCTGAGTACATGCCTTATTAATTCCCCCATTTTTTTTTTTTATTTATTAGCCTAAATGAATACAGTATTACCCATGAAGTGATACACTTCTGCTTTTGGTTTAACCAAATAATTAATTAAATCAATGTGCAAAACTATCTTAGTGTAGGAGTTGTTTTATCAATGTATTCTTAACTGTTCCTTTCAATTTGATAATAATCGTGAATACATTTCACTACTAATATTAGTTTGTTTTACTAATTCCTTGTAGGAATTTTGTTGGTATTGTGAAAGTGTTACTGTGATTCGTTATTTTGGTTGGTTCAATTCTTGGTCCTTCAGCAGTGAGTATCGTGTTTTAAGTGAATGGAAGTTGGCATTAAACTCCTCAATCTCTTTCATATTTAATTCATTGGAAGGGTTTGGCTCAGTGTTTCTTTTGCTTACATTTTGTTTAAAAGTGCCCTTATACAAGTATTTCAAAGATTAAGGCTTTTGTAGTGGAAAACAGAGTTTTAGGATTGTGGCTTATATTGACTCTTTTTTTTTTTTTTTCCTTGGTATATCTTTGTAAGATTAGTGAACTAAAGTTTTGATTGTATATAATTGCAGTAATAGTACCAGCTATGTACCCTTACATGTAAACTCACTGTTTGTATACATTTCATAGAAAATGGACTTACACTGTCTGTTTGTGTAATACAAGTACATTTTGTAAACCTGTATTAGAAGTTCTTTCCTGAGTTTTTAGTAAGCCTAAGTCAGGATGGATAAGGAATTCAGTACCTTGTGATTAAGCAGCATATTCTTTTATGGTTTTTTTTTTAAGTGGTTGGCCTGTGATTTATTGGAACAGCCAAATACAAAAGTCTGTTACGTGTTATTTTGGCTTGGCAGAAGTAATGCAGAGAACTGTCAAAGGCAAACAGTATGCAGAAGCTGTAATTTCCTTTTTACCACTGAAGAATAGATTTGGCTGGATTATGTCTTCAATGCTAATCTATCTCTGTGTGGCCAAACAGATTTTTGGAACCTTTTTGCAGCGTATTTATTTTCTGTTCACTTTAGGCCAAATGTTATAATGCCGTATGGTTTTTTGGCACATACAGGGTGGTGATGTGAAAAAAGTTAAAGAGAAGGAATTGAAGTTAAGAACTCTGATCTAGACTGTTTAAATTGAGACTGCCACTTGATGCAATTAGGTCATGGCTAGCAATACTTGTATGTTCAACTGTGGAAATTCTTTTTCAGCTTTACAACTTTCTTTAATAGTAAGGATCATAGTTAAAATTCTTGAACAGTTCCAAAAGAATATATTGCAAAATTTTACCACAGTTTTGTACCATTTTAGTTAATTCAGTTGGCTATTTAAATAAGCTTAATTTCAGTCTTCCTTCTGCTGGTAAGCATGTTTTTCTTTCTACACTATTTTATCAGACAGCACATTGCCTCTTCTGATTGTTATAGGGCCACGCACCTTAAACCTTCTGTCTTGGCTAATGATGAATAATGTTTTTGTCTTGAAGCACTAATGTGATACATTTAACATAATATCCATTCCTTACTTGCCTGAACATATTGTTTGAATGTCTTCAGTATTTCAGAACAATGGAACAGACATACTCATGCTGTACATGCTTTTTTCTGTGGCTTTTAGTTAAGAAAGAACAAAACAGTTAAATGCCTCTTTCTACTCTGCTTTCCTGCTCTACAGATGACAGCATCTCAGCTGCAAGCACGTCTGATGTCCAGGACCGTCTTTCAGCCCTGGAGCTGAGAGTACAGCAACAAGAAGATGAAATCACTGTGCTAAAAGCAGCTTTGGCTGATGTGCTAAGGCGTCTTGCTATCTCCGAAGACCATGTAGCTTCTGTGAGAAAATCAGCACCGAGTAAAGGTAAGCCCATATTCAGTAAATTCTTTCTAGAGTGAGAATGTTATCATTTAGAATGTTCTCCAGTGATCACTTCTTTTTTCCTTTTTCTCTCTCATTTGGAAAGGCAGGTATATTTTGAGCTGAAGGGTTTAGGTTTCTATGAGTGGTTTTATAGGATATGTCTAATAGATATCTGAAATATGCTGTTTGCTAACATTTTTATGTACTTAACACCCTTGAAAGTTTATCTTACTTCTTTCTGAAAGGTTCCCTTTTTAATTTAAATAGTGAAATGCTTTACACCTGCAGTCTTCAACCTGCCACAGGGCATTCTGGGGCAGTTCTGAGTCTCAGCTTTGACTTCACCTAGAAGTTACTCAACTGAAGGAGCATTTTAGAGGCTACATTTCCCCCTGCTCCTGAATTAAAAACAAAATAAAACAAAAAACCCAGAACACATTGCCACCAAATAAAGAAGCTTTCTGAATAAAGATGTTTTTTGTTCGTCTACAGAGATAACTCACCACCAGTAGGTTTCTTGTAAGTAGTGGCCATATAGCCATTCAGCAATATCTCTTTTGGTTAGTAGCTAGTAACTTTTACATTGCAACTTTGAAATATACAGGATTGTTTAAAAGTAGAGAAACTAGATGCTTTTTGCACTAATTTGTACATACTTTTGTTTTTTTTCCCCTTGTGGAAATTTCCTTTTCTATTCTGGAGAACTGATTGAATCGAGTCACTTGAATTTACTCCAATGTAAAATTGTGTATTCGGAGAGAACTACGGCCATGTATGTTTGTGGTATATATCAGGCCTCTGATTAAATAAAAGGTTAGGTCATATTTCAGATAATTCACAGTTCCGCTTCACCATAAATGCATGTATCCTCATCAAACCATGTAGCGCATAGTTGTCTAGGCTCAATCCATGCATTTCTTCTTTAAAGTACACCTGTTACACCAAAGCCAGTATAACACTGAACTGACACATCATAGCCTATGTTTGTTTGGGTGGCTGCATTATACAGACTAAAAATGCTGAAAGTTTGAATTATTTTAGAAGTTGCAGAGATCAAATTCATTAATAACATGGTTTTGCAGTCTCTCTGCCAGATGGAAGGAAGTGATGATGCTTGATTGGCTTGGGCTTTGAATCCTGCCATTCCCTCTTGCTTGCTAAATGGTAGACTGTTGTCATTCCTGCTTATAAATGCAGCTTTTATCTACCCCATATGCAGCTCTGGTCTAATCAAGATTGAAACTTCCTTCTCTAACCTTTTGTAAACAGAGCTCTAGCAAGTATTTTGACGAAATCACTCTTTGTTCTCTGCTGTCCATTCTGACAAAAAGAAAATGTCCAAGTAGAAAACTGTGGGCAAAACGTGTGCAACATAGGACCTTATTCTTCCCATTTAAATGAAGAGGAGCTGGAATATGCACAAATACAGCTAAAGACCTTTGGCTTGGAGCTGTCTGATACCTAGCAAACTCTGCACAGGCAGGGCAAACTTGCTGTGTTCTGCAAAATGTCTTGGTGCCATCTCCTTACTGGGACTCTGGGGGTCTTGGAGCCATACCAACTTCTCCAGGTGATTTTTTTTTTCAGTGAAAAAGAAATTAATTATTTCTTGGGGAGAGGGAGAGTGGAAGATCTTAAAATTTTCAGCTTTGTGCTATTACTTCCCAACCAGTTAACGACAACAGCATGTAACTGAAGGAAAAGATGGGGGTGGGGGTAGAGATGTACACATATGAGCTAATGCATTGAACTTAAATGAGATATGACCAATTGGCACTGTATTTAATTTGTGGTAGATGTGTTCCCATTGTGTTCAGTTACCTAATACCATCAGGCAACAGATTAACTTCACTGTTTATCATAAAATCAGCTCCATATAGATGGTATAAAGACATCACAAAAGAAAATGTTCACATACAGTCACTGGAATTTTGTACAAGTATAAAATTAGACTTGAATGAGTTTGAGATGAATATTGATTTGAACTTAAACATCAATATTTTAATAAATATTTCAAAAGAAGTTTGTACGTAGCCTTTTGCAATACTTTAGGTTCTAATTTGATTTCTACATTTTAAGTTCATTCATGAGATAAAGAACTCTTGAAATGTTTTAACAAAGAGAAATGTATTAGTTTCATGAATGAGTAGGACTGGCAGATGATCTGAATTGCCATACAAAAATAATATGCAAGGAAGTAATTGTTAATTTTTCTTTGAAGAATTTTATGGGTACATAACAGGCTCTTACTAGTCAAGTCATGGTTTCTGCAAAGGTAATTGTATTCCTCCAAAACTCTTTTTGGTGTTTGTGATCCTGTCAAGCATCCAGATTTCTGCATTACAACAATTGCAGTTTCATGGTAAATATTATAGGTGGGTTTTCTTTTAAAAAAATAAATGCTGAGGCTTTGATTCACAGAAGTATTTGTCTCTACAGCAGCCCTTAAATACATGCTGACATAAATGAGTAAAGAGGATAGATGTGTGTGTATATCTCAATACGTTGAGAGAGATGTGAAGTATGGCAACACAGTAAGATAAATACTTTTAAAATAAACTGAGCTTAGAACAATTACAGTACTGGAAAAAGCCATCTTAAATCTTTCCATCAGACAAAAGAGTTTTCATCTGAGTAAGAGACAGTATCTAAACTAGGTTGAAGGAGTCTTTCCTACTTGCTGCTGAAATGTGTTTTCTAAAACCTCTCCATTTTTTTTTTCTTGTTGCCACTTCAGCAGCAACTTTGAAGAGAGGTTTTTTTACAGGCTAAAAATAAGTGTTGTGAACAGACCGTGAATCATGCTGAAAGGGACAAATCCTGATCACTTTTTAACTGATTTTTTCATTCTGAAGTTGATGGCCCAACTTAGTGCAAAAGAGATCTGTTCATCCTTCGTGTTAGTTTGTCTGCACTGCATATGTGGTGGGCTAATTCTGTGCTTACTTTTCTTCTCCTTTGTGGTGGGTTGACTGTGGCTAGATGCCAGGTGCCCACCAGAGGCTTTCTATCACCCCCCCTCCTTCACTGGACAGGGGAGAGAAAAATAGAACAAAGGGCTTGTGGGTCGAGATAAGGACAGGAGAGATCATTCACTAATCACCATCACGGGCAAAACTGACACAGCTTGGGGAAAATTAACTCAATTTATTACAGATCAAACAGAGTAGGGTAATAAGAAATAAAACTAAATCTCACAACACCTTCCCTCCACCCCTCCCTTCTTCCCGGGCACAACTTCACTCCCAGCTTCTCCACCTACCCCCCCCAGTGGCACAGGGGGACAGGGAATGGGGGTTGGGGTCAGTTCATCACAGGTTGTCTCTGCTGCTTCATCCTTCTCAGGGGCAGGACTCATCATACTCCTCCCCTGCTCCATCGTGGGGTCCGTCCCACGGGAGACAGTCCTCCACGAACTTCTCCAACGTGGGTTCTTCCCACGGGCTACAGTTCTTCACGAACTGCTCCAGCGTGGGTCCCTTCCACGGCACGCAGTCCTTCAGGAGCACACTGCTCCAGCATGGGTCCCCCACGGGGCCACAAGTCCTGCCAGAAAACCTGCTCCGTGGGCTCCTCTCTCCATAGATCTACAGGTCGTGCCAGGAACCTGCTCCAGTGCCGGCTTCCTACAGGGTCACAGCCTCCTTCGGGGAGCCACCTGCTCTGGCCTGGGGTCCTCCCCAGGCTGCAGGTGGAGATGTGCTCCCCTGTGGACCTCTATGGACTGCAGGGGGACAACCTGCCTCACCATGGTCTTCCCCATGGGCTGCAGGGGAATCTCTGCTCTGGTGCCTGGAGCATGTCCTCCCCCTCCTTCTTCACTGACCTTGGTGTCTGCGGAGTTGTTTCTCTTACATGTTCTCACTCTCCAGCTGCCGTTTCTCTCTATCCCACAAGTTTTTTTCCTTCTTAAAAATGTTATCACAGAGGCATTACCACTATCGCTGATTGGCTCAGCCTTGGCTGGTGGCGGGTCCATCTTGGAGCCGGCTGATATTGGCTCTGTCAGACATGGGGGAAACTTCCAGCAGCTTCTCACAGAAACCACCCCTGTACCCTGCCCCCCCCTCCCCCGCTACCAAAACCTTGCCACAGAAACCCAATATAACCCTTTTTTTAGATTGACAGATTGAAGCAACCATAGCTGAAGATAAAATTGTTTGCATTTTTCTTTTTTCCTACATTTCTGTTGCATGCTTATTTTGAACTTAGTCCAGGCTTCAGTGAAAAACTTCACATGGGCATGGGTAGAGTTTTATTTCTAACCCATGGGCTATCAGTCAGGAGGTTACTACCTACAATTTTATCTGTCTAGCCCTGTCTCAGAAGCAAGCTGCTCTTCATGCAGGGATACGTGATTTGCAGACTGTATGAGATGAGCTAAAGGGTTTGATTTTTTTTTTTAAGCCACTTTAGTGCCTCCTAGGAAACTATGAAGTAGAGATACTGTATGAGTGAAATATCTCTAGTAAGGATTGCAACAGAACTAGCACTTGTCTGTTACTGCACAGTGAAAAGCAGACTGGGAGTATTTGCATCTGGCTTGTTTTCCTGTTTAGTATTTCTCAATGTAGTTTCATTCTAAATAGAGAAAATATTTTCCAAATAAAAAGGCTACAATAGTACTTCTCCATCTCTGCACACAGCTAAGAATAACTACACAAAGGAGAAATTACCAGGTCCAAAGATAGGGTTGAGAATTAGAAATGTGAAAGGGCTTGATTAGGGAACTGGTCCCCAGCAGCTACAGGATTTGCGGGGATTGTAGTGTGTGGGTGCATTTGGAAGGGGGGTGGGGCGATCTTTTCTTTCTATCTGTCTTCCTTTTCTTTTTTAATAGATGACTTGGTAAGAAGAATTTCTTTGGTGGGAAGTTCTTTGCTTTTGGCAGCTCTGTGCTCTTGTTGCCACATGTCTCTGCTGTTGATGAATGATTGGTGCTGTTAACAGTCACAAAAAGTTCCAAAAACAAAGATTACCTGGACACCGAAGAAAAGGAAAGCATGAAGCAGTCTGGTACTTGCAGCTGCCCGCAAGATAGATTGGCTCACAGCTGGTGGCTGGTAAACCTATTAAAATCTTCTAGGGTGTCAAAATGTGTGTAACAGGAGAATTCATCCCTCAGGCTCTGGGTGTGGAGAGAAGTTTGTGGCACACAATGGCACCAGTAAAATATCTCAGACTAATCATATCACTGGGGTGTGAGCTCTTGCCTGAAAAAGTGGCCATCTACCAGAAAGTACATCTGATGTTTACCTGTAGAGAAACAAAGAGTTCATGTCCCTTTTCTGGACCTGAAGGAGCCTTGTCACAGGCTATATCTTTGGATGAATGTTTCTTATTTCTTGGACAAGAATTGATGTAAAATAACTCATATGCAGACTCAGCTCACAAAGTGAAATTGAAGCAGTGGATGGCAGTTTGCAGAGAGGATCTCCCATGACAGTGCAGGCTGGCAGACTTGAGAGGCATTTATTTTACTTAAAGCAATGATCTTGGGGACCTGAAAAAGCAGCCATGTACTGGAAATGCAGACTGGTTCAAAATTTATTTTGTATTTTTTACTTTGAGCAGTGGATTTTTATAGTAGGAACCCAGAGAGTTTTCCTTCCTTTCCTGCTCCCTTCTGTCATGCGGAATAGTGTGTATCTTCAATAGGAAAAATCCTAAGTAGTATCTTAGATCAAATTCCATCTCATTGCACTAATATAAGCAAGGCACTTCAGATGTCATTTTTGTCTTATCTCAACAATGGTTTCATTTCAATAATACTAAGTCATTTTCTTTTATATTAACAAAAATTGACTTCAGGTGTTCAGCGAGCTTCATTAATGAAAGCATAGGATAGACTTGCATTTTTGGTTTTAGTCCTAACACATTTTAAAGCGCACAGTTGTACTAATAAATGTGTCATTTTTATGTTGTCTAATCAGTAAATGCTAAAGGAACAGAAGATAGAAGTGTAGACAGGAAAATGCATATGGTAGAGGTAGGATATAGGCTCTTATTCACTATATTAAAACTAACCTGGCAAGCTTGTACATGTGTCATTTTACTCATGGGAATAGTCCAATTGAAGTCTGCAGTCTGTATGCTCGCATAACAAATAATGATACTTTTGAGGTCTTAATGGATTTTCCATGTATTGGTTTTAGTGCCATCTGTTCTTTCTGCATTAACATTATTTTTTCTGCAGTTCTTCCCCATTTTTTCCTGTCTTTTACTCTGTCTTTAATATTTTCTTTTTCTTCTGTTATGCTTGCTATTCTTGATGTTCTTCACATATTTTCCTTTATTCAAAGAATTTGGATCTAGAGGGCATTAATGAACTAAGGGTCACTAATGAGCTAAGCAAAGACAAGTGAAGAAGAAGAAAGTTCAATTTTCTTCTAACTTCTGTAACTTAATAATCTTGTTCATTGGAGAAGATACTCAGGGCATTGTAGAGGAGTGTTTTTCAATTGTGGTGGTAAGTGTCCGTATTCTTCTTCCATATGTTTCTTACAGTTTTGGATATATTTTATGCATTTTTGTGCTTTTTTAGAACAGTGTGGGCAAATTCTCCTGAGCAGTACTCTGCTGTTCTCCATGATGCTTCCTCAAACTAAGAATTGCAATGTTGGAAGAGTTAAATGGTGCCACTAACTTTTTCAGATAAAAACTGCTTCTTGTTTGTAACACTAGAGTAGCTCTTTCATCGCTGTTTGCTAGAGTGCATTGAATTGTTTCAGATGACCATAGTTAAAATTTTATTTCCTCTGCTTGGGTATAGCTTGTTTGGCAGTTGGTTGAGGAAGTAGATGGTGCCTCTGAGAAAGTATAGCAAAATAATAAGATCGTAGGGAGGGAGGAGAAGGGCTGTGTGGTTTGAAGAAGCAATTGGCTGTCCAGTGCCAAAGAAGTCTTCAGTTTCCCTGGGTGGTGGGTTTTAAAATGCCTGTCCAAAGAGCCGAACGTTAGAGCAGACCTCCCTAAACTCTTAAGAGTGTAACACCTGAAAAACAAGTTTTATTTCTCTAGGAGAATGAATTAAAGTTAAAAATGTGTGCGTTGACAGGTTAAGTCACGAACTATAAAATTTTTGTAGGAAATCTCTTAACTAAATACCTAATTATTCTTAATATTGTAGTTAATTTATCTGCCTATTGGGAGAGACTCACTTTTATCTCAGGATGTTTATACATTAGCTATACATTCTCAAACTGTTGCATATTAACATGCTTTTAATAGGAAATGACAAATAATGTATGTTTAATAGCCAATTGTCAGTTGAGATTTGTGAAATTGAGCTTCCATTTTTAAAAAAGTATGAAAAGCATCTTGTTTTTTTCAGCTAGATACAATTATTGTAAGAGTAATAAAGTTTGTCAAAACTTAATTTTGTCTTAAAATTGGATTATTAAACAAGATGAAGTATAACCCATAGGTAGTGAATGGAATTATTTTTTCCTGATTTATACTGGTCATTATTTGAGAGCTAATATCTCACCCTGACCTGTAACGTTTGTTCATGTGATAGAAGAAGAGAACATTTTTCTTTCTACTTAAGAAATCTCAGTCAGAATTTGACTCTTACTCTGTAAGTGAAGTAGCTGAAGAAAATATTTCCCTACCCTTCAGAATACAGTACTCTTTTAAAAAAATTCTCAGTGCTTCCAAGCTGTTTCTTTGCCAGCATCTTCCATGAGCTGAGGGACACGACATCCTTTGAGACTTTGGAAACAGCAGTGACTACAGTTAGTTGCTTTCGTACAATTTATTATAACATCTTGAAGTAAGTTTAGGATTTGTCGTAACTTCTAGTTTGGTTTTGATGTCTTCATTTTAGGAAGGAAGTACAGATAAAATCTTAGGCTTTGCTACACTTAGAACTATTTCAGTCTGTTTTTCTATGGCTCACCTGTGTGGGTTCTCTGGTGACTAATAGTGTGGTTGAACACACACTGTATGCTTCTTTAGTAAGAGTACTAAATTGGGTTTCTGTCCTTAAAACCATCAGTTCTATTTGCACAAAACACCATGGCATATAACATGCTTGAAATATAGAAATCTTTGTCAAGTTTTGCTGAAAATGAAGTATTCTAAGATTGTTGAAATACTTGCATATTGTATGCCTTGTTACAAAAAAAAAAAAAAGGCAAGCCTAAAAATATAGTATATCTCTTTTTTGGTAACACCTAAAATTTCTTGAGCTTTTTGTTTTAAATCCACTAGAATGAAGTGTCCAGATAAGTTATTTTGATATAGCTGCAGCTGCTTAACTTTAAATTGAAATTACCTGAAGAAGAGAAAGAAAGGTTTGATTTTTCTTTGGAAGAAGGGCAGTTCACCTGTCAGGGTATCAGCAAATATAAAGATATTAAGCAAATAATTGTTCCAGCTAAGACAATTAATAACATAATAAACTATATTTAAACATAAAAACTGTAACTTTGGGGTTTGGGAAAAAGAAGAGAATTACTGATCCTCAGCTCTAGTACCTTATATGTATGTTTGGAAAGAAAAGCTATCATGTTATCACAGGACACACATTTTCAAAACTTACCACTGTCTCTTATAGCTTGGCTTCAGTTTTTCCCCAGTTAGCTAATTGAGGCTGATAAAGAGTTGGAAATAGATTCTTGGTTTATTGTGGTCTGTTTTTTCTAATACTCCTTATCTTTTATTCACACACTTGTGTACTTGACAGATGTTAATGAAATGCTTTTTTTGAACTTAACAGATACTATTCTATGAAAATTATCAGAACAGAGATGAATCTGTTATCCATAAAAGACATTTTTTACCACTTTGATCTCTGACAATTTGGCTTTAATCCTGGTCACCATACACTGGCTTTCATTTTATGTTCAGTTTATGTCTGGCTTTTGTTCCAAACTAACAGATAAAGTTGAGTGCTATTCAGTCTGAAGAATTTCAGACTGTTTATGCTAGCAGGTGACGTATGACATGATATTGGCAGACATGTGCAATCTGAGTGCTGAGAGAACTCAATTGTTTTAGTCTATTGATCTGGAATTTGTGTTCTCCTGTGCCATTTTATTATTTCCAGGTCTGAAGCAAAGTTGCTTGACTGCTATGAAGGCCTATCACGCAGTGAAGAAGGTTATAGCATTGTTAATTTTTGACATCTTTTGACTGTAGAGATGCCCTGGTTAAAAATTGTGAATAGAGCTGCATGGTTTGGACTGGTAGGTCGGCTTCCCTGGGCTTCTGACCTGGCTGGCAAGATCCTGGTTGTGTGTCTCTGACCCCATGGGCAGCCAGGCTTCACTGCTCCACTGCCTGGGATGTGCACAGGGCTTAAATATGCCCTTCTCACAGCTTAAAATTTAAATGTGTTTTCTTTACATGTAATGGCAGGTGAATTATTGAATTTTTAAACTTTTTTTCCCTTTAAAAATAGGTATTCTTAAGGTCAATTTTGAATACCTAGTTAAAATGGAATATATACTGAGTCTGGAAGGGGGCTTTTTTCTTAGGGGTGTTGGGTTTGGGGTTTGAGGGGTTTTATTTGTTCTGGCTGGTTTTGTGGGGGGGGTTTCCTCTCCATTGTGTTTGTTGTTTTGTACATTTTATTGCACATTGAATATGGCACACTCAATTATGACTGACCAAGATTTTGTTCTGGACTATAAGAAAGCCTGACACATTTTTGACTCTTGAAAAAAATCTGTTAGTGTGTTTTTTTTCCTAGATATTGATGTTTCGGTCTGTGTCCAGATGTTTTGGTCACGTTTTCAAGGAATGAAAGATTCAAGAAATCTGGGTTATGTATAATTGTTAGTCATTTTACAAAAATTGTGTTTACTTCAATTCAAAAAAACTTCACCTCAAACTTAATTATCCATGCCACTTTTTTGAAATTAGGAAGTACTCTGCAGATCTACTGTCAACATCCACTTTATCAAAACCCGAATAACCCCAAATATGCTGTACGGATCCTTTTTTTATTATTATTGCATTCATCATTGCATGGAGCACTGCACATTCCTGTCATGAGTATGCATCGATGTAGAATTTTATTCATAATCAGTTTTGTCCTTGGACATAAGCAGGAGCTAACACTTTTTGTACCTAGAAGGGGGAATTGTTCACAAAATAGCCATGTGCTCCTTGCTTGAGAAAACTGAGAAATTTGTTCCCCATTTCATTAAGTTCCTGTACCCTGTCTATAGCACTGTTGTTCTTTACAATTTCCACTGAATGCTTTCCCCACTCTCCTGAGAATTACTGCTATTATGCCTCCTGCTTCATGTTTCTGGAAAGTTGTGCTAGTGCTGCTTGGAGAGGCGTTGATCTATTACAATGAGCAGACGGAGATGGTAGGGTCATATGCAGTTCAAGAGTGAATCATAGACCTTGATATTATGCATCTCCACAAAGAAGATTATTTACTTTGTCACTGAAAAGAAAAGAAACTAATTTATAGGCTTCTAATACTAAAAGTGATTTTTAAGCTCATGTGCTTTTGTTCTTGCATCTAAGTTACACAGGGGGTAAAAATCTCTTGAGCTTCAGAGGTTTTGTACAGTGTATTAACTTTTAAAATAAAAATCTGTATTCCAAATGTGTATGTTGCACTGTTTCTTTATTTGAGTGTGTCTTTACTTTCTTCAGATTTCTTCTATTCTCATTTCTGCTTGGGATATTCTGTATGCTCCTTTTGGCTCTCCTGATCTGAATTTCAGATTTGGTCACATGCGGCTTGGTGCGTTTGCAGCAGTATATGATTAGTGCAGGTCAGCCTATTTCTGCCTTTGTCCAAATAGTTCTGAAATCTAATACTCCCTTGATGGTATTTCTCATATGTGAATTGCTTGTTTAAAACAAGAATTTGCCTCTTAGCCTGCCTGATAGAGCTGCGATGTGACAAATGGACCAAATGCTGGTATTGTTCAAATGATGTGTCTTTGCGAGTTTGCTCTCAGTGCACAGAGCAGTTGATTCTCCCTGACTGCTTTTTTACTCCTCACTTTTATCTTCAGTGTGTGGCCTCATGCCTTATCTATCTTGCACTATTCCATGCCTTCCATGAACACAAAACTGTTATTTTCCTGTCAGTTGTGTCCTTCATGCTTGTTGCTGAAGTTGGAGTGGCTGGGCATTATGACCTCATGAGATGCAGTAACAACTTGCTGTTTGTGAAATGGGGATGTGGCACGAAGATGGGATCAAAACTAACCACTGATTTTTGGATGCTTAATGTGAGATTAGCCCAGGGATTTTTTTCAGGGCATGCCATGTTTCAGAGGGGAAAAGCACAACTTTAGCACTCGGGGAGGAGGAGGAAAAACTCTTTTCTGAGTAAGACCGTAGAAATAAGACAGGCAGGCAAAAAAGGAGACACACACAATTAGTGGGAAAGGGTGAAATGTCAGGTTCGAGTAAAATGCCTTATATTTTGCTGATGGTCTGTGGCAGAGGCAGGTCTGGGAGCCAATTGCCAGGCTAGCGTTCAGCTCTTTAAATAGAATAGCCCTCCCCATCTTCCTTGCAATCCCCTCCCACATTCACTGCATAGTTTCGAACTTCTACAATGAGTGAAGTGGGCATCTGACAGACAACAGCCTTCTTCACAAATACAGTGTTGATTCATCCCTGAAAGGAGTCTGTAATGTTCACTGGATGTGGCGGATGTTCTATGGAGCGAACTCTGTCAGAAACGTAATAACTGTATTGTAGTGCATATATATGCAAAGGTCGATACTTTTTTTAAGATGGAAGGGGAAGCTGAAAACAAGCTGAAAAACTTGATTTTTGAATCCTTAGAATCACAACCCTTAAATAACTCAATAATTCTTTCAGTATAGAGATGGCTTCTGTCTGTAGTTTCTTTGAACTTTAGTAAAAAACGGATTGAAAGCAACAAACCTTATGTGGTGTTATCTGAGCTGTGATGGTTTTGAACAACAGAGTTGAAACAATGAGATCTACTGTCCCACAGCTGTTGGAGCTAACCAGCTTCCCAAGGCTAGTCGTAATCTATAATTGTCCCTGTGCATCACAACTGGAAAGAGATGTGGCGTGTCACTGAATTAAAGTATTTGCTGGCAGCATGGCAGTAGAGAAGCTGACCCCTATCAGAGGATGTTCTTGCCTGTCTTACTGTCCCAAGTCTCCCATCTCTAGCTGCCTAGGTTAAGGCTTTCATGAATGTATGTCACTGGATATAGGCTAGGTAGTTGTCTTGAATGATGGGGCTGCTGCCATGTGATACAAGGTCCACATCTGAGAGCTTTTGGTTTTTCAGATGGATCTTTGGATACCGCTGTAAAATCTTGTGTTCTTCAATATTATTTTTTTCTAGGTCAGCCAAGCCTTCGAGAAGCTATCTCAATGTCCTGTATAACTAACGGGAGTACAGGAAGCAGGAAAACAAGCCACGGTTCATCTGTTTCTGTTGCCAGAAAAGAAACTCTTTCATCTGCTGCAAAAAGGTACCGCCTTGTTAATAAAATTGAATTTTTTTTTAAAAAAAACAAAACAAATGGAGCAAGAGTTTGATTTTTGCCTCTGTGTGACCCTCAGCAGAGCTTCCTGAAGTCTAGTAAGGCACAAATAAACTTTGGAGATGTACCACATTGTTGGGCTGCTTACAGCAGCGTTCTAAAAACAATTCATAAATGGAGAGTATTTCTATAGTGTATAGTGTCCAAAATGGATTCTCACTAAGGGACAGAACAGGCAAATGTATTTCCAATACAAATGGAAAAATTTTCCTTCTGGTATTCATCTGCATCTTTGTTGGTTTTTTTCAAGGAAATTAAAGGATAAAACTGACTTAATTGTCTGGAGTGTAAATAGTAGGCAGTAGCAAAATAGCTATGAAACAATAGTGAATTGTGTAAGATAAAAATTTACGGTTTTGTGTAGAAAATCTTAACCCAAAATGTGGCTACTTAGTCCTTATGAGGAATATCTGTATCACATGTCAAATATGTAGAAATAACACTGCTTGAGTATTTGAAGTTAAGTGAGCTGAGCACCAAACAGCTTTTTTTTCCCCTCCATGTAATGGTTTCAGCTGCATACAGTAAACAGTGTAACTGCCTTCTTCTGTGTGTCTGTTAAATAGTGATTGCATGTCTTCTTTAATCAGTAGGTTTTGCACCTATTCCTACTTGTTGGGAAGAACAGGCTGCCAGATACAGCTACAGGGCAGAGAATACGCTAATGTATAACTGTGGTAAATTATGTGAACAAATTCTTGGCCTCTGTAGAGTACTCTGGTAACTCCAGTGGCTGGTTTATCTTCTAGCATGGATGTAAATACTGTGGTATACAAGACAGGGAAATTGTGTACTTTGGGGAATAAAAATGCTGCATGCAAATATAAACTGTATGAGAACAAACCAGGAAAAGCTTTAGTGCCCTTTGGAATTTGGAAAGCAAAGGTAATGCCCCGCTCTTCGCTCTTCTCCATTGTGTAGCATTGCATAGCATTGTGTATCTTTCTTTTTATTGAATCCTTATGTTTATTTTTCAACAATAAATCAGAAAGTGATCCCTGTATGTCTCTATCTACTAGTGTGACAGGCACCAGGACAAAAGACATTCCTGCATGAAGGTATTTCCATTAATCTTACTGCTGTGGCTCTTGGCACTTGGATGAGAGCCAGCCCGGTTCCCGTGGTGTTCAGCTTGCATTTGCGCTGAATCACCTTCTTGATTCACTGGCTGCTTAACATTTGACTACAGAAGAAGAGCAGAGTGGAGAGAACGGCATCCCTTTTATCTGAGTTAAGGTCTTTAAAAGGAGACCTGGATAGGCCAAAAGAGGAAAGCCTTAATATGCAAAGGGCAACTCTCCCTGGGCCCCCCAGTAACTGTTCAGGGAAGGTTTTGATGCTTCCAGTGCAGCTCAATATATATGACTCCCTTCTTCAAGGCTTGTTTAGGAAGGCCTAAGTCCATTCTTCAGTTATCTCTCCAGCAGTTCCTTTCACTCTCCAGCAGTTCCTTTCACTCTCCAGCAGTTCCTTTCACTCTCCTGTCTTTATATGTTCTTCCATTAAATTTGTTCGGTATTTGGAAGAATATAGACATGCCCTCTTGTAAAATTATCAACTCAAGAAAGATGAAAGAAAATGCCTAATCTCAGGCTTTTTGGATGTGTTTTTTTAATAACAGCAGAACTGTTCAGTACCAAATAGTGTTCCTAGTAGAAACATAAGTGAATGTCAGTAGTAGTCCCGTTTCTGTAACATAGGGTAAACATGTTTATTTCTAACACTCTTATCATGGTGAAAAAGAGGGAGGCCAAAGGAGAGTATCAGCTGGTCATGGGATGCTTCACCCCAACTTGTCCAGGCTTTTTTTCAGGCTGGAGGTTGAACTGGTGCAGCAGGTGGACATGGTCATCTGTAGCTGTAGTTACCAAACAGACCCCATAGCCTGCCTATAGCTTTTCATGTTGTAAATATATGTAGCCACACATCTAGTCACAAATAACAGGTGGCCTACTTGTATCCAAACTGTTGTTGTTGTTGAAGTTTAGTGTCTGTTTCATGCAGTCTTAATATTGTATATTTCTGGGGCTCTGGCCTCTGTAGACTTGCTGTCTCTGAGAATTTCTTCTATGAATAAACAGTTTCATTTCCTAGACCATTTAATCCTTGTTCTACCATTGTGAACACTGAGATCATGGAGATGATCTGATGGCTCAGTAGTTGCACAGCAGCAGCAGCATGTCTCATTTTAACAAAGGTATGCTAAAATAGCACCTCTTGCTAAAACCAGAGTCCAGGAATGTATTATGAACAACACGTAGATGATGTCCCATTGAGAAATTAAGTCATGTACATGTTGGGAAAATTTCAGCCCTATAGTCTGGAACAGACTTGTGATAGAGGTGTCGAAACACTTCAGAACAAAAAAACATGCTGCATACCTTGTATATCACCAGAGTTGGAAGCAGGTTTGTACTTCATACTGCAGGTGACTGTCACAGAGACCTGTTTGATTGTTTTCCTTAGGACTAACCATTCTTCTGAAAACAGCTTCTGGTAAGAATAGTCTTCATGTTTCAGAATGACAGCACTCCACAGTAGCTGCCAATGTGTTGTGGTCCAAAGGATGAAACATTGTGCTATGTGAAATTAGAGAATCTGCAAAATTAGGGCAGACAGTAATAGCTCTCAGCTACTCACATGTAGAGTGAAGAGATGCCTCATCAGGTTGGGATTTGGAAAGAATTTTTGGATGCATTAAATGACTGCTTCCCAGAAAAACTAGTCTTTAGAAACCCACAAGAAAAAGTGCTGGTTTTGATTTGTTTCAGTTGTTGCACAACACCTAGTTGAAGAAATATTTAGTGGGAGAGCCACTCTCTAATAGCCAGTCATAATACAATTAAGCTGAAGATTTTAGCAGAAGTGAGCAAACTAAATAAATTCAGCACAAAGATATTCAATACCTAGACTGCCACATATCTACATAATTTACTTTCAAATTAAAATGGCAGTCAGAAAAAAGAAGCCTGCTTGCAGCCTGGTGGTAGATAAAAGCACCGTGTTGGAACCCAAGGTATACCTTGTGCTGCAAGCCAAAGAGAAACCAGAGTGGCCCAGCAGAGAAATTAAGGAGTGAACCTAATGGTAAAGGTGTGTGGAATGGATAATCCACAGCTGCAAGCTCAGTGAAGACATTGAAGAGATTGCCACACTGGACTTGTGGTTTCTAGGAGATGGATCAGGTGAGCTAAATGAGTTTGGGTAAGAACACAGAAAATATAAGACCGAATTCATAAGTTAGATGTATGCTACTATCAGCAGGTGGAATTCACCTGAGCCTGCTGGAGGAACGCAGAGATGAATTGCAGGATTCCTGGTATGTCATTGTAAACAGGATATTACAAAAAGTGTGGTGAAAGGGACTACAGGTAATGACCCCACTGCTGAACTCTTTTATGTTACCATCAGAGACAGAACATGGTGCCAGGAGAGCCATTGTTCTGAGCAAGTAGGACCACTCTTTGTAGACTTGAAAGCTGGAGTTATGGAAGACGTTACATTTGTGTGGTCTCTCTCTTCCTGCTTCCCTCGTCTCTTTTGCTGTTATTAGACTGTATTTTGAAATCCCCAAGTAGAGGCAAAAGGAAAATTGGAAGCATGTCTTCCTGAAAGGTGATTGCTTTAAAAAAATTGAACACCCCACCCCACCCCCCATCCTAATATATGGACTTTGTTGTGAGAAATCCTGCGTTTATGGGGGAGTGAATGCAGAGGTCTATGAGTGTACCTGTCAGAGTAGGAATAGAGAGACTCTTGTTTTCCTTAGTGACAAGAGATTCCAAAAATTTATTTCACTATACTGCATTTCTTGCCACAGACTGCAAAAAGATTAAGATTTCATAGTGTGCTTTTGCATCCAGCAAAGCAAGCTAAGTCTTCTGATTAAAAAAAAATAATTTTTATGCTTCTAGTTAATTAAGGACTTCTGGCTATAAATTATTAACCAACACCCCGCAGTTCTTCAAGCTTTCTTCTCTGTGATCACATATATGGCCTTGAAGAACTGTGAAAGCTCTTTCTGTCTTGTTTTCAACTGTTTTTTCTGAAAAGAAAATATAACTTTGATGGATTATATTGACATTTTTAACTAGTTAATATGGTTTACAAAAGAAATCCTGAGTGATCACTATAAATGTATTTTGGCATATGTTTTTACCTGTTATTCTATGCTTCTTTGGAAACATTTAGAAAATTCGAACTCATATAGGCGTTGAGGGCTTTGTCTCAGTGGTAGATGATACACTTTAATTGAAATAAGTGAAACAGAAAGAGGGTGTAATGAATGTTCGATTAAAATCGGGAGCCCATTTTTATTACTTTATTTTGAATATTGTCTTACTGTTTTTATTGGGTTTTGGGGAAAGGTAAATGGAAGCACAAATAATTAAGATTATACAAGTGTTTGAGAGCAAATAGGTGTGAGTTAATAGAAATCTGGATTCTTCCCTTCAGGAAGATACTATTTCTTTTTTACTTTGCAGGTTACTTTGAACCTAAGAGAAAAATTTTTCTTTTTCCTTTTTAGCCAGTGTTTGTATCTTGCTTTGTTTGCTCACTGAGAAATTTATCTAGGAAGATTTTTTTTAATCTTAAGAAAGAAATAGGCCGTGTACTACAGAATACTCTTGTCTTTCAAGTCCTGCTATTTGTGTGATTCAGTATATTGCAAAGCATACTATTTGATTGAAGAGCCTTTTAATAAATCTTTCTATTTACTTACTAGACTGTTGGTTAGGTTCTTAATTGTCGTGGTTTCAGCCCAGCTGGTAACAAAGGACCACAAAGGACCACGCAGCTGCTCGCTCACTCCCCCAGCCCCACTCTGGTGGGACGGGGAGGAGAACCAGAAAGAGAGAAGGAAAGAAACCCAGACCTCGAGGGTTGAGATAAGGACAATTTACTGGGGCAACACAAAAAGAGAAGTTAGAACAATACGATACAAATAAGAGAATACACAAAACGAGTGATGCACAGTGCAACCGCTCACCACCCGGAACCCGGCGCTCCGCC
>JANZLQ010000057.1:7031386-7042177 GCA_026212715.1 Elanus axillaris | reverse complement strand
AGCTACCAATGCAGAGCACAGCACTATGAGGGCTGCTATGGGGAGAATTAATTCCATCTCAGCCAGACCCAATACACATGTATATGGAAGATGGAGAGAAAATCTTGTCATAGAAAATGCATTTACTAACATTTTAAAAACATATAGTGGCAAAACATAATTCTGCCTTTAACATGGATGATGTTGCGATTAGCAGGATCAGTCTCCAAAGATAATTTTCTTTTTATATGGACCAATGAATGTATTTTTTGACAGCTTTTGAAGTATGTGTCTCTGTGTGTGAGTGTGTGTGTGTGTAAGGCTGTGTTAAGTTTTATGTTGTTTGCTGCCACAGAAGTAACCACCTGTTCATTACTGTAGTTGCAGAGGGTCCTCCCATCCTTTTCAGTATAAGCTTAGCAATACTTAGCCAATTCTCTGTAGTGCAGCATCCTGTTCAGGTTAGGTGACTTTACCCTGTTTTGTACTTGCTAGTTGCCACATAAATCAATTTCCAGCTGGCATTGTGACCCAACCAGTCAGAAAGTTGAAGAGTTGCACAGACAGTTAACATGGTTTCTGGAGGTAAATCCCATGCAGCTGGACAGAGTTGTCTTGGACAGGTTGGGATGAAGGGTAGCTTTTGCTCATGCTGTTTGTGTCGGACCTTCATGTTCTGCAACCCAGTGACATGAAAAGTTATAGCTGCTTTAACACTCTTTCGTGGCTTGCCAGCCTTTGCCTCTAGAGGTAAGCAGTCTCTAGCATGGTGTTAATTAAGTTACAGCAGCTCCCCTGAGCTGCTCATTTTGCTAGGCTGTATGGTGAAACACGGTGTATGCCCCCGGCACACACCTCCTGTGCTAACAATTGTGTCAATGCACTTCTTAGAAATTGTGTGGAGACTCTTGGGGAGACTACTGGTGTGCAAAAGATCAAGCTTCAAAGCAAATCTGTGTCAGAATACTTCAGTATCTTTATACACACATACGCTTGGCAACAGTGAAATTGCAGATTATCATAGCAGAAGGTGTTTGCGTGGGATAATAGGATGGAAGGTGACAATTCTGTGTAGCTTTGAACATCCTGAAATAATTTTTGTTTCTTTTTTTTATTCAGCTATTAAATAAACTGCTTTGAAACCTGTCAGTGTAGTACAGTACCACAAAATGTAGAGGAATGTGTTTTTGCATGCTTAGTTCTTAGAACCATACTTTTCTAGCAGCAGAAGTTACTTCAGTGTTATCTGTTGTAACCATCTGTGCGTGTTCATTGTGATTTCTGCTGATAGTATGTATTAGTTATAAAAGTGAAAGACTTGAGGAGCAGGTGTGGATGAATCTTGGATGATTTTCCATGGTAGAAGGCATTGGTTCAGTATGGAGTCCCCCAGAGAGCGTGCTGCAGGTATTGCATGTGAATGTTGGCAAGACCTGGGCAATTCTCTCCTGCCAGCAGCAGTGTGGGGAATGAACAGGTGCTTATTACAGCCTTACAAGGACACTAGCTAAAGTTATTGTTTTAAATTCTTTACCAGCAGGTGTTTATAATTGCCTGTAAAAGCCATCTTGCTTTTCACTTCAGCAGAGACATTTTTAAAGTATTAAACATAAAGCATTCATATTTTTATACCCAGAAGTTAAGGACCTGGCTTATTCGAAGATAAAAGGTAATTTTTTTCACTGAGATTCCATCTTTGAGTTTGGTTTTCAGTGATAGCAACTCCATATATGAATCACTTGTTCACTTAAAGTAAGAGACACTTTAGACATTTTTGGAGTCAATAAAAACCATATGTGAAAGAATTAATGAAAAACATTCACTGCATGCCTCAGTTTGTTTCTTTTCAGACTGTGCTTTATTAGTTTCCAGTGCTTTTTCTTCTATTAGTTTAACTGTGTTGTAGTTTTAGCTTCACAGAACAGGGCGATCGTGAAGCACACAATGGAAAAATCTACCCTGCTCCAGTGTGTCCTGACCATGGAGACTGCAAAATTCAGGAGCTACCTTGGATCAGTTTTTTCATCAGACACAGATTTTCTGTCAGATGCTTATTGAAGGTGCTCATGTACTTGAGGGCAAATGGAGACCCAGTCTGTCTCATTATTAATGGGCTGCTTGCTCTCATTCAGGCAGAGTGCATATTATTAAAAACATAGATACTGTCAGAAAAACAAATTGGTATTTGAGAGGTTTTATCATTGATTCTTGGTGAAATCAGGATTTCATTACTTAAGCAGAAAGCATTTAGATACAGTCTTACTGAGCTTCTTTGTGTCTAGTACTTCTTTGAGTCCTTTTTTTTTAATAAAAAGCTAGAGTTTAATATTAAACTTAAATTATTTCAGTGCAAGTGGTAACTGTTGTTAGTAACTAGATTCTTAATGTCACCTGGTACGTGCAAAAACAGGGTTTTAACTATTATTTACTCATCAAGTTATATAAAATTAATAACCAAAGATCTATTAAGAAATCACAAGGCAAAGATGTAAAATCATCCCACACCAAGGCAAACCTCTTGTCTTATTTGCTTTTTTTTGACTGTTTGGTTTGCATTGCACCAGCACTCAATAGCAACAGTGCATGTCTGCTTGACAGGTTCAACAAGCATTGACATACAGCTCAGGGAGAGACATGGCAGAGCTGCAGTCGCATTTTAATTCCACTGTAACTTAAAATTTAATGGTCTGGGCATGGTAGCTGAATTTGGTTGTATTCGTCTCTGTGCTGTTAGCACTGGTTTAAATTAGAAACAGGCTTTTAAGCCTTTGTTCCTCAGGTTAGTGGTCCTACAGAGTTCTTGGACACAGGCCTGAAAGCAGAAAGCTTGTGGGAAAGAAGCTATTTGTAGTATTAAAAAGCATCACTTCACTGGTCAAGCAACTAGAAGGTGAAGACAGATTAATAAATGTACTCTGGATGTGGTAGTTTATTGTGTATTATTAGAGAGTTCTGCTTAGCCAAGCTAGTTAGAGTCTTTGGGTTTTTTTTTTCTTTGCATGTAATTCACTTTAAGGGTAAGATTCACATGCTAAACACAAGTAGAACTGAGCTGAGGGTTTTGATGCATCAGTCCATGTTCCTCTTTCAAACTAGATGGGGTGGGACCTATTGTAAAAATAGTCACTAATAGTTTGTGAGATAAGATTATTGTAATGATTCCTTAAGAGTTAAACTTGTAACCATGTAGAAAAACAGATAATTTTGTTATTTATTCACTATTATCTACTCTGCGTGTGTGTGTGTGTGTGTGTGTGTATTTATAATCTACTGCATGCTCATTAGACTTCCCATCGTGCATACACTTGCTAGCTGAAGAGCAGTTAATTACAGCACAGACTTGCGGCGCTACCTCAGGGTCTGTCTAAATAATGAGGAATAGTGTGATATACAATAGGTTTTAATATTTTGTCTAGTTTTTTTGAAGAAATTGGTAATTGAGCATGAGGGCTTCTCACACGCTTCTAGGAAACTACTGTGTATTCTTTGACGATTTCATTTTGAGGCATGTTTTTTGGAAACCAGGAGGATTTTGGTTTTGCTATGTCACTGCCTTCAAATTTCTGAAGTATCTAAACAGTAGCTTTCATGTCTCCTGAATTGCTCTTCTTTCTAGATACTTCTGAGTTAAACTACAAAGACTTCTTTGATCTTTTTTTTTCTTCCATCAGTTCCTATTATTTTTATTATTTTCCTCTGAAAACCTTCCATATTCCCCTAAGAATATGATTCACAGAAAGTAATAAATTGCTTAAGTGTCATTGCATGAGTCTTTCTGGACTGACTTAATGGAAGCACTAATTCCAGCCTTTCAGATGGTTTGTATTGCCATATCTTTCCTGTCTGTTATCACCTGCAGTGTTTTTCATTGGTCTTACCTTCCAGCTTGCTTTCCCTGAATTGCTGGGCTTTAAGCTTTCTTCCAAGAGCAAATTAATAGGCATTGTTTGCAGTTGAATTCTATTGTTACCTTTGTGCTGCTTTTTCTTTTTGGTTTTTGTTGTTGTATCTTTTTCTTGTATAAGGCCCAATTAAAAGCTCATTTATGTAATGGGAATCTCATTTTGATACAAGGAGGCTTTGCAGAAAATTTTCAGCCACTGTCTACTCTTTCTCTACAATTTTTTATTTGCCCCTAGTTTTAGTCCTGGATTCTTGGGTGTTGCATGATTTACCAACAGTTTCCTTGCATCCAAGGTAAGTATGCTGGCTTACAGTGACTGTCAATGAAGAAGATGCACTTGTTTCCTTGTAGATCAGGCAGGCTTCTAGGGTTCCCTCTCAGTAGCAGCACCTTGTTTCACCAACATATTTATTCGTCTCTTCTCTAGCAGGCTATAAACATTCAGAGAAGCCCAGTAGGTCTCTGGTTGCTAACACCTGCCTCCAGTCTGTTGGGACATACTTGGTTTAGTATTTACATTAATGAACTTAACACAGGAAAGTAGGAGCACTGATGAAATTTCACTGATGACATGAAGCTGAGGGACTAAACTGATACAGTGCAAGCTGAGAGTTTAATATAGAAAGACCTAGATGTTCCTGAGGCCTGGACTAGTATAAGACAAAATTAAATTAATCAAAGTGAAAGATCATACATGCAGGAGTTGCTGGCAGTGTTTTAGTTATAAACAGGTTGTCTGCCAGAATTAAATGCTGAGGAAAAGGGCTCTAACATGCTAGTTAATCATACAAAGATTGAACAACTCACTTGTTAGAAAAACACAAATGCAATCCCAGGATTTATCAGAAGCAATTGTAATGGAGATATGCAGCCTTATGGAAAATGTTAATGCATCAAAACCCTTTTAGGTTCTCCTCTGTAACACTGCATGCCATTATAGCCACCCACAGTCATAAAAGGTAAATTTTGTGGTGGTGTGGAGACAGACTGAAACCTTAATCGCACAAAAAGAGAGTTAAATAGCTGGATGTTTTTATTTTTGCAAAATGAAGGCTTGGAGGAGGAAGGGCATGGTTGCTGTTCTCATGCTCACCTGATGCACTTCCAGTCATCAGATGGGCAGACCTGTGCTGAAGTTAACAGCCATGCTGTCACACCCACAAAAAGTAAACAACCTGGCCACAACTTTATTGTCACCTGGAAGTTGAGAGCTTCCCAGCTATTAGGGGAAGGAGATTTTTGGGTGGTATTCCAAAATCAGCAGAGCATGTTTGTATGTATCCCAGTGACAGCCAAGTCTCTGCTGTCTAAAGGAAGTGCTGCAGTACCCTGATCAGAGTAAAAACCAGAGTGATGCAGGCAGAGAGGGCACTGGAGGGAGTCCTGTGCATCTCTTGGGCTGGGCTTAAGCTGGGGTCAGTTGTGATGTTCTTCCAGCTCATGACATGGGTTGGCAGAGCCTCATGGCTGATAGGCACTCAAATCTACCTTTACGTGGGCTCTCGCCAAGTCACTGGACTCTGTCTTTGTGTCACTCTTCCAGCTGACTGGGGCCACAGCATAGTCAGATGAAGTGTTTTTGCATCTTTGGGGCTGAGTTAGTAACTTCCCCAGACTTCTGGGGATCCCACAGACAGCCCATACCTGCATGGAGTTTGCTTGGGTCCAGCACACCCAGAGGGCTGCCATGTGCGGCTAATAAGCCTGAGCCAATCTGGGGGGCAGAAATTGGGAGTGCTGGTCATGTGTCCCCTGGCACTTGTGCAAAGAGATTGTTGAGGCTCCAGAGGTGAATTATTGCATAGCCAAGCAGATTTTGGCAAGGGCTGTGAATTTGAGCTCAAAGCTGCACAAAAGCAGCTACAGCTGTTTCTAGTGAAGAGCTGTCCCCTGAAGCCAGAGCACTGCATCTGCTTGGTGCTGCCTTTTGTAGCAACCCTGGGCCGGAGCTATTCCTTTTTGTGTGGCATGGATAAGCCACGGCACCTGGGTGTGCTGTCTACAGAGCTTCAACTGTACTTTTAGGTTGGTTTGATCCATCCATATTTGAAAGGATTGATAGGACATCTGCAGTTGCAGATTAATTTAGCAAGTACGAAGGTCATTTCAGGTATGCCTTCCTGTCTCTTCCCCCCTGCCCCCCAGATGCTTCTGCACAGTGGGTAGTGGGGTCTGAACATCTCTGTTTATGCTGTAGAGAATTTTTACCTTCATACCTACTGTTTTCAGGCTTGTAGATACCAGAATTGTTGAGGATTTTTTGTTTCTTGGTTGTTGTTTTTTTTTTCCTCTGCTTGCTTTAAAACTTCTGACTTTATCTCCCCTATACTCCCTTACCTACATATCAGTTATGGGATGACCAAAGCTCTTTTCCAGAAGACCAAGGGGGGGAGGGGGGGAAGTCTTGACATACTGCTTTGTACCTGGAAATAGCGAGAATGCAGGAAACAGGTCATCTAATGCTCTTGAGCATTCAGTTGAGCCAGTATGCTATGAAAGAGTTAAATCACTGGTTTTCTTAATTTGCAAATACAAGAATTTGGCCTCAGGCAATTAGTTTCTGTTTGAGAACCGTTTTTTGATATGCTGCCACCCTCTCTAGTATTTCAAAGGATTTTTACATTAATATTATATCTGCCCTACAGGTTATTCTGATGAAAGGAAATTTACAGTCTTAGGCAAAAAATTTTCAGTGGGTTGTCTCTGTTTTTGTCTCTACTTTAATTTATGAGTGCCAGATTTTAATAGAAAGGTCATTATTAATACATTACTCTTGGTTTTGGCCAGCGTTGTTTTATCTCTGTAGAATATATACTATAAAAAAATATTTTGATGGAAAAATAAGATGTTATTGTTTTGGAGTAATTATCTAAACATTTGTGTCAAACTAGTGACAACACTGATTTTTAGCTTTTCTCAGCAATGCAATTAAGCAATGCACATTTCGTAAAATAACTATTGTTTCTAATTTTAATTCTGGTTTCTTTGTCCTGTGATATTTGATCTGAGGCAAAGTCTTCTACTGTTGTCAGTGGATGGACTCACAGGGTTCTCTTTCAAAGGAGCTGTATTTGTTCTTAAAAGTGGCACAACTGTTTTGCGTCTTCTCACTGTTTGTTCCTTTGATACTGGACTTAAATGGCCCAACTTTCATTAATTTTCATTAATTTCATTTCATTAGTATTCTAAATAAGGAAAAACCTTTATACATGTGTTAGTTTTACATTGCTCAATTATTACGATTTCTGTTGTGGAATTATTTTTGGAGCCTGTGGTTTTTTTGCACTAGCTTTCAGTTGTATTTGGACTGTTACAGGAAAATTCCCTTCTCTTGCCTCCAGCACAGAGTGAACCTACTATCAGGGTCAAAAGCAACACAAAATTCAAGGAAAATGAATTCTTGGTCTCAGGTTGACTTGAGCACACTAAAAGTGGAAAAAGAGTCACACTATCATATCTTTTAAGTGTGGGAACTTGGTAAATTTGATAAACTGTGATCTGTTTCACCAAGCCAAAAAAAAAATATGTTAAAACTGTTAAGCATCAAGAAATCAAACTACAGTGTGTCAGAGGAAAAATAAAAGGTTTTGACGAATTAAGCCCTATGTGTTGTGAAATCTTTGAAGTGAGTATTGTGCACATAGTAGAACGCTTTTAACTAGCTTATGTTCAAGTACATGGATTCATTGACATACTTAAGTTTGAGCAGTGCTGTGACAAGTGATGTTAGAACCATGCAAGTGGTTTCTTTGGCTAGGAGTTGCTGAATAAATTACATCATTTGGTCACCATAGATTTTTCCTATACGTGTCAATGCTGTCCAAGTCACTGGTTGTGTGCTAGGATCATCACTGCTGTGTTCAAGCTAGTGCTTTCCAGTGTTTTCAGAGCTGGAGTGGTATTCCACAGAATTTCACACAACTCTAGTAAAATCCTCTATTGACAGAAATACTTCTTTTAAATAACCTAGAATATTCACCATATTTTTTCATTAGACCGATGATTGTTGGTCTTCTATCTTGTCTAGCTGTAGAAAAAAGACCTTGAGTGTCAAGAATTCATTTCCAAACTTTGTGCAAGACTGCTTTATATCTTTGATGGATGAAAATAGTTACAGGTTTTTCCTGTCACATTCTCTTCTGACTGCAATAAGGCAGAGTATGTTTCTGCAGTCTGTATAGTAGGGGTATTTCAAATTCAGAGAAGGGTAGAGACCCTGGCTTAAGGTTGGTCTTGCTTACAACTTTGATTATTTCTCGATCTCTGCATCTTCTAAAATGTTTGTGTAAGCAAGAGACTATTTTGGAGTCTACATTGCTTCTGCAGTCACTGAAATGCTCTGCTTTCTCTTGCCTTTTTAGACCTCCAGGTTTGACTTGAACTGTTAAGCTATAATTCTGTGGGAATAAGTCTGAGTTTCTCATAATTTAAATTTTAGATATTTTAGGGAATGCAAAACACAGATTGCACATTCATGCAGTCTGAGTAATAATCTTGCATTTAACTGGGGAAATATTTACAAACATTCCCTGGGCATTTAACGGGGAAGTCTGTCTCATGTTTGTCTTTTGAAAGAAATACAATAGTAATTGTTTAAAGATCTTAATTTTAGAGCTCAATATTGGTTGCATCAAATGCAGTGAGATTTCTTAATACTGTATCGCTAAGTCACAGCTATTCTTCTACTCCAGTCCTACTCAACTATTCACATTTTGGTTTGAAACTTTGAGTTTTCTCTGCCTGCTATGATTTTCTAATCCCTACTCATAAAAAATACCAGAGTTCCAGATTCACAGTAGAATATTATATTACTTTGGATTTGTGATACTAATTACTAATGAAGTCAAAGAGTGATAAAAAGTTGCAATTTCAGTGATGCAAAATTAGTGAAATACTTGGGTCGTTGTGTTTAGTCCTTTTTGAAATGAAACTCACATCAGCAGCATCGGAGGCTGGCATTAATTCTTGTGGATTTGAGGCCTGGTTTAACCATGGTTAAACAGCACTACAGTGCTGGTTTTGCTAGGTGGGTAGAGCATTAAGGCTTTTAAAAGTCTCCAAGGACTTTTCTAGCCTTTTGAAGTTAGAAAATTATTATTGTCATAGTGTAGAGGGAAGACTCCTGTAGGGCACCTAATATACTAGTTGCAATTACGTACGTATTCCTTAAATCCAGATGCCTTATCTTCCAATGACTAGCTGATGGGTTTGACCGAGCCACTCGGCTACTCTGTAATTAGTTTTCTCTAGTGGAAAGTAACCTCATGTTCCTTGAAAAGGAAGTCCTAAAGGCTTGTGAAGTGCTCAGATGCCCCACCAGATTTACATGTATTCTGCCACAGCTGTAGACAGTGTTATAGCTGGAGTCATTAGGAGCTGTTGCTTCTTTCCATTCTTCAGGATATGATGCAATATGCAATAGCATGCAATTGGAATGATTTCAGTAAATTAATAATTCAGGTTAGTGTATTAGTTTGTGATGATACATAACTTCAGGTGATATTCCTCAGCAAAGCTTTTGACACTTTTTCCTGCGGTATCCTTGTGTCTTAGCTTGGCCATTATGGTTTGGATAGTTGGGCAGCTAGGTGGCTAAAAGTATCAGTTGGGTGGTTGACCTCCAGGGTCATGGAAAATGGGTCCTATTCTACCTGGTGGCCAATAGGTAACAAGTGGAGTCTGTAGGGGTCTGTCCTGGAGCTGTCCTGTTTAACAACTTTAGCCATGACCTTGTCACAAATGAGTGGTTTGGACCGCTTAAGCAATCACTGTATTAGCAAAAGTGATTTAATAGGAATTTATAAAAGCTCGATTTCACAAAGTTCGATGGCAAAGTTCACTCTATTACTTAATACACGGATGAAAGGTACAAAGGAAAATCAAGTTAGAATCAAACTAGAATTATTTATAGAGACTGAAGGTGCAAAAGGCTAAGAGAGAAACATGTGAAGGAAAATTGAGTTAGAATTGATTTTTCATGATTTGCACAGAGATCAGAGATGTAAAAAGGTAGGGGAGACCCTCCGTTGAGTCATGAGGTTCAGAGAAGACCCCCTTCTTTCTAAACTCCTGATGGAGCTTAGGTGTGGCTGGATCCACTCCTACTCCCAGACTTGGTCAATGGTTTGTGTCTAAAGGGATAGTGTATGTAGCAGCAGTCTGAGGTTCATTCACAGTTGGAGGTGAATCACAGGATTTAGCAGAATTTGATCATTTTAACATTTACAAAGTGATTCAGTAGAATTTACCACAGTCACAACAGTGACTTAGTTATAGATTAGAAGGGGCAGTATTTATACTATACTTGCTGTAGGATACCTGGGTCAACTCACACATGCATGCACACGGACACTAAGAGATCGATACAGGTAGAGAGATACATATAAGCAAAGGTAAAAATGTTAAAAATTCCCCTCAAGTTCAGCAAAATACCCACGTCAAATGTCTCAGCATTTTCTCAAGAGGCAGGAAGGATTGAGCCTCAAGGATCAAAAGGTATCAGCCCAGGTCCTGTCATCAGCTTTCAGCAATGGTCATCCGATGTTCGCAAACTGGAGAGTTCACGAGCGGTGAGAGGTGTCCCCCTCAGAGGGTGGTGCTGGTCGCAGCCCACTGTGGTCCAGGAGAGCTCAGAGGACCTCACTTAGGACCTCTCTTTATAGGTTCACAAGATAATTGGCTTTAGTCATCAGCAAATCACTGGGATTCCAGTAACACTGGTACCTTTTCACAAGAGTTACTCAGATAAGGGAGGTTCCAAGGCTGCCAGGGCATGACTAATTATTCCTGTTCCCCGCCTTAGCCATGCAAGAGTTCCTGGTATGGTCAAGGGACGCTTAACACCGAACTCACTACACAAAGGCTAAGGTCAGATGGGAATTCCTGAGATCCTAGAGTGGCCCAGGATG
>JANZLQ010000057.1:7001811-7031286 GCA_026212715.1 Elanus axillaris | reverse complement strand
GGGGGGTGGGGGGGGAATGCACCACCACAGAGGTGGAGCAGGCAACAAAGTACACTCTCAGGAAGTACACTCTCAGGTTTGCAGAGGACAGCAGACCAGGGGCCCAGTTAATATGCTGGAGGGTAGAGTTACCAACCAGGGGTACCTGGGTAGGCTGGAAGGATGGGCCTGCAGGAACCTCACAGAATTAAGCAGGACGAATGCCAAGTCCTGCAACTGGGGGAAAGAAGAGCCTCTGGCAGCGATACAGGCTGGGATGAGAGGGGCGGCAGGGAGCAGCTCTGCAGGAAAGGCCCTGGGGGTGCTGGCAGACAGCCAGGTGTCAAAGGAGGTTGTGCCATCTCAGTGCTTGGAGGTTTTCAAGGCTGGACTAGGCAAAACCCTAAGCAACCTAGTGTGGCCTCATGGCTGAGCCTGCTTTGAGCCAGAGGTTGGATTTAAAGACTTCCTAAGGTCCTCTTCAACCTGAAATACCTTATCCTGTGATTTTATGACTACTTATTTATTCAATTTCAGATTTGAATTTCAATTTGAAATTTGTCTTTGTAATTTAATTTGCATGTCTAAACTTACGTTTAGTCTGTTCTATCACAAATTCAACTAACACTTACTGTGTGTGTGCGTGCGTACGTGTGTTAGTGTTCTGTCTAAAAAAAAATAAATCTGGGCCTTTACTAAGCTGATATTTCAAAAAGAATTGTTATATCACAAGTGTTACTTGAATCTCTGTGCTAATTACTGGTTTCTTTTATGCTTATTTCTTGTGTAAACTTGCCACATGATTAATACGCTTTTTTATTTCAACAGAGGGAGAATATATCAAGATGTTCATGCGAGGTCGACCAATCACAATGTTCATTCCTTCTGATGTAGAAAACTATGATGATATTAGAACAGAGCTGCCTTCTGAGAAGTTAAAACTGGAGTGGGTGTATCCTTGATATGAGTAACTACTTGCTCTGTTCCCTTTTCATCTTACTTTTTTTTTTTCCCCTTTAGAATCTGGTCTTGTCTTCTCTGTTCAGAGATAAAAATTACTTAAAAGTGGGGAAAAAAAGTTCAATTTAATATAGCAATTGAAATGGTTCATCACTACTGTATAGTGTGACTTTAAGCTGCAAAATACATAGGCATAGAAAAGCCGTACTTTTTTCTTTGTTTTGCTGTTGAAAATAATTACAATTTATTTTCAGTGTGAAGGAAATTATCTTTGGAGAGTTACAGAGTTTCAGAAATGCCCTCCTCTGCCCCCCACTATATTAATGTAGGCTTTGCATTCAGGAACATTGGTAGTTTTCGATCTCAGTTCATTTTTAGGAGCTTTTAGAGCTATGGAAGATTGTAAATTTCTTGTGGTCCTTACCTAAGCAGTGAGGATTGCAGAAGCAGCCATCCTTTGCACTGCTTCTGTGTTTCAGTTCCAAAGTGAAGGGGTTACTTTCTTGGAGACTAGTTTGCATTAGATGCACTAAATAAATTTATCATTTCAAGAATGGAATTGGTGTGTGGCTGATGACAATTCTCCAGGCTTAGTAGATGAGAAGTTCATTATAAGAAATGTGCTTCTGCACACATTTGGGTCTTCCTGTCACCCCCTCATCTCTGCAGATTCTTCCAGTAAGCTGTGATTGTGTAAGTTTCTTAGTACTTCAGTAAAATAACATGTCTAGGCAGCAATTGGGTTGGTGTAATAATCTCAAGTTTGATCCTTCTTGATGTTGCTGAAAGCAGAAACATTTTTAGGAGTGTTGATGATACACTGTCATATGGCAGGATAGGTACAGACAGAGGCTACCTGTACCTCTATCAGCATATCTTAGTGACTAAGGCATACATATTTTTTAAGCCACCCCTTGTTACTCCCTTTATGAAAGAAGATTTCTCTATTATTTTTCCTGCCTTTATTAACTAATAGATGTTTAAAACAGATAACGTTGGCTACTTTGTTATGAAGAGCAGCAGTGGAGGTCACGTCCTCCGAACTTTTCAGTGAGACTGTGGAAGTTTAGACCATAAAGGAGGAAAGTTTTGGATTAAAAGTCTGATGGGAAGGAAAACAGAGCTTATTCATGCTTTGCAAAGCTGTGGTGCCCAGCTTTCCTACTGTCACAGCTCTTGGGTGCTGATGCTGGCATTCATATGACTGTGGACTGAATTGGGTCAGTCACTGATCTGGCTGAAATGTAATCTGTTTTTTTTGTGGACTTAACTTTCAGCAGGATCAACTCATTAATTTGAGTTGCCCCACAAACATTCCAGAGCTAGAACTGGCATACTGGAGGAAGACCAGATCTACTTTTTCAGCAGCAGTGAGCAGTTTGGACTGACTAAAACTGATCATGAAATCACATCCTCAATTAAGTAAGTGCAAATCCAGTGTGGACACACTTACTTAATGTCCAAGGACCTTAAGTTCAGGTTAAACCCATTTCCTGCTGAGGGCTGATTAAAGTGAAATAAACCTAGTCTAAACAGACTGTCCACATGTTTTTGGACTCTGTTTAAGGAAATGTCATCCTAAATCAGACCAGTATATTTATGAGTGTAGGGTATCTTTTGGATACAATGGTGAAGAAAACTATGAGGAAAAGGCAGTAAAATTTGAGGGCTTAATATTGGTCTCTATGAAGTTGCACAAAATTGCTCTTCGGTTTTGGAGATGGGAAGGTACAGAAGCAGCAGATCTTGTACTTCATGCACAGGTTTAGCAAGGGGGAGAAATCTGCAGGCCAGCTGTAACTTCCAGATATGATGGCAAACTGAAGCCTGTACACCTTATTAAAAAGGCATGGAGACAGTGATTCATAGACTATTTTAGTAATGTCAGTGTTTTGCAACTGAAAGGTCAACTTAGTGTTGAATTGTTCAATCTAAGTTCTGTTTTGAACGCCTTTAATTCTCCTGCCTTCTGGATGATGGTTTATAATTGAGTTTTCCTTTAATATTACTGTTTTGGAAGATGCTGATCAACTGTGAAAAACTTCAAGGCAAGAACAGAAGGGTTCTTGGGGTGGGTTTTTTGTTTGGGGTTGGTTGTTTTTTTTTTGTTGGTTGGTTGGTTGGTTGGTTTGGGAGGGGGATGTTCTTTCTTAGATGAACTGTGTCCTGCATGTATATTCAACTACTGATACCCAGTACTGTAGATTCAACAGAACACACTTAGCTTTTGTCTGCCCTGCAGATTACTGTCAATTGAAGAAACAGCTAAGCTGCTTGGCAAGATAAAGTATCTTGTGGAGAAGTCTGAGCTCTTGACTGTGTCTGGTTCCTCAGTGATTTCATTTAAATTTAACAACTGAGTTTGGGTATTCCTGCTTTGTAGTGCAATCTTTCCTACTGCACCTCAGACCTGGTTAAAGCATATCTGGCATTCCCAGTAACAGAGAAATGGGTTTATGTAACAGCTAGAGAGGTCACAGTTGGTGCTGCTGTTGACAGGCAGTGACTTTATAGAATCTTTCTCCCAATGGATAGTAGCTCAGTTTATGGAGGGTATTTCTGACTCTGTTTTATAAGATTATTTTTAGCACTGGTACTCTTCTCTCTAAGAATAATTGAAGCTAGCGGTAAATGTACTATTGAATTCTGGTGTAGAGTGGATCACTTTTCATGAGGACTATGGCTATTCTTAGCCAATTAAAAACAAAAAGAACCCGCAAACTAAAAGCTGTTAAGTGTATCAAATGTGACAAAACAGTCCTTGTAATTCGTGAGAAACATTCACAATATGAAGACAACCATCTCTGAATTTCCCTGGCTGAAACATCAGTCTCATTGAAAGATTAACATTGAAATTTTGTGGAAATTAAGCATCAAAGTTGTCACCCCTTTTTCTGTAGAGAGAGTCAGTCAATTATTGTATTAATGTATCTGCTGATTTGTTCTCTGTAGAGAAGGAAAGAACTGCTGTGGAGCAAAAGCACACCTCATTTTCTCTCGAGATAGTTGGGAAGGAGAATGAAGAAAGCAAAAACTTTCTGCCACAAAACAGGTTGTTCCTTTACATGCTCCTAAAAAAACCACTCCTAGAAAATGCAGCTGCTCTTTGGTACATTACTATGTAGGAGGGGTAAAGGAAAGGAATGGACTAAGAAAATGTAACCATTTCTTCAGCCTCATGAATGCCAGAGCTCAATGGTGGGTGCCAAAGTATTTAGCCTTAGCTTTGCATGGTAGACTTCTGTTATGGAAAGGCATGTTTGCATAAATAGTTAATACTTTTTTAGGATGAATGTTCAAAGATATCAATCTTACTAAATCCTTACCAATACACTCCCTATTGTATAGAGCAGATTAACAAGCTCTGTCTTTCTCCTCTGAGAAGGTATTTAAAATAGTGTTCTTCATGCTTCGGGATAGAAAAAATATTTTCATTGGTTTGTAGCCCATCGTTTTTGAAAGTTCAGTGGTCTGGTTGTTCTGTTCTGGTTTGGTTGTTTTGTTTTGTTTTTTTTTTATAAAAGGCCATTCCGGAGTTTCTTTTTGTTCCATTAGTGTTTAAAAGAAGAAGAAAGAGGAAAATTTAGTGCAGAAGTAAACAGTGATGGAGGAGAAACAGAGGCATCCTTTTTTTTTCTGCCCTCAGCATTGTATTGTATCAGCATTTCTCTCATTATCATTTGCTAAGCAAGCTCCTCTGCTTCAGAGGAGCCATTGTGTTTTCTGTAATAAATGGAAGACAGCAAGATACAAATCTGGTTTGTTTTCCGTACTGTTAAGAGATTTAATTGACAACTGAATGCAGTGTCCCTCTCTGGAACATTGTTTAGTTACAGCATGTTTTTAATTTTGCAAGTGTTCTTGTGGTTTGATGGGACTGTGAAAGAGGAAAGGTAGTGTGGTGGGGGATTCTTGGGCGTGGAGGTGGCATTGGAAGGGGTGTGGTGGTATTTTTAGTAGAAAGGTAGCCCTTTTCCAAGAAGACTAGAGGTCAGGCTGTCAGCTTAGATGTCAGTTGAGATACTCCCAGCTTGGACTACTGCACCTGCTGTCATTTAAGAGAAAGGGCCAGCTTCATCCATCCAGCTTTCTCCATGCAGGTCTTTGACTTCCTTTTATATACCTGATTAACCAGGACCTAAGGCTGGAACCCTTTAGCTAGTTGCTTAATGTATTTCCCATATTTTCCTTGCTCTGGAGATGTATTAGTTGGCGCTGAAGTGGTGAGTCCTCTGAAGTGCAGGACATAACAGGAAAATTATTTCTTTTTGAGGCTACAGAGCTACTGTAAAGTCTGAGTTACGATTTTAATTGTACTTAGTGACCCTGGGAACTACAGTACAGGCAGACAGCCACATTAATAGTGTAGATGAAGAAAATTGCACCTGTTTCAAAGAAGTAACAAGCTGTAATAACATTTGATCAGTGTAACCAAGGCTGAGTCGCAGTGCGTAAAACTTCTGAATATCATTACGAGTCATGCAGGTTTCCTCCAAAAGTCATCCCTTTTATATATTTTGGGTAGATTTGGATACAATATTTTTCACTGTGTCAGTTCCTTTGTAGTTTAGTTTGTTTTAAAAATACTCTAAAACAGTCTAAAGAAATATTTCCTGAACTTGGCAGCTGCTGGGTAGAAGTTCACCTTTTTCTGAAGGGCATTAGGAATTTTCACATGCTTGCTTTAAAAGGCCAAATGAAAGTAATACTCTGGTAGCTGCAGTGCAGATGCGTAGCTCCATTGCTGTAAAAATTGTTAAATCAGAACAGTGAGTCCTGCTATTTCCTAATGAAACTTCACGTGGAAGTTTTTATAATATGACAATGCTGTATTTGTTTTACTTCAGTGTGCCTTATATATTTTATTTTTAGTATCAATGAGCATCACGTTAGAGGGATTTGGTTTCCTGAAATCCAATTGTATGGGGTTTGTTTTGTTCTGTTTTTTTTAAACTGTATTACTGAAATTGTGCTGTAGTTCTAGAGGAAAATCACAAAGGGCATTTGCTGACATGAGAGCTCCCAGGAATCCTTTATTAAAAAAAAAAAAAAGTGGTGGGGTTTCTTTTCTGATATACAGTGGTTATGAAAACCTTGACTTAAAAAAAAATATGTAGATATGGGTATCGTGGAAGAGACTGTCGAGCCAATGTTTACCTCCTTCCTACCGGAGAAATTGTATATTTCATAGCATCAGTGGTGGTACTATTTAACTATGAGGAGAGAACTCAGCGACACTACTTGGGTCATACAGACTGTGTTAAATGGTTAGTATACAACATTTGCATGTAAGTATGTGTGTAATAATGCAGAAATGTTTTTTTTTATTCTCCTACTGTATATATGAGCTCATTAATGTCATCATATTTGTAATTGTTTTCTGTTTAGTCTACCCCAGTATATTTCACTGTAGTAAACACTGCATGAATGAATGGTGCTAGAGCAGTCTATGCTAGCTTACAATTTCTGGCTTAAATGTAAAACAAAAGGATACGTAGACAATCTAAGAGTGCCAGATTAGAGAAAGGTTCTTTGCATGAATCATTCTAAGTAGATATCCCAGAAATTAAAAATTGTTGTCAGCCTAATTCTAAATCAGTGATTTACAGGCACTATGGTGAAAGTGTAGTCTTAAAGAAGAATTAGAAAACTAAATGGAAAACTGAGAAATAATTTTCTTAATTTTTAATAGATACGCCATCCAAGTATTAAGGTGGTCTGGGAAATCAGAAGTTTGCAAAACAAAACAGAAAAGCAGGGAAATTGAAGCCAATGTAATTGTGGGTGGAAAGGCAGTTGCTGACTTTATGATGTTAGTCTGAAGAGTAGTGCACTTCATGTAATGGTGACCATAAGCTCCCTACTGTACCTTAATGAAGAAGGGTTGCCATCTAAACCTCTTTTCTCCTGGCTGTGCTTTGATAACTGTAATTGCTTCCTGTGGGAGGAGTGCTGTCAATCTTGTGTTCTTCACTTTCATTCAAAAAACTAGACTGAATAGTAAATGGTTTTGGTGTCCATCATTCTGACCTCTTCAGGCTCTCCCTGGCTCCCCCTTTCCTGTTTCAGTGGCTTTCTTCACCTTTCTTCACCTTTTACAGAGAAAGCAAGTAAGAAGGTCGGTCAAAATATCACTAGGACTAAGAGGATATGTACTCTGAAATCTGTTTTTTCACATATTCTCCAAAGCAAACTGTGATAAGCAAAAGCAGATTTTTACTTACACTAGTAGTACACCATACTGGAAAACTTCATTAGTACAATTATTCATTTCAAGTGGCAGTAATCCCTGACTCCTGGGCACACAAGTCCTCAGCCAACTTTTCAGCTGTTTTTTCCCCAGGTTCATGCTATCTGTAGGTTTAGGCATAAAATAGGCTGTCGTGTTTATAAATATGGCACATAACTATGTGTGGGAAGTTCATCATGAGACAAAGTGTATTTTGTTACAGTGGACTCCTGATACAGTCAAACCTTAGATTTGTCAGAGGACATGTGGAGGTGGCTCTTTTGGCACTCCTGGATGTGTGCCAGCAGCCATCTTAAGAGCCTGAGCAACCCATCAGTACGGTGTGTAATGAAATAGTCTGAAAAACATTCAAGCTGTCTCATTAAAAGTGGGATTTAGGATCATAAGTGTCTTCATGGGCTTCTGTTGAGAAAGAAAAAAAATTTACAAAAAACCTCTCAGTTTTGAAGACCTATGACAGCAAAAGCAAGTCATATTTCTGTCTGTCTTAGTCTTGCAGTTCATCCAGACAAAATTAGAATTGCAACAGGACAGTTAGCTGGAGTGGATAAAGATGGAAGGGTAAGTAATAGAGCTGTTGAGCAGTAGTATCTTGTTTTGAAAATCAGGAAAAAGTGTTTTGGGTTTTTTTTTAATCTCATCATCACTTTCTGTTTGCAGTTTATTTTATGCACTGCATTTACTGAGATATTTTGCTGTTTCTAAGGTAACAGCCTATATTTCTAGTAAAAGACAGTAACAACTAAGCACTCAGCCGTACATCAGAAAGAGCAGAAGCTCATAAAGTCCTTTATCTGTGACACAGGAAACTCAATTTTAATTGTGCAAGCAAATGTCAAGCTTGTAGGTGATTTATAAGGCCACATCATTTCTGTCACATTTCTTTCAGTAAGTCTTCTGTCAGAGGAGAACAAGTCCCCAGTTATGTGGGTCAGTGTACTCTTAAGGCTTCATGGAAGAAGAAACCAACTTTGAGAGTTCATGGAAGGTGTATCAAGCTTTCCTACAAACTTGCTCATTTGAGAGCAAGTGTGTTTAAATGCTCTTGTCCCTGGCTCTTGGAAAACTCTGTCAGAATTTGAATAATTGGAATATCTTCATGAAGTTATAAGCGGAGGAAGAAAAAAAAAAAAGAAGGGAAAAAGAAGACATACTATGAGGTGTAGAAGCACATTAAATATAACCCTTATTCTGATGTTCAACTGAATTTCTTTTGCAAGAAATTGATGTGGGTTTTTTTTGTATAGATGTTGTTATAATTTCCACTGAACATTTGTTGACTTCCTTGTTAGGGCTGGCTGGTTAATTTTTCCATCAGTGGGATGATTTATTGTCACTTTCTATGGTGAATGCTGTCCTTAAGCCAACTTAATTCCCACTTCATTTGTGATTGTTTCACATTTATGAAGCTAGGCTGGTTTGGGATAGTACTTGTATGAAATAAAACCATGGACATTTTCATTGAGTGGTTTGTGGTGGTTAGGGGACTTAGTTCACCAGGGTTTATTTTTTTATTTTATTTTTTTCCTACTTAATATATAAAAAAACCAAAGTTTGATCATTATTTTCAGCGGTTGCATAAGATTGCTAGGTCTCGGGCCTGAAATGCAAGATGACTCTTCCATTATTTGTTCAGTGACTTAAATTGGAAAAAGATTTATTTTCACAGCTACCAAATGCCACCACACTTAATTTCCTGCCTCGGCAGCACTGCTGCCATGTTTGTGGCTCAGACACAGGGAGTAAGATTGTCTTGACTCACCTTTTGAGCTTCAGGATACTATCCAGCAGCATCGTTAGCACAGGGCATCCTGCATTTCGGTCTGCAGTTTGTAATTCAGGTAGCATCTGCTTAAGGAAACTTGACACCTGCATATGATAGTTTCACTGTTGATGATGCTGTTTGTCCCATTGCTTTTTCATACAGCCTCTGCAGCCCCATGTTAGAGTATGGGACTCGGTGAGCCTGGTGACGCTGCAGGTTATCGGCCTTGGGACTTTTGAGCGTGGAGTGGGGTGTTTGGATTTTTCAAAAGCGGTAAGATGGGTGCGATTACTTGGTCTGTTAATTTATCCAATCCTATGTCAACAGAAAGATCTCTGGACATTTTGTATGTGGTTGTCTAGCTGATCTGTTTTGGTATTAAAAGTGTCAGTAAAGTTTATGTATACTTTATAAAACCAGCTGACAGCAAGCTACCTGGAAAAACGGGAAATTGCACATCTAAAATTGTGGTAACAAACTACCGCAGTGAAAAAATACCAGGCAAGAAAAAACCTTAACTAGAAATTGAAGGCCATGCTGGGTTTAGTAGTTTGGTTTTGTTTGTGAGGGGCTTGTTTTTTCATTTGAATGTTAAAAACAAGTTTGTTAGTGAAGTTCATGAAGACAATTTCTAACGAGTTCTGATAGAAAGGGTAACTTTTCTGCTTGCACAGCTGGAGTAGGTTTTTATCCACCAACAAGAAATAAAAAACCCGCAACGTTATCTTGTGCTGGTTTTTTTCCCTAAGGAATAATTTGTTCAATTTGTGCCTCTACTTTTATATAGGAAAAAAAAAAAGAAGTCTTGTTACTGGGCCCACAGAATTTATCAAAAAAATCAGTAGTGAATGGAGATGTGCTACTTGGCATTGATAAAGTTCTCATTTCAGAATTGGCAATGAGTTTAATTTTTTTGTAAAATACATTTATATTTTAATATTTAAGCTGCCTTTGTATTTTTGCCAAAGCACTGAGATGTATCAGACCTCCTGAAAACTTAGGCTGTGACTCTTGCATCCCAGCAAGAATGAATGTGTGTAAAAAATAAAAAAATGCAGAAATAGAAGGTCTACTGGATTTTGCTAATAGAGAATCTCTTTAGATTCACAGGACAGCTGAGGTGGGAAGGGGTGTCTGGAGATCACCTCATCCACCATCCTGCTCACAGCAGGCTCAGCCAGAGCAGGCTGCTCAGGGATGTGTCCAGCTGGCTTCTGAGTATCTCCAAGGATGGAGACTCAGCAGTGTTGCTGGGCAACCTGTTGAAAAGAAATGCTTATGCTATCTTGCTGCTGTTTCACTTAACACTGAAATGTTGTGATGTTAGTTACATCTAGGTTTTGTCTTTCAGTAAATAAGATAATTTTTATGGTTTGGGGTTTTTTTACACAAAAAGGGGTTGGCATAAATAAAATAATGTGAGAGGACTACTGTCATTCCTGTCAGTCTAACAAACCAGTAGAACTTTTGAACTCAGGTACATATTTTTTTTCAAGGTGAATAAACACTTTCCAACAAAATGAACAAACAAAAAATACAGGAATTTTGGAGGACTAGATTTTAGGTTTTATTAATTCTGTTTTGCAGCTGAAAGTGATTTTGATACCTTACTACAGTCTCACATGATTCATCGCTAGACAGAAACAGTGAATGTGCAGTATTTATAACTGTGTTTTTAGCACATAATTTCATGAAGCCACACAAGAGCTGTGTATATCACCAATGCTGTCTTCAGGGTTTCTTTCCACTTAATAATTAAATAACAATTAAAACGTATAATTGCATATTACTGCTTATAATAGTATTTTGGAATAAAAATTTCAGCCACTTCTATTTTCATGATTTGTTAGAGAATGCAGTTGAACTGCAAGAATCAACTTCAAAATAAATAAGGCCTCCTCCAAACATTTCTACACATGTCCTTGAAACAAATGTTTGTGCAAGTATGTCTTGCTGTAAGTGTGGTTTTGTTTAAGGTTTTCTGTCAGCTCTTCTAATTCCATATAGACATATTTAACATTTTGGTGTAAAATTGTTCAAAATAAGCCATTTTAGTAATTTAATACTGTAGATGCCAGTCTTTTTGCTCTGTAAGCATAATTTTATTCAGAAAGTGTTGCCTTTGCTGCAGTTTTACCAACCACATGATGAAACTGCTGGTACTTAATGCTCCATGCAGAACAAATTAGATGTGCTTACAAAATTTGGTAGTGTAAAGTTGTGTGTATGTGATGGTGACATTTAAGAAAAAAACACAAGTGGAGCTGTGTGTCTGTCTTCTGAGAACTAAGGAAAAACAAAATATTTCCCAAATAGAAAAAGGGAGAAACCTTTTTGCTACTAGCATGATATTGCAAACAAGAAAGCAAAAAAAAGACAACAACAAAAACAAACTAGAAGAGAGCACCTTGGTAAGATACTTTTAAAGGCTTCCTAGAATCATTATTTGAAGAATGGTCATTTTTTGTGAGATTGTGAAAAAATCTATGTCTGTCTTTAAGAGAAAAGGAAAATACCAGATATTTGGGGCTTATAATTACTTTAAAAGGACTTGATTAATTTATATTTGTTCCTTTGTGTTTTCTTAAAATATTACCACCATGCCCTGTTTCTAAATGGGGTATTATAGTACTTTGTCAGCACTTCTTTTTTTCTTTTTCCTTTAGGATTCTGGTAGTCATTTGTGTGTAATTGATGACTCTAATGAGCATATGCTTACTGTGTGGGATTGGCAGAGGAAATCAAAAATAGCAGAAATAAAGGTAATTATTGCACAAATTAATATTCTGAAATTCCCATAAATAAAACAGTTTGAGACACACATATTTGATTGAACTTGGAAATTGCAACTGTAATACCACTGGCTTGTGTAAGGGTACAAAAGAAATGAATTCTTAACTTGTATATTGGAAGGTTTTTTCATACTGGAGTGCTTATAATTACATTTTACTTATCCCTGAGAGCCAATCCAAGTAAAGCAATTCTCTAATATTTTCCTAATTAAAAAAAAAAAAATCCTGGGAACTTTAAGAAACTCAAGTTGGTGATTCAGTCTGTAGTTGTTTATTTAAAAAAAAAAGTAGGTTTAGACATTCCTTATTTTCATTTTTGTCTGAATCAAGTTCCAGACATTGATTCTCCATACATGTGTCTCTTCTCATTTGAAGTCCATTAGTACTGTTGTACACTGCAATCTTGTCTGCTTTCCTGTTGGGTTTTTTTTTTTGTAACCTCCTAAATTTCTGATCGATGAGAAGCGTCCATAGGTGTTGCACTCAATGTTCGTGTAAAGTTGATTCCACTGGAGACACCCAATAATAACTTGCTATTAAAGTCCATATTCTGAGACATCTTGATTTGCATTATACAATATCAAGCAAGGAGATACTACACAGATGTGGAACTGAGTATTTTTTAATTTTTTTTTAATCATGAGTCAGCAAGGGGAATACTCTACAGGCATATATGTCTATATGATTACAAACTTGCAATTTCAGATAACAAAATCAGGTTGGTTTAACCCATTTTCTTCAAATTATGTTGACCAATTTTGTTCTGTTCTGTAAGTTTTAGTGTAATTCTATGTCAGTATTTTCATTTCCTTGCTGATATTTAATGTGAAGATATTTGGCATGTGCCTTGTATTTCCCTTTTTATTGACATTGTTTTGACTATTTTCACTCTCCAAGGAGTTCCTTGGTGTTTCAGAATTGGCTAAAAACAATTTGGCAGGGACAGCTTGCCCTTCAGTACTAACTCATGTTTAGGACTTGACCTTGCAGTATCTTAAGCAGCTTCTACAATAGGTGGTGTGAGCAGAGTTTCATCCCTTGAGCTAGAGTGCAGAACAGAAGCCTTTTCTCAGCTGAACTCCATTAAATTTTTCAGTCCTTAGTTTCTGTAGGATTTGTGGATATAACAAATCACCTCATGTGGAGGAAGCTGTGTGTAAGAAGCATAATTCAATAAATATGGCCATCAACAAAAAAAATTAAACTTAAGAAGGTTGTTTTCCTAAAGTGAGCCAAAAATGGTGAAGTGGGAAACGGTGCTGATTCAGCAGCACTTTTATATATACCCCTTTAAAGCATGGGCTTGAATCCCATAGAAGTAAATACATTGATGCATTTACTTAAGTGTTTTGTAGAGTCCTTGCCACCGGGAGATTGTCTTCAAAGACAGTTTGGTTGAATATACATTAGAAGTTAGATAAATGACCAGTCAGTTTGTTATGTTTGTAAAATCTATTGGTAAAGGATGAAATACTCACTGAGGTGTTAGTAATTCAGTAACAGTATATGCAGCCAGTAAAAATACAATGGTGGGACACTGTGTTTCAGAGTTTTGAGTTATGCAGACTTCTTTTTTTCTTTGTGAAGAGGAAAGGAGAGGAAGAAAGAACCCAAAAGAATGTTTATAGAATTTCAGAAAGAGAATGATGGATATAATCCTGCTATGTTAACCATTGTCTCACTTGCCTCTGTCAGAGCTTTGTTATCCAGAATACCAAACTAGTCTGTGTAAAAAATAAGCAGGGTGTCTTTTATACATCATTCGCTTTCCATGGCAGAAATGTTAGCTGTTTCAGAGGGCAGAAGCTTTTATGATTTAAAGAGCGAATGTAAAACCCTGACTTTTCTACTGACGTTTTATAAAGATCTCTTATGAATGTAAAAAATCCATATATATAAAATTAAATGTGTGGTCATTTAGACGGTTGATTTAGCACTGAACACGTACAGATTCTTTCAAGCATATAATGAGCTGTCTTAATTCCTCATATCTCTGTTCTGAAACCTGGGATCTTAACATGTGTTTTTAGCAGCCAATGTCTGAATAATGCCCATCTGAATAAATATTATTTCTGTTATTATTTCAGACTACAAATGAAGTTGTTCTTGCTGTAGAATTCCATCCAACTGATGCAAATACCATAATAACATGTGGCAAATCTCATATATTTTTCTGGACCTGGAGTGGCAATTCATTATCAAGGAAGCAAGGGATATTTGGGGTAAGAATGTCTTGATGTCATGTCAGTTTTAAATCAGTGGAATGATCTGCTCATGCTTTCTATAAATTTGCTCCATTGTTACCATGTACTCTTTGAGCAGAGGTGCAAACAAAACAGAAAAAGGTTAAATTCTGCTTATGTGTATGCAGGGTGTATGGGTGTTGGTACATTATGCTAATTAAGTAGAGAGTACAAGCAGTTATCCCTTTCTTTTGCTTACTTTGTTACAGAAATATGAAAAACCCAAATTTGTTCAGTGTTTGGCCTTTTTGGGAAATGGTGATGTGCTCACTGGAGACTCAGGTGGGATAATACTTATATGGGGCAAAACTACTGTAGAATCTACTCCAGGAAAAGGACCTAAAGGTAGGATACATTCACAGTTAATTGCAGTTTTTAGGTCGTCTGTAGAAGACAAACATAAAGGATTGCTTTAGAAAAGGAATAGGGAAACAGACCTGACTAAGGGTGTACACCTCCTGTTATTAACAGGTGTGCTAAACTTCTTCAAGTGTCGTGAATTTTCTGACTTTAAGAGCAATCTAGAATTTCTAAATGATTAATGAGACTGCCTGAAATGAATGAAAACTACTTTAGATAAAGGGTTTGCATTTAAAAACAGGTACAGTTAATCAGCTTTCCTTTCACCCTGAAATTTGAAAAAGGCCGTAGGATCAGTTTGAGGATTCCACAGGCTACTTTTGCCTCTTAATGCTTACATTGTACCATGCTTAGTCTCAGAGGAATACCGTTAAGTGTTGAAGCTGATGTTAATAGGACTTGTATGTGAAGGAAATATATAATGCATAGTTGTACCAATTATGCAAATAATAGTATCTGGTTTAGCAGATAAGTCTTGGCTGTAAAATATACTTTAAAACCCATCTTATTTGAAATTTGGGTTAAACTTACTCTTTAGGGCAAAGCTTTTGTAAAAAAGAAAGGAAAATTATTTGCTACCCTACATATGCAGACCTGGCACAGTTGAGCCCTAAGGTAACTTATAAATTCAAGGATAATTTATTTTACTTGGCAGCTGTTCATACACTCTGGTTTAAATTGGTATGCCAGGAAAACATTCATGTAAAAAGTAAATTTTCAACCGTAAGTCTGGTTTTGTAGGTAAATCTTTTTCTTGTCTTTCAAGCTAACTGCAATGGAAAAATAACATATTATCTGATGTTTAGTTTTGAAATTCTTGTGCAAAAATAACCATTTCTGAGTATAATCTTAAAAGATGTCAAATAGAACATTTATTTACATTGGCTTAATTAAATATGGGATCTTTTAGTTGGTTTATCACACTAGATTAGTCACAGGACTTGATCTCATACTCTTTTTCACAGTGTGAGAGCATGCCGACTTAAACTGGCTTGAGCCATAGGCAAAGTCAGCTAAGTTAAGATGTTATTTATTTGGGTGGTGGTTTAGGCTTTTTCTGTGGTTTCTATTTGGAAATATGCAAGTCTCAAAGCACCAGAATCTTGCTTTTTTTTTAATATGCTTTCCTACAGCATTTCTTTTGACATGAAGTCCCAATTAGGATGCAAAAAGGCTTCCTTTGCTACCTTTGTTGTTTAATTTTCTCATCTCTCTTTTGTTCTTCCTAGTGTTTTCCTTTGGGTAGACTGCTGTATTGATAGATGCCAAATGCTGCTTACACTATTTTTAAGTGAGGCAACATCCAGCACTAGATATTAAGTTTATGCATCCTGGAAACTTGCTATAAATAATTTGCTTTTTATTCCCATAAGACTATAGACAAGAAATCTTTGAGTTTCTTATAATAGAGTAACTTTACTTCTACTCTAATAATTACTTGCTCAATGTTTATTGACTCTAAAGGACAGTTTCTTTTGCATCTGGAAAAACTATGTTCCCTTGGATAGCAGAGAAATGAAAGCATTTTGCAAACAGTTGTTTTTCTTGCCTTCACAAGTTGTAGGACAATCAGTCTCAAAAAAGTTTCTCTTCAGAAAGGGAGGCCCTTTGTTTTATCTTTTTATCCTGTTAGAAAACACTACCACCTTGTGTTTGCAATACTGATGTGATACTAATAGCCTGACAGTCCAAATGTAATTAGTTATTATACACTCTTACTTGATTCTTCTGTCAAAAGGCATAGCTGCTTGTAAACCCCAGATGAAAAAACGAGCAGTGTTCTTTATTATTTTTGTTTTGTACGTGTAGGAGTATATCAGATAAGCAGACAAATCAAAGCTCACGATGGCAGTGTGTTCACACTCTGTCAACTGAGGAATGGGATGCTACTAACTGGAGGTGGGAAAGACCGAAAAATCATCCTATGGGATCATGATTTGAATCCTGAAAGGGAAATTGAGGTAAGAAAGCAAGAGTGACAAGGAATTGCCTTGAGCAAGGTATTGACTAGCAAGACAGAGCCCTCCTCACCGTTTGGAGGATCGGTAGTTAGGATGATAGAATATCTTCTGGTTGCTGTCTTTTTAAGTGGATGACAATGTTTTATTATAAAGTGTTTCAGCCTATAAATGAGCCTGTATGAGGCTTCAGTTCTCCTGTGTTTAAGTTCAACAGAAATTACAAGTTTTTTCTTTCCTCCAAGCCCTTCCTTAGTTTCTTTTATTTGTCACTTTTTTGCCCATATTGTTTAGTATCGCCTGTGTTTTTGTTAAGTTTGCCTGTCTGGAGAAAGACAATGTTACCAGGATTTGAGGGTTTTAATAGAATTTTTGACATAAGGCAAACAATTGGTGGGATACATATGCGTATTCTGTAAGAATTAATGATTAATAAGCTATGTTGAGGAACTTCTTTTAACTTTATCCTAAAACAAGTGTTTAGCGACTATGTATGTCTCTGTGATTTGGCTATATGGCAATGCTAGGTAAATTGGGATAAACTGGAAAAAAATTGTACATTTTGGATTTTAAAATACTTCCCCCCCCCCCCCGCGACAATAAGATGACCTCTTGAATTAATGTGTTCTTAAACAGTTGTTCTAATAATGGTTTACTCCACTTACCTAGTGTCCATTTATAGCAGCATTTTTTCTTTAACGCATATGTTTAGTTCTGTCTAGAGTTTGTTATTACCTTGAATCTAGTATTGACCTTTAGAAAACAAATCTGAGAGTAAGTAAGCATTGACTATTATATACAACTCTTTGGCTTAAGTAACACACTCTATTCATATCAGTGTCTTTGTTAGCCTTTTGTTAATGTTATGTTGAAGCTGATTTCTTATGTTGAGAAATACTACCGGAGCCCTGACAGACATCTTTTTGAATGATTGCATTAATTTTCTATCTTGTGTGGCTAATGTTAGTGTATTTTCTAAAGGTAAATCATTTAGAAAACCAAACAAATGCACACTGTAAAATAAACCAGTCTATTAAAATTCAAGCATGCAATAAACAAACTCAATAAAATTTGAAATTTTTGCTGACATAAGGTATATGAACATTTACTTCAGGCTATTCAGGAAGCATTTACTGTGGGCTACAAGCTTATCCTTATTTTTCACAATATGTTTTGGAAATTAAACAGTAACTTTGTATTATTCCGATCCTTACAAGATGAGTTGTAAGGTTGTGGAGTGCATTTGTTTAGTGTAATTGACACTTAAAAATTTAATTTGTAATTTTTTTCTGCTGTGACTTATTAAAATGGCATAATTGTGATTGTTTTGGAGTGAGATCGTCTTGTATGCTTGTACTGAACAAATAAAAGAGGTAGGTTTGGGGTCAAGTCCTGATCTAGTGTATACATGATTAGATTATTCTTTTTTACTGGGAAAACTGAAGTTCTGGTACTGTCTTTGTGCACTACTTGTGGCCTTCAAAAATAAGCATGTATCAAGATGCATGATGTGGTTTTACAGATGTTTCTTTTCCTAGGTTCCTGACCAGTATGGAACAATCAGAGCAGTGGCGGAAGGAAAAGCAGATCAATTTTTAGTGGGTACTTCACGAAACTTTGTTTTGCGGGGAACATTTAATGATGGTTTCCTAGTAGAGGTACAGGTGAGCACAACTTTTTTTTTAAGCTACAACCCAAAAATGGTTTGGATTTCCCTGCTGGTGTGTTATTTTAAGAGGGTCTTCATTTTATTTATTGTTAAATTAGATGTGTTTTCTTTCCAGGGACATACAGATGAACTCTGGGGACTGGCATCCCACCCTTTCAAAGACTTATTTTTAACATGTGCCCAAGATAGGCAAGTTTGTATGTGGAATTCTGTGGACCACACACTGGAATGGACCAGGCTGCTAGATGTATGTCAACCCTTAATGTTAAATATAAAGCTGGAAAATAAGAAAAAGCATTTGTTTTCTGCAACACCCTTGTCCCATCAGATGGCAAGAGAAGCAAAATTCTGTAGTTATCGCTTTAAAAACAGCTATTCGGATGCTTTGATAAACTTAACCAGGCTCATCAGACATTGTATAGACTGTAATCTCGTTACCATTATCTGATGTCATTCTGACAGTCCAAGTTGAATAAAACTTAGTCCTTGTTCTCGTTACGGTTTAACTTTTTCCCCAATTTTTTAAACAATCTGAAGAGGGTATCATACAGTTGTGCAAGGTTTGGCTTTAGATGTCCTTTCTTACTGTCATTGTTCATGTCATATTTTGGCTAGTTCTGTCACAAGGAAAAGTATCTTTTTATACAGAAGTTTAGGCTTTTTACTTTCAATTTCATGTAGTGCATGTCACTGATAAATTAAAAGAAAATCTGTCTAAGGGTTTTAAGCATGCTGCTAACTGATTGGTTTTTCCTGTGTCAGTTCACCTCAGACTTTTAGGGTAGCTTTGGTATAAGAAGAAGTGTTTGACCGTAAGGAAGAAGATAGGTGAATGATGTGTCTATGCCTTTCTGTTCAGGAACCAGGGCACTGTGCTGACTTCCATCCTAGTGGAGCAGTGGTTGCAATAGGAACGCACTCGGGCAGGTAAACACCTTTCGACTGTGTTGTGATGATTGAAAGTTTAAAGGAGACAGTTTGATACTATGCATCTTATCTATTGGAATTCATTTGCTTTTTATTCTTTTTGCTTGAGGTTACATAGCCTAAAAAGCTTGGGGAAGGGGATAGATCTTTCTTACATGGGTTAGATGAAGACAAAAGGATTGACTGTTGTTGACTGTTGTTAGGCTATTCTGTTTTTTTAACTACTCTTTCGTGAAAGCCCAGATCTTGATTTTCTTTAACTATTTTTTTGCAGGGGTTTCTAAGAGCACTCATTGGCTTTACCAAGTATCATTTATTTTAATATTGTGTGTGTATGCTATATTAGTTTATAAGACAGGTACAGATCTTCCTCTTTCCCAAATCAAACACACTTGCAACCTTTTAAATTGATGTGGAGAGAGAGGCAAGTGAACAGGCTAATATTTTGATTTTTGTGTAAGACAGAGTTCAACATGGCACATTGCTGCAATGAAGTCCTTTTGAGCTGTTCATACTCTTCCTGAAATCGTTGCATATTTGAAAGCTATCAAAACACAAACTGGATCTTTAAGTCAGGCTTCTTTCAGTAGTGGAAAAATTTTGTTTTAACTCATAGTGAAACTCTAGATGGTATCACTTCCCAAGAAAGGAGTCTTATGCAATGGATTTTTAGCAAGTACCAATTAAAAGAAAAACCAAGATACTCATAACATTAGAAAGGTGAGAGGAGCAGATGTTAAATCTATTAGGACTTTTATTCTGTTTTTCAGTTCTACCTCATGGTTGACAACTGGATGATAAAATAATGCATAGTGCATGTAAGAAAATGCAGGATTTTTTTGTGCTTAATTTGCCTCCTAGAAATTTTTTTGTATGTAACCTCATGCCTAAAAACCATTTAAAGTTCGGTTTGTTAGAAACTGTTGAGTATGTGCAATACCCTTAAACTTCCCTGGAAAAATGAAATGTTAAATACTTCTTAGGGAGTTTCCTTTTCCAAGATGAAGATGCAGTCTGCACTTAATTCAATAGGTATAATATCAGGCTAGAAAACCTAGTTTACCTTCCTAAGAAAAATCTTGCTGAGCTCTTGTATATTTGGTTTCCACGTTATACCCTTCCATTTTTTCATCTCTTTCTAATTATAGCATTAAATTGAACAAGTGTTTCTAGCTTGATTAAACAGAGCAGAACATACTGGCCTAATAATACTTGAAATAGGGAAAAGGGAAAAGAAGGCCAGGCTACATTTCTTGAGAGTTATTAGACATTTTTTAAATTACATCAAAGCACAGTCAAGGCATATTGAGTAGCCAAAGCATTCAGTCTTTTGTTTGCTTTTGCTTTACTTTTTTTTTTTCTCCCTCCCAGAGCATTTAACATTACTTTTTGAGTTCAGCACTTTTCAGTTTAAATTCTTATTTTTAAATTACTTGAGGCAACCAATTTATACTGTGTTGAATAAGTTTATGATGACGGCCTTGGGGTTTTTTTTTGTTTGATTTTTTTTACCCTGTTCTTGGAACTAAGCAGTTATATTTTCACCATTATATTTTACTGTGTTCCTATTGCGTGATTCAGTGATAGGCTCAAGATATACAAATGAAACTGAATTGAAATGAGCCCTGGTAAGTATACAAGTGTATGAGACATAAATGGAATTGTGAATCAAGATAAACAGACCAATTTTAAATGTACTGCCTAACCAGCAACATCACGCAGTGCTTTCTGTGCCAGATAATCCGGTCCAAGGGAGTTATTTCCCAAGGAATGAGGGCTGCATGATATATCTCAATTAACATAGGAGAAAATAATCTCAGACCCATAACAAGTCATTTAATAACTTGATTCATAGCCCAGAATGCTTAAAGCAAATATTAAATGAGTCTAGTCTGTTTAGGACTCAATAAACGCAAACCTTGGATGTGTCTATATGTTGCTATTATAGTGCTGCTCTGCTTCCAGTATGGAGGTCAGTAAGACAGAGGCAGGGAATGGAGCATTAAGGAAGCTGGGTTTGATGGTTGAAATTGTGACATCTGAAGAAAACTGAAATTTCTACTCTCTTCCCATTTTTGTCTGTTGTTTCACAGCGGTGTGTTTTTATCAGTCCAACATGTTATTGTCTTGGTGTGTTTTTCACGTACCACTTCCCATGATTGGTATTTCAGTATCATTTCCCTTTTTGGGCTGTCTGCAAACTGTCTGCTGCAGGTTTTGTTACCGCTTCTTTAAATACCTGCTGTGTGCCTGATCATCAATTTTCTGGGATTAAGCCTGGTTTGGAGAGGACTAATACCTTTTATGGATCCTGCTGTTTGCTGGAAATGCACAGGTGGAAAACTAAAAAGGGCTGACAATCAGAAATTCTGCCAGAAAAGTGGGGTTTTCAAGGCACTGTACAGATCCTTTTGTCATGCTGCCAGTGGTATTATTTGCAGGAAAGTAGACCTTTCTGTGACTAATCATGTAGACTATCTTGAGTGCTGTGCATATGAGTATTCAAAAGCACTGCATAAAAAAAGGCAAGTTAAGATTCCTAAAAAAACTCTTAACATTATTAACGAAACTGAAGGCTAAAGGTCAAGACCAGCATAAGCCAGAGCCACAAGGAGGTAGATAAGTCAATAGACCTATTGAGCATTATACTAGTTCAGCATCTGTTGTGGTATTAAGATGAAGAAGCCTGAATATCCCAGGGAACCAATCTTCTAAGATGGGTTGGTTTATTCACCCTGATTAATGCCTTGTAGGTTCAACTTTCAGTATTACATAAACATGGGAATTGCAAGTGTAAGTGCAAAATTGTATTACTGTGGAATAAATACCATTTCCCTGGTGATTTAATCAGGGAGGATCTATATTCACAAATGTGAGTTATCAATAATAAATGTCTGTCATGGGTCAGAATTTGTTTTCCAGAAGAGAGTAGTTTAAGGGGTTTTGTTTCTAAATCCATGGGTTTTTTTATATAGGTTATTAGTATTTTTTAAAGCAAAGGAATGGAAAGACAAGAAATAGATGAAAGGGCAAAAGTTCTGTCTTGTTTATGTGAACTCACAAACAAGTTAATCATGTTATCTTTGGTAATAATTGGGAAAAAAAATGAATAAAAATCAGAAAAAGTGTAAGAGCCACTATCTGACAGCTGGGATACCATTCATCCATTTATTTAATCTGATCTACAGATCAGAAGTTCACTTGGCAGCCAAGCTTTGCATTTCACAGCTCTTAGGACTTCTTCAGGGTCAGCTGCTTTTTGCATGTTGCATACCTTGGTGTTGGAAGGAAGATTGGAAACAGTCTCAAGGTGGACCCAAGCTGTTTGTGAGAAGGGCCCGTATGGGGCATGCCGATGAGCTGCTCTATCTGCTGAAGTGGAGACACATTTCATGTAGAAGGGCTTTTTTGCTGGCAGTTGCAGTGTTTGCCATGGCATTGGGAGAGCTTGGAAGATTGAAGAGAGCCCATCTCATTACAGCTTGTGGAAGCATCAAGAAACAGCTAAACTATATGTGACCAGTGCTTCCTTTCTTAAATTATTATCAAAATTATCATGGTACAGTGACTCTTTCCAACATCAGCTAATTGCTGCTAGTATCTCCTCTGCAGAAGAATTTTTTGAGGACTGGTGTCACAAAATGCTGTCTTCTAATGCCAAATGAAGTTCAGCGTAAACTCTTAAGAGCAGCAGCAGTTTTGCTTTGTGTTTGATACCAAACAGTATCACCTCTGTGCTTTCAGTAAAATAAGGGGGGGATTGAATGTTTTTCTGGTTGTGTTTTAGGCTTTGGGTATTTTTCATTTTACATACTGTTAACTGGAGGATTACCTGGTTCAGGTAACAGCCTCAAAGGACCAACCTAAAGAGCTGGTGTTAGGGCCAGCATCAAGAGGCATGTCCCTGCAGCAGAAGCCTCCCTGTCCTTCCCTCATTGTGTATTTTGGGGCACAGAGGGTTCAGCCCTCCACCTGCAGGAGGGCATGGGAAGGGGGTACCCACCCACTTTGTGGAAGAAAGCTGCTTTTGGTTGTTACTGTGCTGATCATCAGTTTTTATATCCAGGCACTGCAATTATGCTGCTCAGGATAAACAAACAGGCATCATGCTGTGTCATCTTGCTAGATAAATAGATTTTACAGTATACTTGCCTAAGTTCTCTGGTAAGGCAAAAAGTCTTCCTATCTCTTGTTTTGCTGGCTGTGCACAAGAGGTGTGTTGCCCACCTGGGCTGAAGCAGTGAGGAGCCTCCAGCCTGTGCTGGATTCAGGAAGACACAAAATGAGAATGAGACAGTGTGTCATTGGCCTTCAGACCAGCTTCTTGTGTTGCTTGAAAACCAGATGACTTCAACTCATTGATGCCTCCATGTATGTTCTTCACCCTTCTGGTGTTGTCCCATCAGGATGTACTTTTAGAGTGGATTTGCTGTGATGGTGGAGTGATTGTTTTTTTCTTTCTGTGGTGGCAAAATGGCATAGGTACCCTCTCTCTTCACCCCTACCAAACCCTTTTGTGGTTTTGGTTGTTGGGGTTTTTTTTTATTTATTTTTGTTTGTTCTTTAATATCCACACCCCTATCAGGGTTATCAGCCAGGTAACATCTTAGTTAAGCATTTGGCAGGGCCAAAGGGGGGCACAGTTTGAACTAAATAGCAGAATAGGAACTTGTAACTCCTAATGCATTCAGAGAACCTGCAACGCTTCAGTGTCTAGATTGGAAATCAAAAGTCCACTTTTAGCAGTGCATTACAGAAGAGAAACTGGGGGCATAGTTTCTACTGCTGTCCGATGCAAACATAATAGCTGTTTTCCACTGATTGCATCTGTCTTGCACACAGATTATTCAGCGGTCCGTGGCATGTGGGGCTGGGGGCAGGGGGTGGTTGTGTGTGTGTTGTTTAATTTCTTTCATGTGGTTCTCTAACCACAAGCTGGTTTTAAGCCATTGGACCAGGTCACTTTCCAGATACCTAGCTACTGGACACTGGATCAGCATGAGCTGGAATCTGATCTCCATCCATAGAAAGCAGTAATGTATACTGTTCTGGAGTTTATTTTAGGTCATATAAGTTTGTTATGGAATAAATGGTCCTAGCTTTAGCAGTGTTCCACTGAGTTCACTATGAGACAGCGGGTGGAATTGCCTTACTTGTTTTCCCAGTGTGTGAACTCACCATTTGTCACTAGGGATGGAAACCTGGCTGTGGCATATGCACATGGTTGTGAGATCAGAAGTTTGAAGCAAAGAAATTAAATTCTGAGTACAGCTTTAATGTATTTAGCCATGTTGATATCTTGTGTTTTCATGATACACATGTATGTATGTATATTTTTATTAGATTTTCATTGTCTTTTTTTTGTGAATGTTCACTGTTTTTAGGAGTTAGGTGGGCACTGCAAAATGCTTGGGTTCTGCTGATCTTGCCTGTCTTGCTGTCAGTGGCCATTTTGGTGTATGGGCCACTGAGTTTTTGTAAGCTTCTCTGACCTTTTTATGTCTGCCTCATAACTAATACTGCAGTTTGAAAGTTATTGTTAAATAATAAAAAATGCAATTAATTACCTTAGTTATAAATTATCCAAGCAGGAAATAAAAAAAAATATGCTAGGTTATGAACCATCAGATTTCCATAGATGGTTATTCCTTCTTACTTTGATAAAATTACTCATAGAAATGGAAAGGAGTGAGGGGAAAATACCAAATTAGAATATATTTCTGTTTAAAATGAGTGTGGAAATGTTTTCCACTCCCTGCTACTACTTCTATTTTTTTTTTTAACTTTGCTTCATACAAATTGAACGATCAGTTTTTATATCAAAGCTGTTCTTCAAAATGGGGAAGAAGTAGTAGATCAAAAATCAGCTGAAGCCTTAATGCTTCAGGATGATAAGGTGCAGTCATGTTAGCTATCTGGTGGCAAGTTTAGCATCTAGTAGACATGTTGGTGATTACTGCAGTGTTCAAGGGAGGGGGGGGAAATTGGGCTGTATTTAGAGTCTTTCATATATTCTTCACTGAAACTTGTATCGCTTTGTGAACCAGAAAAGCGTTCCATTAAAAACAGATGTTCGCTGTGCTGCTTTTGAGGCACTAGCATGAGAAGATGAAGGTAGGCAGTGATTATTGCTCCTTTGCTTGTTTTTTTGTTTAGTGGAAGTGATACTTACTGGAGTTCTCTCTCTAGGTGGTTTGTTTTGGATGCAGAAACAAGGGATCTGGTTTCAATACACACTGATGGCAACGAACAGCTCTCAGTGATGCGCTACTCAGTAGGTAGGCATACTCGTACATTCAGAATAATTGCTGATGAGATGTCTGTTCTGTTAAACTGTCTTAAACTACTCCCCAGTCACTAGAGAAGGCAGAGCTTTGAAAAAAAATTGTTTAAGATGCTTAATATATAACTGAATACTTGGTTACAGATTTTTTTGTGTATGCTAAATCTTGGAGTTCTGTAACTGCAAAGTTACAGTCACCTTTCCCAGCCTTTTCTTCATGTTGATATATCTGTTACAATAAATGTTAGCTTTGCTCCCAGAAAAACTAAAAGTTCTCAACTAAATAGCTGGCAGGTTAACAGAAAACTCTGTAAAAAGCTTAGTATTTCAGTATTATTTTAACATACTTCTTAGTTAAATTTCAAGTTTATTAATACAAAGCCATAAAACCAAACTGAAGTCTGTCTGAAACTCAGAGCTGTTTGCTCAGTATTTGCTATGGGTTTACATGGTGACCAAGCCAGTATTGAGTCTCCTTTTCAGATGTGACTTGACAGATCATCGGAGGCTGAATCCTCTGTGTTAAAACTGGATGGAAGAACACCCTCATAAATCTGTCTCTTGTTTGCTTTTGGATAACGTGCCATGTCAGTGGGCAAAATGTTCTTCTGCTGCTGCCACATCTGCCAAGCGCAGCAATATATTTCAAAGCACTGATGTTCACTGACACTCCAGAGGCATTTGATCATGATTCAGGGCAACTCTTGTTCATGTAATTTTTTTTTAAATGGAGACAACACAGGTTGGAAAACTGCTTATAATGTTTGAATGCTGCACTTGTCATTTAGACCTTATTTGGTGATGATTTATATGCAACTTAACCCTCCGTCCTGCCCCCCTGCGCCCCACCCCCACCCCAGCTAAGCTAACTATAGAGTAAATACTGTTCTGCATTTTTTGTGATGCACAAAACTCAAGCCTGCCTGCTGTTGTCAGTTTCCAGAAATCCAGTGCAATCTGAGGATTTATACCCTGTCCATTGGACACCTACTTAGAAAAAGCAGAAGTGAAAGAACTTGCCCAAAAACCATGCCCACAAAGTAAATAGATCCTGACTGAAAAGCAACATAATGTAAACAGTTACATATCCTTAAATACAGTTAGTAAGCAGTAGTTTAATCGAGGCTATTGTCTTAGTGATAAATCTGAAATAATTAAAATTTGGAAAACAAATATTCCATTAATTTATATAAAATATTTTGTGTTGTAGATGGCACCTTACTTGCAGTTGGATCCCACGACAACTTTATTTACCTCTATGTAGTAACAGAAAATGGAAGAAAGTATAGCAGATATGGAAAATGCACTGTAAGTTTTGGATCAAATATAATCAGCAGTGCTTGCATTTCAATGTTATACATACACCAAGATAAGCAGTGGAACTGTCCGTGTTGACGCTTTTCCATTTTTAGTTTTGGTTATATGTTTTATGGGGTTTTTTTCAGCATTTGATTGATTTTAAACTTAAGTCTGATGGGAACTGCAACCATTAGTGTTAGGTGAACGCTTTTGCATCAGATATGACTAATTTCTCAGACTATTGACTGTCTTTGAAACGAGATAATAGCAGTAAGATGGAGAAATGCCTTGTACCTATACGCTGAAACTCTTGGGGAAAATATTACAGTTGTTTGGGGGTATTTTCCCCCTTTTGGTGAAGTACTCGTTGGACCAACATAACATTAGATGGTGGAATTTTGTTAGAATATGTGATTTGGGAGGTTGCAAATATGCACTATTTTCAGCTGTAATTGTTACTATAAAATTTGGAATTGGGGTATATGTTAACAATAAATTTCTGGCCCAGGGTAAATAAATTTTAAGTGTAGCACAAGCAGTGGAGTTTTTATTAGTCCTTACACTTATATGAGGTTGTCCCAGTGTTTAGTTATCTAACATCCTGGCCTTAAGTTCAGCTATCTCTTTAGGTTAGTAGGAATATTTACATAAAGAACATCTGTACCTTAATGGGATTTGCAAATGATATCATAAGAATAGGTTCACATTTGAAATGTGAAATGGTTTTTTTTAAAGGAATGCATCCCCTGCTCAAAACACTTTTCATGTTTGTCACCAATTGCATTTATTTTTAAAAATAAGAGAACTCCTCAAGCTGCTTTGTTAGTTTGAAAATGGGAGGTAAGGGGACCATAAGGCTAAATTGTGGGAGTTTGGGGTTGGTGGGGATTTTTTTATTATTTCTAAGATTATTTTCTTTTTTCCTACAACCTTTGATGCAAGACTTGCAGTGGAAACTGTTAGGGGGAAAACAAACAGGCATTAGCCAGTCCTTTAGTGCCATGTATGGTGTCTTTGAGAGATTTCTACCCACCATTTGGCTGAGGATGCCCTGTGCTGCTAGCGCATGGGGGTCCAGAGCAGCCTGTGTCCAGCTGCTGCCGGAGGCATGGGGCTGCCGGGGTGGTCAGCAGCTGTGGGTTTGCCCCATACCTACAGTGTGCAGGCCAGCAGGGAGGGCTCGGCGCTGCCATGGGATGCAGCTGGGAGGGAAGGCTGTTGGGTGTGCTGGGGACTCCTCAATGGCAGGGTTGCAGTGCGGCGTGGGCCAGGGCATCCTACAGCCCCTAAGCAGGGTGGTGACGGGCTTAGCTGATAGCACAACAGTCATGAGACAAGAAATCAGACCTGCAGCCTTCCCAGGGAGCTCAGGCAGTGAGGAAAGGGCTGAGCCTAGAGAGGTCTGACTGGGGGCCCAGTGGGACTGGTGGGGATGGCAGCAGATGGCTGCACCTCACTCAGTACAGCATTTCACCCCATCACTTACTCTTTAATCATAAAAGATAAAATCACTCAGAGATGGCTAATCTTAACACACGTAATATTTAGCTTGCTATGTACTTCAAGGTCTCTGTGAGCTCTTTGAAGATGTATGAGATCATTTATTTCTGTATATCATATGTATTATGTATCAGCAGAGAGCATATTGTAATTTAAACCAGCATCTGTATGCCTGTCTCTCTGCCTTGGCAGGAAAGGGGTTTGTAAAAATAGGGATGGGAGAAATGAGCATTGTTATACTCCGGCAGAAGTGTTAAGGCTTCAAAGCAGATTTCTGTTAACCATTTTTTTCAGTCTGAGTGACTGTGTGTAGAGGCCAAAATTAGCAACCTGGTTTCTGTCGGGGCTGAGCTCCCCTGACCCTTCCAGCTTGCACAGAAGGCAGCAGCCTGTTAGCTGACAGGAGTGCACCATGAGGCTACCGATCCGGTTTCAAGTGCCCTGTGCCTCCCCGCTGCTGCCTGCCAGCATGCTGGCGGGTCGATACCAGCTTGATACTAAGCAGGGAGACACCCAGGCACGCTCGGGACCTGGAGCTCTCTCCTGGCTGGTGCTTCAGTGCTGGCACCGTGTTCTTCTGGCATTCTTCTGTCATTCAGTAGCCTCGCGAATGACCTCCAAGGAGTATGACTCAGTCCTCCTGGTAGTCAACTTCTGGTTGTTTCTTCCAACTTGAATAAATTATTTGAATACTTTTAGAAGGATTTTATCAACTGAACCAGCATCAGCTTGTGCATAAGGGCTGTATGCTGTTACATTTCAATCCCCTTTCAGTCACGACCAGGCTTTCTGCTGCTGCCAGAGAGGCGAGTCTCTGACCAGTGAGCTTGTTTCCACAATGAGGGATGGTGTTGGTCATGATCAGAAAGAATTTCAGATGAGCTGAAACAACCGTTTCGACTAGTGCAGCTGTTTTTTGAGGGCTCCAGCTATGCAGACAGCAATGTGAAGGTATGGGCTGGGGTATGAACTTCCAGCATGTCAGCAGCTCCAGGGTAGCTGGTGCTGTCTCTGTTTGCCTTACATCAGAGATATCTGTTAGCAAAGAAGTGTTGTGCATTTACCGAGGGGGCTGTGGGGTGAAAGCCACAGGGGCAGCCACTCTGAAGTATTTGATCCACTGGACTTAACCTGAAATAATTGGCATGCCAATCCTGTAGGCTGTGGATATTTGTATCCTTGCACCACTTATATCTGAAACAGAGAAACATTGCCAGTGAAGGAGAGGGTTTCCATTTAGTTAGATAGTTTTATTAGCCAGTGATAATATAAGTAATTATGTTCATTGTATATAAAGGTACAGAAAAGGAGAGGGTAAAATGTTGCCCTATCAGTGGGCAGCTACCAGAGAAAGATTTTAATAGAAAATGGATTGTCCTGTTGAAAATACTACAACAATGTTTTGTTCCAGTTCATCATTCAGTGATCGCTTGCCTGAAGGGATTTTGCAGCATGGAGCCCCCTGGCCAATTGCTTTGTTCCCCCTCCCC
>JANZLQ010000057.1:6953624-6994545 GCA_026212715.1 Elanus axillaris | reverse complement strand
ATTATAATTACTTTCTTCTTTTCTGTTCTATTAAACTGTTCTTATCTCAACCCACGAGTTTTACTTTTTTTTTTTCCCGATTTTCTCCCCCATCCCACTTGGGAGGGGTGAGCGGCTGCGTGGTGTTAGTTGCTCGCTGGCTTTAAACCACGACAAGCAGCAAACAATCTTAAGATAAGCTTTAAACAAGACAGGTTTTGAACAGGAAACATACATGAAACCTGAGAGGTTATCCTGGCTGAGGCTGAGGGTTTGGGGAAACAGGGTGGAGGAGCACCATTAGACTAGCAAAATATTAATGACATTTAATGCAATGCGTATTCCATTTTCCAATTGAATGTCTGTTGTATCCTTTGTTAAGCTTGCCTTTTCTCACAACTTTATAGATCTTGGTTTTTTTTATGGATCGTCTTTCAATTTGTTTCAAAAACTACCATCACTAAATATCTGCTCTGCTCTCTCCTAGGAGTTTGGCCCGAAGGATCAGATGGGACAGACATAAATGCTCTTGTCAGATCCCATAACCGAAAAGTGATAGCAGTTGCTGATGATTTTTGTAAGGTCCATCTCTTTCAGTATCCCTGTTCCAAGCCAAAGGTAAGTCTAGACCAGTCTAGTCTATGTGCTTGTTTGCATTGCATAAAGCTTTCCTTCCAGACACCTGCTTCCAGCTTGGTTGTTTGGAACCTGGCAGCAAAACTGCTCATTTATGTCTGAGAACAGTGCTAGAGACAAAGCATGGTTTTCCCCATTAAGTTCATATATAAAATACAAAATAATATAAAATACAAAATAATATACCAAAAGCAAAGTGGCAATAGTTACCCTTAAGTTCTGGAGCAGAGGCTTGATGCTTTCTTTTTGTTGGCCTTGGTGTTAAGTCCATTACTTTATGCATGAAGATCTAAATCTGTTCCAATTTAGAAGCCTTAAGAAGAAAGGAAGTATTGGGGGGGTGAAACCTAATATAAATATAGTTTTTTACTCTTATATGAATAAAGAGCTTTCCTGAAGGGCTAAGAAAAAATAGTAGTAGTTTTAGATTTTGGTATCATGTGCTCTTCTATGCAAGCATGAGATTTATCTTTCTGCTTGTTTTCAATAGGCTCCAAGTCACAAATACAGCGCTCACAGTAGTCATGTGACAAATGTCAGCTTCACCCATAGCGATGGTCACTTGATTTCAACTGGAGGGAAAGACATGAGTATTATTCAATGGAAACTTGTGGAGAAAGTTACTCTACCACAAAATGACATTGTTGTAGACATCGGTGCAACCAAAGTGCCCATCTCTGCCAGTGAAAATGCTGTACAGTCTCCTGCACCTCCCCCACAGCCTTTTAACGAAATGAACCAAAATGAAAGTGTAACTGGCAGCTCTCCGGCTTCTTTGGAAAGCAACTTGGAGCAGTCTGCGGAGGTCAGTGAAGAGCAGAGTGAGGAGCAAAGCGAGGGGAGCAGCCTGGATCCTGCGGAGCCAGGCTATGAGGAGCCCTCCAACGAGATGAGCGAGGAGCACAGCGAATCCACGGTCACTGAAGAGCAGCAAGATAACTCACCAGTGTCTTAATGCTCCCAGCTCAGGCGGTTGTTATTTTCCCTTGGTGTGCGTGCTTTCATTACAGGGTGAGGGTTCAAATAGGGAAAAGTAGCTGAGATTCATGACCACTCCAGCTTTTGAGTTTCAGTGAGATTTTTAGTCTGAGCTTCAGTTCAATGTGCGGAACCATCCTAAGGGCCTGGCTTGATGGTCTGTGTTAAGATCTGGTCACGGTTAGTAGTGGACATTACCAGAGATCCATTTCAGTTCTGAAATCACTGTCAGGAAGTGGCATGAAATATATACTGGAAAAAAGGTTAGCTCTGAGAATTAGCTGAAGTAGACCACCTTAACTATGTGAAAGTGCTTTCTGAAGGAACTAAGCTGATGGGAAGCACTGAGCTATTCCAGCTGGGGAGTACTGTGCTGCTTTTTCCAGGTGCGAAGACAAAACAAAACAAAAAAACAACCAAAAAGCTCTGTAGGGCTGTTTTCCTTTGTTTTTTCTTAATTAGAAAAATAGAGGAGAAACAATGTAATGATGCCACATGCATGGCGATGCCTTCTTGATCTAACATATATGCAATTTTCTAACACTACTAATTCCTAGTGGAGTCTGGATGTGTTCGCAGTTGGTCTGCCCTGGGTGCTGCTAGTTCTAAGGCAAATCCTGTCAAGGAACGGTGTCGGCTGTTCCATTTTCACAGACTATTTAGTATCAGACTAACCAAATACTGGCGTGTTTCACTTTTCATGACCTGAAAGTTGATTTAAACTGTAGGGTATAATTGTCTCTTCAAAGAATTGCTTGCCTATAGAGATTGAAACTTTAAGAGAGTCTTACATTGGCTTTGATGTGCACAGCAGAACACAGAAGTCAGACGGGCTCCAAATTTAAACTGTAAGCCTTCAAGCAGAACTTGCTCCATCCCTAGTAGGAGAAATATGAATACAGTTAACTTAAATTATTAAATTGGTGCTTAGGTTTAGTATATTAAGTTGATAATTTTTTCTTCTGAATTTTTAGAGGTAACTCTAAGAATCATTAAACTGCAATCTCTACCTACCCCAGCTGGCTCCTTTAGCAGTTGTGATATAAGCATACAGTAATTTAGATGATGATGTGATTTCCCCCCCCCCCCCAACTTGCTGATCTATTGTTTTTGTGATTTTTGTTTCCACCACTCCCCAGGTTGCTCTAAGCCATGCAGCTTTCATGTGGCTATACCTGGCCAGTTACAGGATATCTTGGCATTTGTTATGCATTTGGAAAGTACTTTTTTTTACAAAGCTTGTCAGATAGCTACATTTTTTTCTTAAGTGCGTACATTTCCTACTTTAAAAAGATATAGATTTACTGACAGATATCCATTTCCTTTGTACTTGTTTGTATTTTGATTACATAGAATTTTCTTTTTTAACTTGCTGCATTGTGCTGGTATTTTAGTTCTTAGTTAGAATATCATGTTTAGAAACTTTGGATGAGTTCATAAGTCTTAATTGTGCAAGCGTTTACGTGATTGTGCCATTCCAAAGTGCATCAAAACTGTCATTCCCTTACTAGTATCTTCTCAGGAGAAATGCTACAGATCAGGTATTTAGTCATCATTTGGAAAGATAAAAACAAATGGACTCCCAAAGGACATTTAGAACATTTATATATAAAATATATAAATATATATATACACACACACATATATATATATAAAAAATATCCTCTTGTTTACAACAGTTCCAGAAAACCTCAAAGTAGTTCCCTTCAGATGGAGGGGGATATGGATTCCAAGCAACCCATCTGTTTAAACTGTGCTCTGTACATAGAGTTTTACTGGAGAGCTCTAGTATGCCTGACTTGCAAATTTGCCACAAGGCAGCAATGGAAGATAAAGGTCAGCTCATCAAAGTTCTTGATTTCAAATGAGGAATATGCTGTAGTTTTAGAAAATAATCTTAATAAAGGAGGAAAGATTCTTAATGAGGCACAGAGCTCTCTCCGTCATTTTTATGAACTCCACATAAACAACACTTTTTTTTTTTTTTTTTGGAACATCTGTCACCTGGGGTTGCCATGTAAAGTGAGAGTTATAGTTGTGATATTCTTGTGTTTGTAGTTCAGAAGACTCTACTAATATGCAAAAAGCCTTACAGCTTTCAATTGCTGGCAACTACTGTTTAACAAATAATTAAATCTGTGATAATGGATGGAAATGGGTGGGATTATGTAACTGTAGATGTTTTAGAAAAATAATTGTGAATGAATTATGATTAAGAGTGTTTCATGTGAAGATGTTTGAGCCATTTCTATCTATCATGCATTCCTGTCTCAAGGCAGAAAATTTTGAAGATAAAAAAAAATAAAATCATCAAAATAATATATTGCAGTGTCTTTCTCCGTATCTCTTCTGGTTTCTTCTGTATATGAAGTGGATGGTGTATTGACAGTTGCAATGTATAGGTCTATGATTTTGGAAGAACCTTTTTGACATGTGCTTTTTTTGATAACCTCCCAGACTGCCTAAAAATAAGCTGATTCAGCATCATAAATAATGCTGCCACTCCTAAATATTGGGCTTGTTTACTTTTGTATGTTTATGACATTTCCCTTTTTCATTTTTGAATAATAGCCTACTAGCATTATCCTGCTGTAGCTAATTGATGGGCAGCAGGGGATTACAAATAGGTACTTGTCCTGATGCAAAATGCAGTCTACCTTACAGGGTTCTACCAGAAGCTTTCTTCTGGAAGTCATGTGAAAAAAGTGCAAGCTTATTTTGGATATAACATGTTAAATACCATGATGCTTCTACATTCCTGATAGTCTCTGTCCAATTGCAGATGCAGAAGGTCACAATATGCTTAATATATTGCTTGTGAAAGATTCTCAAGTCTTTTAAAAGGCTTTGAATCATCTCTATTTCTTGCAGCTGGTTTCTGTCCTTCACAAAAGGGGAGGGTGGGGTAGAGAAAAAGAGAGACAAATACCCCATGTTTATCCTCACTTAAATTAAAAAAAAAAAAAGCCAACAAAAAACCATCATTGTCACCCCCTGAGGTTGACTGGAAACATCAGTGACTTTCCACTCTTCCGTGTCAAGAGAATGCTGCTGTTCTAACTTGAGCAACAGGCAGATACCTTTAGGTGAGGTTGTGCTGTTTCCAGCACACCGCAGCACTGTGTACTACTTGGCCATGGGGGCAGCTGTGCAGTGTTGTGCTTTTCCAGTCTCTGCTCCCTGTCTCTCAAAATTCAGCTCAAGGCTTTTGCTACCTCTTCTCCTGGGATGCTGGGTAAGGCAGGAATCTTCCTGAAGAGTAGGTAAGCTGGTCTTCTGTGAGCCTTCCTCATGGTGGAGGCGGGATGGGGCTTGTAAGTGCCCGCTCTTACTTGGGCCAGCAGCATCTGCTGCAGCAATCCTTTTTGTCCTGTGGAGCTGAAGTTCAGGGTGGAAGCTCCACTGAAGGCATAAAACTACAACAGCATCCTGTTTTACATGATTGAAAATTTAAACTCAAAATCTGCATTAAAATGTTCATTTAGGTTGCATAGTAAAATACTTGAATGCTACGAAAGGGCAAGTTTATGGATTCTTGGATCATGCATCCGTACTGGGTGCATGTTATGCAAAGTGCTATTAATTGGGCTTTACATAGAAAAAGCACTTTTAAGGATATGACCACATACTTTGATTTGTTTTTTTTTTTCCCCTGTAGAACTTCCAGGGTAGATGAGGAAGAGGCTGGGGATGTGGATGGGTAATGAACAAAGAATTTCTTAGGTATGACCTTCCTGTAATTCTCATTATAAATAACAAGTACTAGTTTTTGCATATGATGCATGTCAAGTTCCAGCCTCTTACTTTTTTTGATCATCCCTAGAATGCATAGATTCTGGCTTTGTCTCTCAAAATGAGGCAAAAATGAAATTTTGATTGTTATATTGATTACAGTCTATGCTGAACAGTATGTTGTATTTTCTGCTTCCTGCTTCACTACCTAAGGTGTATTAGACCCCCTTATATTTCCTTCAGTTCAGAGCAGTATTTCAGTTGACCCAGGAGAAAAGTAGAACGTCCTTGTGAAATATAAGCTTGGCCGAACCAAACAAACAACAAATTTTCCTTTTTGCTGCTTCATGCCAATAAAATGTTGGTTCCTGGCAATGAAAGGATTAATACTATGAGACGGATTTTACTTGCGCGATACTTGTGCTGCTTGTTTGCTTTCCTCCTGAAGAAGCCTGAGCCCGTTGCCTAATCTTTATTTCTGACAGATTAGTTTTCTGTACCAATACTTTAATCAACTGAGAATGAAAAACTGCTTACAGTAGGATTATACAATTTAGGAGACTGGGCAGTCTACATTTTTTAATATATTTAATGTGCATGGTGTGTCTTTGTCTGCATACACATGTATACAAGCATCAAACAGATATGGCTGCTCAAGGCCTTTTGTTTGTTTGTTTGAAAGAGAAGCGTGGATGTCTTCGCAGCGCAGTGAATTAAGAAGGTTTAGGAGCACAGGGGAAAAAAGCGTTCCCAGCAGGACAGCAAGGCAAGAGGACTGGGAGAGGAGGCGCAGTGGTGGGATGGTGGTTGTACCAGAGCTGTGTTTCCTACGATGGGTCCCCGGTACCCTCCTGTGCAGGTCTGGCTGTCCACCTCTGTCTGGATGGACTAAGCTGAAGCTCCTGACACATCTCCTAAAGGTTAAAGTCCCCTGAGCGATACTTGACAAATGCAGGATGCTTTCAGTTACATGAAAAGCTACTTCAGAGGTCTGCTAACCTCGGTACCTTAAACTTGCTTAGTTACCTTGAACTGAGCACAGACCTTGGATTCCTCTTTCTAAAACTTGAAGTGCGGAAGCTCAGCTGCCTCCTGACACAGCTGACCGTGTTACGGGAAGGCTGTGGGGAAGGAGGGATGAAATACCCTGTTGAGGAGAGACTCCAGTGGATGGACTCTGGTTGCCATTGAAAAAAGAAGGAAAAAAATAAAAACACCTCTCCTGATACTGTACGTAAGGCACTGTGTCAAAATGACTATACTGATTTTAAGGGAAGAAGGGGAGATTATGAATGGATAATGTAAAAAAAAAAAAAAAAACAAAAAAAAAAACAAAAAAAAAAAAAAGAAATTAACTCTTTTCCCTGCCCCACAACCGAAATTGCTCCCTGTTAGGTTTTGTCTGTATGCTAAAACTGAGAAAAGCTTTCAATTCTGTTAGATGTACTGGGTGGTTACAGGGTGGTTTTGAGAAAGAGCAAGTTTATGGAGATTTTGGCTGGGTCTTACTTTTAACAATGCTAGAAAACAGTTTTCTTCCAAAAAGTTCTACTAACAACCCAAAATCTGGAAAGTCTACATCTTCAAGGGATATGTGTGTCCTCGTGATTTAAGTGGCAGGTTTTACAGTGCAGTATCCTCTTCAGAAGGGGACTGGACCTCTGGGCACTTCCCAGCTCTCGCCACACACGTGATTTCTGGCAGAGTCAGCAAGGTCCATGCCTTGCTAGCAGACTCTGCTGTGTACCTCTGTGTATGTCACGTTATTTTGCTCTCTGAAAACCATCATGCTTTGTTGGTTCTTTGAGACAGCTGTAAAACACACTTTCTGTAAATTCTTAACAGACTATCTGAGTTATGATCTGTTACATTGTCCCAGCTTTATTTTTTTTTATAAAGTACCTTTAAGTTACAGTTTCTAGTGCTTTTGTATGGTGAGCCAGATAAGTGCTCCAGATTGCTCTTGATATATTCTGTTCCCTATTGTGAGATATTTCAGCAATTCAATGTTTCTGTCATGCATTGTTTGTTTTGCCAGTTGACCTTGCTCTCAGTTCTCCTTGTCACACAGCATGGTCTTTGTCCTGTGTACATCATTGCCCTCCCAGGCTAAAAGCAAGAGGTGACATTTGCTTTTAATGCTACCTCAGAGTTTATTTCAGCTTCCTTTAAATATGCTGTCTTGTCATTCCAGTTAGTGTCTGCGTGTGACCCTTTTTTCCCCTCCCACAGAAAAGAGCAGTCCTTGCTCTGGCAATAGTTTTTCTTTTTAGTCTCCCTTAAGTCCATTCACGCTTGCCTGTGCATCTGTAACTGCATACAGGAAAACCATAGAGAATGAAAGTCTTAAGTTGTCTGCATCAGACAAGGGATGCACCTTCAAACACTATCTAGTATGTAAGTACAAAAATCGCTAGTATTTTGTATTCTATAAAAGTGTCATATAAAAAAGTGTTGTATAAAAACACATTCTCTGATGTTGCGTGGACACTGATGGTAGAATTGGGAACTTAAAAACGATCTATGTCCTAGGTAAAAGGAACTTGGAACAAACTTGGTGTTATTGCTACATCAGAGAGGCCTGGAGGCTTGCCTCATAGCTCAGGAAAACAAAACAAAACAAAACCACAAAAACAAAACAAAAAAGCCAGCTAAAGCATTTGGCTTTAGCAAGGCACACAAAAAAAGCATTTTCCATTTGATGGCGAAAGACAAGGGAGCAAACAGCTATGTAGTGCTGTGTGTACAGAGGAGGTAACTGTATGCCAAATCTGCTCTTTACTGTGTTCTTCTGGTCCAGAGGTGGGTGTGAGCTGCATCCTTGCTATGGGTGGGCACTCTCCTTTCTAGTGACGCTGCAGGTTCTACCATAGGCAGAATTTCTGTGGAAAGCCTTGTTTTCAGCATTGCTTTGATTACAAGTTTTCTTTGAAGAACTGGACAATGCAGAATTAAGAGTGGAGAGAGTGGTCAACACCTTGTCCGCACACAGATTTGTCATGAATGTTTAACATGAAATGGCTGTAGTATAGACAGGGCTCTTGAAAGTATCCCATTTGCCCCAAGTTTGGCATATGGCAAATTAAATGTCAATTGAGCATGTGAAACTGGGTTTCTTATGTCAAAAGTTGCAATTCATTTTTTAGATTGATTTATGTATCAGGAGGTCTGCAGTCCTGTGGATTTTCTGCCAGCTGTGAGGAAAACAGATGTGAAGCATTTTAAACTTTAAAAAGTATACCTAGGAGGGATTTTTCAGGACAGATGTCCATTCCACCCTTTGCCAGGACCATACAGATCTGCTTACGTTATATTGTGTGTATGTATCTCTGAAACGTCTTTCCCTGAGTAGGCCTCATGCTCTGATAGATTTCTATTCAATTATACATAGTGTTTCAAAATGTTTTTTCTCTCTTAAGAATATGATGACCTTCCAGGTTATTTCCAGCAATTAAATCACAGTCTGTCTCCCTAACCATCAAAGAGGGGAACGGCTGCTACTCACGTAGGCCTTCTGTCATCTGAAAATTTTGGCTAAGGCTTCAGCTGTCAAGATGAAGTTATCCTGTGCCAACATTGCAGTTAGAGACTAAATAGGGCTGGTTGTGTACGTATGCAAATGCGTATACTTAAGGGGTGGTGGGGGCTGTGCAGGGCCCATCAAGTTCACCCTGTTTTGGTGAGCACCGCGCTATGGCACGTCATCATTATCAGCCCATGTGATGTTCCTGGAGCACTTTCACTTCCTCAGATTACTTTTTCCTGGAGTGTTTTCAGTTTAGTAGCAGCACACAGGCTATCGCAATCCATAAATTTCTCAGAGAGGAGGGGAAGAGGTTTTTATATGCAGCATTCTCATTTACTGCTTTGATTTTTACACTTTTTTCTTCATTCTTCCACAGATTTAAATTTGTTTGACTGGAAATGGGTGAAGCAAAGCATTGTCGCAAAACATGCTGCAGATTTGGAAAGCTTTTTCTTATGTTCCCCTCCATGTCTTTGGAGCCTGACCAATGTCAAAGATAAAGCGATAGAAATCCTGGTTTAGCTCTGCTATAAGAAAAGACCCAGGGGAACTATGGGCTGTATCCCATTTTTGGGTCTTGAATTATTGCCAACTATAATATCTCCCCACTGCATGCACTATCTCCCCAGAATCACCCTGTGGGAATAAATCATAATTCTACAGCAAAGAGCAGAAAGGATTTTTGTGCATAAGGGGGAGGGCTGCAGATGGGGAGAGCTGCCATAAATGGCTTACTTGACAGTCCAGCTTTTTGCTGAATTGAAAACATTTCTGGAGACTTGTCTTGCTGAAAATCACGGGAATCAGCTCACTAGTTTCAGGCTAGATACATCTGCATGAAGTTGTACACGCAGAGAACTGGGCCTGGAGGTACTGTGCTCTGCTGCACATCTGTCATGCCACGTCTCTGTAAAATATGTATTTAATGAAATGTACGTGAAATGGAGGGACTTAATATCATGTGCAAAGGAATAGGCAATGTTGATCAGCCCAACATGCAACTCTCTTGTAATCCTTAACCCAATTTGTTTGTTTTCCCTTGTTCCTTCAAATTTTCAAAGGCCCTCCATGAGGTTTGTTCCTGAGAGTTCTCAAGGAGTTCCAGTTCAGAGTCATTTTCAGGGCAGAGCTGCATTTAAACAACAATGAAATGCACCATTGTTTTCTCCTGTGATACAAAATTGATCAAGCTACTGCTGATGGTCTGACGAAACATTACACTAGTGAAGCTGCATAGTTGCTGAATATAGTAGCGAGAAAAAGCCAGTACTATGTAGTAATGGCAAATGAAAGCCAAGTGCAGTAAAGACATACTGTTTTAGTACAGCTGTGTGGACATGATAATCAGACTTGTTTGCCTTTAGTAGTTGCTTTGTGTGAGTAACGCTGATACTTGTTTTTCCTTGACTCTCAAGCACCAACCACTGACCATGTATGAATAAAATGACAGTTCTTGCCTCCTGAACTGCAGTGCTACATAGGAACTTGTGGGGTTTTGTTGACATTCATTTGGAAAAAAATCCTCCCCTTCTAACGAATATGGAAATTTCACACTAGGCAAATTTTAAGCTAGCACTAGCAAATATTCACCTGAGAAATTTACAGGTACAAATTTAAGCTCTGAAGTGGAAAAGTGACTCTGAGAGCTGATTACAGGAAGGAAATATGTGGTCTTTTATGACTGACACAATAAAAGAGGGATTGCACCACTGAATTTTCTTAATCGTAACAGATAAGTGGTCTTCAAACACTGGTATAGGAGTTCAGTAGTGGATTTATTCTAGGAAATAATGATATGTTTCTTGAGTAATTTGAAAACTGAAAGAAGGGAGAAAGCTGGAAAAGGGTATTTGCATGGATGGGTCGTCCTACTTTTCTTAGCAAAGGAGCATGCTCACCACTACAGCGCATTGCAGGCTAGATGGTGGTTTTGTGATTCTCATTCTCTAAACTACAAGAATTTGACCTTTTAAAAGGGTTTTTATATTCTAGTAGAGAAAAGGCAATAGGAAGTACGTTGTGCAATGCTTTGTCAAAACTTTCAAAATAAAGAAGACTTCCTTGGAGGATTTTCCTTGCTGATTATTTTTAACCAACTTTTTTCAGTGCTTTTTTTTTCCAGAATCACTAGAATTAAACATACTTCAGGTGGTGCTCCTAGCATTTGTTTGTAATTCTTGTTTTCCAGTGCCTGTCTTTATCCAGGGATATTATTCCATTAAAAAAGAGCTTGTGAATTGTGAATACAAGCTCTCTCTTCCTCAGAAATCATGCCATCGCCATCCATTCTACCTCCAAGAGACTTGGATTTCATTGTTTTGAAATTTTCTATCCAAGCAGGTTCTGAATATCTTCCTGCCCTCAGGTATTCTGTGGCTCTGTGTTAGCACTTTCCTTAACATGCAGAAATTGATAATGGTTAATTTGACCATTGCCCTTAAAGGAAACACATTGCCACTGAGGAATTATGTATTCAAGCTTAAGCTTTTGAACTTTGTCCTCTAATTTTCCTCTGAACACCCCACCTGTTATACAGGCTATATAGGCTACCTCTACCTATGAGATAGTGGGATTCTGTTTTAGTAGCAATGGCCAGTCCTGTTCTTCCAGCGGTGCTATAGTGCTCCTTACTCTTCTCTGACCACTACCTCAGTATAAATTAGAGCTGGATTGATAACCAGCTGTGTTGCTGCCTTTCTTACCGGCAGGTGAAAATCTGCCTGGGTGGAGAGATCCTCACACCTCCCAACTTTGACCTGTAAAACTGTACCCAGTGAAGACAGGACGATATGAAATGAGACTGTTTTCTTCCTCATGTTGGAGCTAGTGTATAGCTTGGGAAACCCTACAAAGAAATTTCTACAAAGACATTTCAGATAATTTATTTTTTAGATTTTTCCCCTTTCTTGATGAAATATTTGGATTAATTTACAGTACCTTTGTTACAGCTGTGATTACCTAAGTTGGCTGTGTGTAGGCTTGTACTAAGACTGAAACTAAGCAGTGCTGCACAGTTACTTTTTTTTAACTTGGGAAATGTTTTCCAAATGTATATCCTGTTGTGGATATATTTTTCATGTTCTACAAGTGAATGAGAATAAGTAATAAAAAACATCTTGTATTTCTCTTTGCTGCAGGTAGAAACTAATTATTTAATCTCTTTACCAAAACTTTGACTCCATAGTGAGTGGTATCAATCATCAGGACCTCTAGTCCAGGCAGTGACTAAAAAGGTGTTTCTTTCACTTTTTCAGCAGAGTAGATTGTGAGCCTGTGGAAGAACGTGTGGAGATGGGATTTTGTTGTTGTTGGGGGTTTGGGGGGTTTGTTGTTGGTGGTTTTTATTTAATTAGCAAGTTGTATTTTGATGTAGCTGGTCTATAAAGCTCAGATTTAAGCTGCTCCTTTTCCGGGAAGGAATGCCATAGGTATCCTGCTAGCACTGACAATGTTTTGTTGCCACATTGGCTTGTGAGCCACATATCTTTCCAGCTCAATCTCTGTGTTGCAAGCAGCTTCACCAAGAAAACGTAAATGGCAAGTGAAATTCCACAAAATACCTTCAGCAACATCTTGATAGAACAAGGGGTAGTGGCTTCAAGCTGAAAGAGGGTAGATTTAGGTTAGATGTAAGGAAGAAGTTCTTCACTGTGAGGGTGGTGAGGCACTGGAACAGGTTGCCCAGAGAGGTTGTGGATGTCCCATCCCTGGAAGCGTTCAAGGCCAGGTCAGATAGGGCTTTGAGCAACCTGGTCTAGTGGAAGGTGTCCTTGCCCATGGCTGGAGGGTTGGAACTAGATGATCTTTAAGGTCGCTTCTAACCCAAACTGTACTATGATTCTATGATCTTAAATCAAATGTATTGATCTCTTCTTTGCAGACAATGAAAAACCATTACACTGTGAAATGCAGGTGTCAGATCCTCGCACCGCACTTCTTGCTGCTGTAGTCTGCTTCTGTGTGTGCAGTGTGGGTGTAAGACCTTCCACAGTGAGCAGCTGCACCCAGCCACCATCAGGGAGGTGCCTTGTAAATTAAATTCAGCTGCTCGATCTGATCATCCACAATATGGAACCAAATGTTTGTATCAGTTTGACATTTTCTTTAATATATTACGCTTCTAATGCACAAGTTGCTTGCTTTCAGCTTTTTCGCTGAAGGAGGACGTAGACAACCTAAATCAAGTGAGGTACCCATATGTCCATGTGCCTTCATGAAGCTATGATGGTTTGCACCAGCTCCGGATGAGGCTGGAATGTGACAGTGGTGCTGCTGGCTGTGCAGGGAGCCCCAGGAGGGAGGACTGTGCTGGTGCAAGGCTGCAGGGCACAGGAAGGGCTCTGCTCGGTAACATCCCATTTCCCATCAAATCCAAAATCCAGACACAGACCTTCCGAAGACATGCTTGCCATGGCAGGCTGTAGGTAGCTTTCAAACATTGGTTTTGTTTTCTTCTTGGTGTGCTGCACCTTTAAAATTTCCAGCTGAGGCTCTTGGAGGGCGGCATGTATTGATTTGTTTCCTGAACACTCCTGAGGGGGAGAAAAGCCATTGTAATGGGCAGCTCTCACTCTGCCTCTCCTAAATTGGGAAAGACAGTCTTGGTTTATTTTCAGAAGGGACCATGATTACTTGAGGTAGTGATGGCCAAGTACTAATAAGCTTCTTGTCAGAGAGCAGAGCACTGAAAAGGTTGAGTTCTATGGAGGAAAAGCTTTATGGAGAGGTCTTGTCTGCATACACATGTGAAATCAGACCTGCCATCCTAAAACTGCTGTGAGGTGGGTGAAAAGTCCCGTGCAAAACAGGGTCAGGGACTGTCCTACCCCTGCTCTGTCACTGGTCATCTCCGGTTGCCATCTGGGCTGGTGGGGCTTTTCCTTCCCCCACTCTTGGAGGTGGCCCTCCTACACTGATGGGTTTTTCAGCGTTAGCGACATGGGCTTACCCTGAGCTCCATGATAATGCAATAAATGTTGAAACATTTAGACACTAGGGATATGACTCAGATGCCTGTGCCAGATACGTGAAAAGAAAACAAGAACAGAAAGTAAACCCTCCAGAAGGAGCGGAGGGCCTGCATGTATGTTTAATTGAACAAGAATCAGGCATTTTAAAGTCTTTCTGAGAAAAACAAGCCTAAACCTTAAGCTAAAATGCTCTATGGCCATTTTGAAAGCTATTCCTTCCCCCCCAGCTGATATAACAACTGCAACCAGTTTCCACCCCTGTACCTCTTTTATCTGTTTCCCTTCAGTAAAGTCAGAAGAAAGTATTTCCGTTCCCTCACCCTCCTTAGACAAGGAGGCTGCCTGATATCCCCTCGGTCCACAGGAAAGGGAATGAAAACTGCCATGGGATGACTTGTTCTGTTACAGACGTGCACAGCTCCTTATCCCCATGACACAGGGTGCCGAAAGGTGACAGTCCTGTACATGCTGCAAGTGCTTTAGAAAACATGGTCTGAAATACATATATGTTGTGGGAGAGAAGCATGAGGTTTTTAAGCACACATCTTTGAAAATATGAGAGCTTAAGAAGAATTGGGTCACATCTGACTGCTACCATCTGGCCCACTTCACTCCAAGATTACCCAGGAATGTATTTCACATGTGCCTTTGGAACAAGATTGTGAGCTGCCAAAAAGCAAATATTTTACAGCTGAGCATTGTGTTTCGCTCTGAGCAGTTCAAATGCAGTAACTCAGGGAGGAGGATTCCACTGGTGGGTATCATGCAGGCCATTTGGGCTCAGCCCCTTTGTCTTGTCTTTGCAGTTTTGTAAGATGGGACTCCCCATTGCTTGCTAGATTGGGTTTAAAGGTCCTTGGTTGGGACAGCCGCTTCCCAACAGAGAGCGGTCTTTTAAACCTGAGTCCTGGGTAGGCGCCTGACCTTGTTTTAAACCGAAGTCCTGGCTTAAACAAGACGGCTGACCTCGTGTGAATGGTGCCTCAGGTCGCCAGTGGGAAGAGCTACAGCTGGGTGGGGACATCAGAGTGTTGCTCCCAAATCAACGGGGAAGCTGTCACCAAAGGGCTTCACCCTTGCCTCTTGGTTTCCCTGTGTGTAGATTGAGGGCATCTTACTTCTGTGAAACCAAGGCATGCTGTCCTGCCATAAATATATATATATATTTATATAAAGATAAATATTATTTAATAATATGTTTTAAAATGTATGAAAACAGGTGTTGTGATGATACTTTCTTGCAAAGATGGCAAACTGGCACGTCAGCCAGGAACTTACATGATGAAAGAGCACATTGTGCCTGTTGTACTTGGGCTGAAGTAGGTCCATTCCATGCAGCTTGAGAAACCCTTCTCAGTAAAATGGGAAATGTCCGGGACAGCAGCACTTCCCTTTGCCTCCATCTGGGCGCCCTGTAAGAGGAAAGGGAGCTTTTTGCGCATTACTCTAACCAGAACAGAGTTACTCCTCTCTCTGCCTCAGGCAAGAAGGTTTGCAGGACCAGATTGCTGAGCCAGCTGTGGAGGTTTCTTTTCTTGCAGCGTGCTGGAGATGGTGGGATATTGAGGTTAATGAAACATGTAGGCTCTCTGAGGGACACTGGGATAATCTCGAGAAGGGGGTGGGAGTGCATTCTTCCCCTTTTTTTTTTCTTTTAATAATTGGAATCAGCCACAGTTCAAGTTCAATTTTGTCTTAATTATTATTTTAGGTTTTGAGTGAGGGAGGTTCTGCTTTTTAAGACTTAATAAATGGGGCACTTTCATTTACCTGTAGGATATGAGCTCTGTCACACAGAGTGCAGTATGAAACTGTATGTAAGTATGCAACACTTCTGCAAGCTGGAGCCTGAGCTTGGGGGTGGGGGGTGGGGAGAGGAAGTGTGTAGTGGGACCAGCTTGATGCTTCAAAAGGGTGGTGGTGAGCAAGTCTTCCCAAGGTCACTAGCCTATAGAGGGATCTTCACACCCTGCCTGCTAATGTGCTGCTGGACTTGCACCAAATTCTTCTACCATGGTAACAATGGCTACAAATAGCCATAGTCTCAGCAGGCTGGCACCTCCCTCGTCTTTCAAGATAAGAATTTTGGGTCAGAGCAGATAACTTTTGGATGCAACAGGAGGAAAGTAATTCAGGTTGCTTTTGTTCCTACAGCAGTTGCACACCAGACAAAGGGTTCGAATTGGTACACCCTTGTGTTTCATCCCTCTCAAATTTGACTAATTTTAACCAAAAAAGAAAAGAAAAAGCAACTCGTGAATCATGTTCATTTCTCCCACTGCAACGGTGTATTTGCCATATTTGGAAACATTTACTAAGCAGGTATGAAATCTTGTTTGATCCTCTAAAACAGCAGAACTTGATAACTTTTATGCTGCAGTCCATGCTTGTAAATTATAACAGGCTCCAAATACCAACAGTGAAAGTGGTGTTTCGTGGCTTTGCTGCAGTCTGAACAGGATGAGACAAGAATCGGAATAATAATTCAGAATAATTCATTGAATTCTTTTTTTATTCACTTTGCCCATTTCTACTAAGCTGAAGATAAGCTGTGTTTTTTATGATAAATGTCAGTTAATCTTAGCTTTCTCTCAAACACACCCAAGGGAGAAGACAGAACTGAGCAGCAAATAGACTACCTCACACTGTGTTTTCCTGAGAATATCTGTGCTCCACCCTGACAATCTGTGTGAGCCCATTGGTCATAACCATGTGTAGCAACCACCAAGAGAAGGGACTGAGGTTTCTGTAGTCTGGGTATCATTTTCTGGGAAATCTTGTTTTACAGAACACCTCTTGTTGGGTGTGTTGAAGGTTTAAGAAATTTTTTAAAAAATTTTGATACTTCTCAATTTGTCCTTTGTTGGGCTCCTAGAAGAACATCTACAGCATGGGAACATCATCCTAGCCAGGGAAATGCTTTCCCTAGCTTAACACTAGGAAATGCTTGATCTCTGTTTGAGCTATCAGGGAACTTCTTCCTGCCCCCACTCTGCCAGCCTAAAATCTCCCTTGGAACATCAATAAAAGCATTTAGGGAGCAAAAACGTTTGTGTCTCTCATCTCTGTTCATGTCCAAGGCCATTTTCAGAGTCCACAAGCAGAGTTTTCACCTCATATTTCTTCAGGGAGCTGTGGAGCATATAAAGATTTCAGCTGATTTTTTTGCTGGACTCAGTAGGTGCCTTTCATCTGAAATACAGATGATGTTCCTGGCCCTGTGTGTTGTGTTCACCTCAGCCAGGGGATATAGGTTTTCTCTTGGTGGGACAAAAAATAAATCCTTGCAAAGTTTGAAAAGTACAGTTTGAAATAAACATGACTTTTTTTTTTCCTCCATTCTTGGACATTTCTAGAGTAGTTTGAGCATATTTTTGTCACATTTTCTTCTTCCATTCATGTATATGATGTTATGGGCTAAAATCTAGAGCATGTGTAACAGTCTGAATGCACTCACCCAGAAGTGCAGGGCTTTGTTAACAGCAGAGCCTTGTTAACTTTAAAAGAACATAATTAGTTCGGCTCTTTTATAATCTTCCCTTCTGTTATTTCATATGTTTCCTTGCGCTGTCTCAGAGGGGGTGTGTTACGCTGCCAGTACGACTGAAGAATGAATTTTTGGTCAATAATTTCTTACGGTAAGAGCATGCCTTTTGAATTCAAACCTGTTTAGCACTAGGTGGCACTCTGCTATTGTCTAAATTAGTTTGCCTTAGTTTTTGAAGTTTGGTAAACATTTTAGCAATGGGAACAACAAAAAGAGATTAGATTCGTCGGTGAGTTACCAGGATAGGAACCCATCTTGTGATATGAGGGGAATTTTAACTAGATTGTAAAGCTCTCTGAGCCTCTCTAAATGTCCGCTGGATGAGAGAGCAAGGAGGAAATGAGATGCATGTACTTATTCTAACAGTGACATTCATTGTACTTACTGCTGGGGAAACAGTATGGTGTTTTGTGGGGTAAATAATGTGGTGTGCTTTGGTGTTACAATCTGAAATCATTCAAGGCCAAGTCAGTAGGATGGCAATTGTGGGACACCTACTGAAAGACTGGCCATTCTGCCCCATTTGTTCTTAGTACATTTTGCATTATGGAGGCTAGGAGAGGAGAAGCTGTGCTATTTAGAATTTTCACAGTTTTGTGTTGCCACTTTTTTTTTTTTCATTTTAATGGACTGAATGTATGGTGTATGTGAAGATTTTATAAAGAGGTGGATTTATGGGACAAATACTGCCTGGGTGGGTGCAAGACCAACTATCGGTCTGAGGGGAGGATAGGATCTTCATAGAAGGTAACAATGTGGGCACGTTTGCAGAGAAAATCGTTAACGGAGGAAATGAAACCAATGGATGTAGGGCCTGAGCACTGGAACTCAGTTTCTAGTGATAAACAATAATCTGGAAACTCTGGAGCAAGGCATTGTGATCCATCCAAGCTCTAATTCCAGGAAGAGGTGTTGTCCGGGAATGCTGCTCAAGTTCTCCTTTAATGACATCAATAGCGTGACAAATGGAAGAGGAGTGTCTCATGCACCATACACCTGAGAATGAGCTCTGAAATTCTCTCTTGTGGGGCTAACTATGGTCAATAAGACAATTTCCTGGAATATGACTGAGTGAAAATCCTCTGCAACCAAATATTTAAGGGACAGAATCAGGTGCCCTAATTTCAATTACCAGAAATTGTGTCTATGTTAAAAACAATGCAGCCAGCAGGAGCAAACCTGTGGGTCTAAACACTTGGAGCTGAACGCCTAGCATCCATGCTTTACAGATTTTAAGTGCATATACATTGGGCTAGCTCTAGCCTGGCCCCATGGAGTGTCCCCTGCCAGCTGGAGGATGTTAAGTGCCCTCTTGAGGCTCATCTTCTAAGCAGGTTTCACATGACATGAACCTAATTTGCAACCTGTGAGACTGCTTGGGGATATGAACTGAAGCACACTCGGGTGATGGCACTCAGTAGGTTTGCTTTATAAGTTTATAAAAAAAACCCTGTGACCTAGGGCAGCTAAATTCTAGAAATGGAGCCCTCCTGCATCTTTTGGAGGTGATCAAAGCACAGGAAGGTGCTACCATTCTTGGTAGCTCCTACCTCATCCCTCCTCACATAGCTGAGTTGAATGTCATAGACTGCCAGCCAGTATCAGTGATCAGCCCTGAGCAGAGTAGCACAAATGCCATGTATTCTTTCTGCACACATTCAAACCTGGTTTTATTCATGGATGGGACAGAATTTGTGTATATTCTGCTCATCAGGAAGAAATAGATAGTGTTAGAAAACTCAGCTCATGAATGCTGTTAAGAAAAATATGTGATTTGGAAAATGACTGTCAATTGTTGATCTTACATCAATGTTATTTCTGGGCAACATCAGAGGAAGGGCAACCTATGGCTCAAGACACAAACCCAGCCCTGGGATTAGTGCTTTGATATTTGAAGTCTGATGATACAGACTTCCTATGTGACCATGAACATAAAGGCTGGATTCAGTCAAAGGCTCAGCTGCTTTTGCCTAACTCATCCCCTAACTCACAGAGTGTGTGTACTCTGCAGCCAGTATGTGATGAGAGTTAGAATCTGAGATGGACAAATGAAGCACCTCTGCTGCTGACCACAGAAGAGGATGAGCTGTTGGTTAAGCTGAGGCATGTGGGGAAATTTCTTCTGTTCGCCAGAGCTCAAAAGCATGTCTGAGGCATCTGGAGGTTCCTGTCCCCTTGGGATTCAGAGACTAGGGTCCTCCCCACAGGGGGCAGATGAAGGCATTTTCTGAAAAAGCTGACCAGAACTCACTGTTTGTCCTTGAAAATGGGGCTGGCAGAGGAGGACAAGGGCACTGTTTTTTATGAACTAATTTAGGTGTTAAATATCTTCGCCAGACGTCCTGGGGACCCTGGGCTGACTTTCTTCCTTGGCACATGAAGGTGCATGTCCAGATTCGCTCTTCATTGGGAGAGAGCCCCAGGGCACACACAGCACCTGGCTGGAGGACCTGCAGGGCTTCCACCTCCACTTGAAGCAATGCTGGTGGGCAGGAGGATGGAGGGAAAAGGGAAAGAGCCTGGCCCAACCCAGTGCTTGGAGCATTTGCCTGGGAGGGAGGAATGGGCTTCAGGTGCCTCTAAATGCCAGACTTTGCCAAAACAGAGCAAATGTGTTTCACATGAAGTAGGTGTGTGTCTGTACGTTTCTTGCTGGTGAATGTTGGCTTTTTGTTAGTCTATGACCTTTGTAGTTTGAGTCTTGTCCCTAATGTTAAGGGCTCCATTGTGAAATACCTTTTCTTGTGCTCCATGTAGGCCAGTTCTTATCACCCCAAGTGACTGGTGCCATTTTTCTTGGCTATCGGGGCACATCTTTTGTTTAGCAGTTTTCTTCCAACAGTTGGTTTACTGCGTTGTTTTCTTTTCCCCTGAATTTTAGCCCAGGGCTTGTTTTGTCCTGTAAGACAGCTCTAACATTTTGGAATGCATTTCTTATTTGTTCCCCGTCAAATACTTGCAAATAATTAAATTTCTATTCCATAGCAGATCTTTGGTTGTTATAATGGCAAAAAAGGGGCATACTTTGTAGATTTCTTCTTTTCTAAGGGAAAAGAAAGCTCAAAACTTCTGCATTTCTACCTGGGGGCATGCGTGCAAAGAAAGATAAAGCCAAATAAGAGTAAATGGTTATCCGTACACACTTGTGTAAAGGCTGTTTTTTTTCTTTAATCTTTCTGTGAGCTATTGCTTCCCCCCCTGTAAAGGTTACATTACAAAAATTTCCGTATAAATTCAAATCCTTCTGAGGTGGTTCATGGTGAAATATGTCCGATTTAACTGTTCTTTGTGGTGGAATACAACTGCAATTGGTGGTTTTAAATCAGTCCAATATGTGGTGGCGTACTGGTAAAACACACTGAGGCAGCCTGTCTTCCAGTGTATATTTCTGCTGGCAGAGACCCTAGATCTCCTTGGCCAAGCATTCAGCGCTGGGATATAATCTAGATTCCCAGCAAATTCTCAGTTAAGTGCAAGATGTTTCTTGAGCACAGAGCCAGAGATCAAACTGAAATAAGGCTCACTCTCAGAAATATCTTGAAAACTGTTTGAATAACCTAGTGTATACAAATATTTTAGGTCAACTATCATATTCTCTCAAGACTTTGTAGGCGTTTCTGTATGGGTGCCAGCAGCACTGCATCTCTAAAGAATGAAACCAATGCTGAATTTGTACTTCCACTACTGTGTCAGTGAATCCACCCACGGCTTGATAATGTCAATGCAATGTGATGGAAAGTTTTAATTATTCCTTGGCTCTTGTGTTGTTTTAGTGATTTTTTGCATCAGCATTGCGACAAAAAGAAAAGGATAGTATCTAGGGATATGAATCACAAAGTAAATCATTCAACTGTTTGAAGACAAACTCACCTGGTCTCAGTTTGCAAAGCAGTGCTGGGAGCCAGTCTTTCAGTTTTTTTCACCTTTAAAAGCCTGGCTTTAAATTAGAGGATAAATAACCCTCAACAATTTCTTCTGTTGCGTTCCTGAAGGTCTATAGCATCAAATCTGTGACTAACACACACCCACTCCCATGCCTTCCCAGAGCCACAGACACATTCTGATATATTCTGTTGATGGGAGCAAATATGGCTTAGGATGTATTATACTGAGAGATGAGCCCAGATCAACAGACTGTACTGCTAACCAGCTACTAGCTTGGTTAAATTTGTGGTGCAGACAGAGCTTAAGCTGGTGTCTCACTTCATCACAGTAACCACTGTGCAGTCTGCTGACCAGCTATTTTTAAGTATTTTGGCAGAATCATGTTTAAAATTGGAAGGAATGCTTTTAATAGTCTGCATTTCTCTTGGAGGCCTGCATTAAGGATATAGTTGCATCCCACACGCACATAAGTCTGATTGGAAAGCACGATATGGCATGGATGTACTTTGTGGCTATGGGATGTCAGCAAGAGAGATCTAAAGTACCATTGGCTGAATGACCAAAGAAAGATTTAGATGTTTTAGAGGCCAGATTCAGATCTTTCATATACGAAAGCAGCAGCAACTTTGTTGAAGTCAGTGGTGTTACTGTGCTGTAATGCATGTAACAAGATTCTGAATACTTAATTATTTGAACCAAAGCACATCCGTGCTTTTATGTCACTTTGAGATTTTATATGTGGAGCTGTGAACCTCCTAAGAAGCCACTACACTTGCCAGCTGTTGTTAGTTTTCACACAGGAGAATTTAGCTCATCCTGAATTCATGCAGCAGTTGAGAAGATGAGAAATCCGTTGCTGTTCTGCAGTCTGTGGTATCGGAAAAGGTTTCCAGTCAGGTTTTGGGGATTGTTGAAAAGATACCTGGTCAGCTGCTGAGTTTTGTGCAATTAGAGATAGAGCTCTGTGGTTTGCAGGTGAAATGTACAGGTCTCACTTTGCATAAAATGTTTGCAAATACTGTAACTGGGCTGTGTCAGCATGTGGGTTGGCTGAAAGAGCTGTCAGCCACAAGAATTCACAGCTTAAACATTAGTCCCTTCTCTCCCTGCCTCCCCTCCCCAGTTAAATTACAATAAGGAGAGTTTATTTTCATATTAAGTATTTGGGGTTTTTTTTAATTTTAATTTTTTTTCTGGCTCACAAAATGAAATGACAGTCTTGGATTACACTATAAAGCTTTCCTTTACAGCTACCAGGACTAGAAACTTATTTTAAAAACAAATGAAAATGTAACCAAGAGATGAAACCAAGAGATGAAAGCAAGGATTTTTCCAAAAGTTGCTGATTCCTGAAAGATGCTTGAGGGAAAACACCAACAAAGAAAACATCAATATCCAAAGCCTACTGATAGGACCCCAAGAAGAGACAACAGTGAAATAAAGGTTCTCCTCTTTTTTTTTGTTTGTTTTGGGTTTTTTTTTGTTTGTTTGTTTTAGTTATATAGAAGCTAAAGTATGAGCAGAATGAGCAGACTGTCAATTACACCCTGAGCAGGAATAACAAGTCCCTGGAAAACAGTGATAAAGCAAAAGCATCTGGAAAAGGGAATGTGTAAACTGTCATCCTGCCCATCAGAATTTTGCTGAGCAGAGGAAGACATAGTATGTGGGTGCGTCACTTCATGATACCCTCTTCTTTGAAGAATCAGAGAATGTTCTACAGAGTGAGTCTACTTGAATTAGGTGGTGTGGATCCAAGCTTACTCTTCAAATGGGAACTTTGATAGCAACTTAATGTTTTGTGGTACTTAAATATTTTTGTAACGCTTCTGTGCAGAATTATGGAATCAGACGGTTTGTGCTGTGGATGTGGCTTCTCTTTTTTATATACAATTTCTCTGTTAGTTGCAGTGAGAACCTTGAATTGTGGTCATCTCAGCAAACCTGAGTGTTTTCAAAGACTGCTGACAAGCCTTTCAGTAATCTCTATTGGATATACACTGACTGCATGTTGGCAAAACAGTTTCTAAGTATAAAAAGACGTGTGACTATAGATAGATGATCTCATCCTTAGAAGCCTTGGCAGTGAATACTGCAGGACACCCATGCCTTTGACAACATCTTTATGAGGGCATGTGGTAGAAAGTATTTCATGTGATTAGGTTTGTACATCTGCTGAGACTGGCAGACTCACCTCTTCTAATAACAATCATGGGGCTCACTGTGACGATGGCAAATACTGAGAGATATGGAAGAGGTATATTTGAGACACCTATGTTTATTTGTAGGGGACGTGTGTGGAAAAACAGTTAAAAGAAAGTGAAGTTAGGAATATACAATGTCTATGAAAAGACAACACAAGGCAGAATAAATCTCTTCAGGTCTCACTTGATTCTTTTTCAGATTGGTTTGGACGAACTAATTATTTCTCTAAGGTTATGTTGACATTAACAAAAAATGATCTGCTGTAGGAGATGATCTGTAAGGTAAAACAGTTAGTGCTGGGGAGCCTGATTTCTGCAGCAGATGCCTTGGGGGGATTTATTTTTTAATAGCTCTAGTCTGATCCTGTGGACTTGCTGCCCATTAGCACAGTATGTGCACTCCTGGAGCGCATCGTCCCATTGAATTTAATGCATAAGGAATTGTGCGCTCTGAGGTGTTCTTGGAATACAAACCAAAACACAGTGAGCAGGATCAACCAGGAGACTTGCTTCAAAATTGTGCTTCTGACCCAAAAGAACACAGAGGCCCCCCAGGCCACAGAATTTATCCTCTCTTCCCCTTTGGGGAGAACTGTACATGGCAGTCTTAACCCTCCTCATGCCTGTCATGCTGGAGGCTTTGGGAAGCATGGCCAAGCATCCCTGCTGCCAGCAGCTTGACTGTACAGAAACAGGGGATTTAACCAACAGGGATTCCATTCCAGAGAACCCAAACCAGGATATTTGGAACTTGGCTGCACAGTTTTAAGTACCAAATCAACACAAAGGAAGTCAGAAAGGAAGATCAGAACAAGTCTGTGTGATGTTTACTGTTTACTCTATGGATGTTTCTCTCAAAGCCAGGAAATTGGAGAGAGAAGACTCACCTGCTGGCAGCATTCTCTTCCCTATATTTTAATATTGCATATTCACAGGCTGGATCTTAAAACACTACTCTTGGCATATGAATAAAAAGTGATGTGTGTTCACTTCATTATGGCATAGTTGCTTGCATTAATAAGTCCTAGAGCTTCCTTCCCTATTGTCTGACTTTTCCGTTTTTAGCTTACATTTTTATATTCCTATGGGAGGTACCCACTTTCATTTCCATGCAGTCTTGAAGCTGGGAATCCCATTACCGTTGTTCGTATGACCTCCGGAATGTGAGTAAATGTTTCAAAGCAGTGTATCTTCTTGGCTGTTCTCCAATGCCTGTAATTAACTCCACATATATTCCTCTATCTATTGTGCCGGCTTAAGATCTGACCTAATAGTAGTAGTGGAAGCCAGAATAAAAAGTAAAACTTTATGGAAAAAATCCAATTGGTATAAAAGGATGCCTCTCTAAAGAAAGTGCTTTGCTTGCTGATAAGTGTTTACTGCACACACTCTTTTAACAAGATTGCACTTCTAGGAAAGCACTGCAAGTATAAAGCAGCCCTTCTAAATGCTCACTCCTACTTGCAATGTACAAGACCATGCAAAATGGTTGGGCATCCTTAATTTTGTAAAGCATGATGGTGAGTGCATATCACTAATGAGTGGGTTGAGTGAACCTTTACCTAGATAACAAAAATTTTTCATTTAATAAGTCATTTAAATATTTTGTCATCCTGACTAACTAGTGCATTTTTCAAAAGTATCTGCTTTTCAAGTAATACACCTATGTCATTTTTGCTTTTGCTTACTATGGTATTTGCTTCTAGAAAATATTCATTGACTCTATATTTAATTCCCTCATGATTTACCAAGTTCTTGACAGGACTGAAATAATTCTAGACCTGGTGGGGAAAAAAAAAGGTAGGATTTGTAAAAGTAAGATACAGGTACAACACATATCCTTTGCTGGGATATCATTTAATTCTTGACCCATAGTTAGATCAGACCAGATTCAGATCTTAGCTATGCTGCTGTAAATCTGGAGTAATAATACTGAAACCAATGCACCAGCAGAGCTGAAAGTGGAACTTGGCCTTTATTTTGTTAAGTACCTCATTGGAATTTCCTATTTTTGATCCATTTGGTTTTATGTGCACTCAGTTTATCTTCTGTATCCGATTATGTATATTTAACCTTGATTAGCATAACTATTCAGAAACAAAGGCTTTCTTATCATTTCTGGGCTTAGGCTATTGAGATGTATTAGACACCACTTGTAGAGAAATGTTAGTGGCTCAGCGAGCCTTTGTATCATATTCCTGTTGATGGCTTTTATGTATGCCATTCACCTGGAACAGATGTTTTCCCTCCTGCTTTCACCATTCACCAAAAATAGCTGAAAGAAAAATTAAAATAAAATTAATATGTATTTCTAATAAATTAATTTAAATAAATTAGCTTAAAATGCATTCTGGATTTGTTTAGACACTTTCTGCAGTAGCCAGAAATAATCTTGATGCAGGACTAAATTTTATCAGATGCCTCAGTAAACAAGAGACATTTTTTTTTTCAAAACAGGAATCTTTGTTACAAGATGGTAATTCAGTCCTAGAACCTTTCTGTGAGCAATGTGAACCCCTGGATTTTTCTCCGCTGGGAAAATGGTAGAGAAGAGCACTACCTTGAAATAGAGAGGATGACAGTCAGTTGAATCTACTGAGGTTTTGGGAGAGGACAATGCAGGTCAGCTGGATATAATTATGCTTGACAGTATGGACTACTTCTGCACTGAGCACTAGTTAGCCCAGCAATTCCTAGACTAGAGGTATTCCTAATACATTGGAAATATGTATTACAGGGTGTTGGAGGCTCCATGGTCAAAGGATTTGATATCCAGGATGTCAGACTGCTGAGTGGAATGAGGAAATGAGGGGTGATATTTAGGCATTTGAGGAGGACCCTGCGTTTGCATTAAAGGGTACTTTCTCCTGGTAGGAAGCTTAGTTAGGTGCAGACATTATCTCCTAGCTTCCCTAGCTTTTGCTTTCCTTTGTTGCATGTTGTGAAGGAATTAGTAAATAAAATACATCTTCTATAAGATGCCTCTCAACAGCTACTGCTTTCCCCACCCCCTCCCATAGCAAATTTGTCAGCTCTTCTAGAGACCACGGGCTAACTGTGATGACAATGTGGTGGCATGTTTAGAGAGAATTTCCTATGAAATAAGTCTGATGCCAGCTTCAATCATTTTCCAACCCTTTTTAAGATTGGCCATGATCCCATAGCTAAATAGCTAGCTGTTTTGGACTTCCCTGACTACAGTCTTAATTGAGAGAGAACATAGATTTTTCTCTGGCTTTTAGGATTTACAGAGTTGGAAATGTCATGTCAATGTGGAAACTAAGGAAAATACAGATACAAGGGCTTTTATCAGGGACATTTCAAACTCAGTCACAAGATGATAATGGAGTGTGAACACTAAAATATTGCCTACTCATAATGTGAAAGAATCAGGAAAAGCTGAAGGGGTTGAGATTACAATTGGCTATACTTTCTTGCATGATGTTTTCATCCTCTCCAGATTGCTTTCTACAACTGAAGATCTGCCCTCAAGGTCATGGTACCACAGTCTTAGGAGTAGGCTGGTGAGGCCAGGTTTGTGACATGCCCTTGGCTCCTGGAGATACCAGCATCCTGGAGAAGCAACTGCTCCCAGCAGTGCAGCAGGTCAGTTGATAGCTTTGTCACCAAGGAGGGGGTGACTCCCAAGTTCTCTGCTAGGCCACCTCTGTCATGAATAGAGTGATGCACCTCACTCATAAGAGAGAAGCAGCAATATGTTTATTAATGTAAAACAGCAATTTAACAAACTTTGCTAGTAAATGCGACAGTGGTTTAACAAGATTCAGTGGCAAGGTACACTTGAGTGTTTACTGCATAGAGGACAGGGTCAGACAAAACTGCCACAGTGACCCTCCCATTAAATCATGAAGTTCAGGACGGATTCGCTTGCATTCTAAACTCCTTCTCAGAGGGGAACTTAGGTGTGGCTGGATCCAGACTTAGTTCCAGACTTAGTCAGAGGGTTTCTATGTCTAAAGGATTATATATGTGCAATCATTCCTTTATGTCACTTAGCTAAGATTTTAAAGTTTAGCATGTTATTAATCACATAATCTGTTGTAGCAAGGAATGTAACCTTGAAAGGTGTCCCTACTCAAGGGGAGATCCTGGTGTGTAGCCTGCTGCTGTGCAGGAGAGCTCATCGGGCCCTGGGCTGTCTACTATTTATGGATTAAGACAATTGATTCATAGTCCTATTTGCATACTGACTACGGATGTTAGCTTTTTCCAAATTTGGCTTGAGTCAGACATTGACCAGCACCTGGTTAGGTGGGTACATTGTTCAAATTATCCCTTGGCTATTGTGTTGCAATCTGTCTCCCCCAAATCCATTTTGAGCCAGATGTAGCCATCATGAGCAAATGCATCCATTACAACTGTCACTGGTGGTTATCACTTGAGCATGGTTACGGGAAATACAGGGCAGAGCAGGGAGCACACTGTCACAACCTCTCTCCCTCTCTCCTTTGGATTTGCTTTTGTCCATAAAACCACTAAACCATCAAGCAGAAGTAGATGGAAGTTCCCTCATTGTACATTCTAATGAAACCTATAAAAAAAGCAAATAATAACAATCCATTTTAAAAAAGGTACAAAATTAATCATGATCATTTTCTCTTTCCTCACCCAGAATATCAGCTGTTAATCTTGTTCCTCCCACGGGCTAATGATGTAAGATCCTTCAAACAACAGGTGAAAGCTAGAGTTGAACCAGAATACTAAAGAAAATTTACTCTGATATAGTCAGAAAGATTTACTAAGTAAGCTCGAGTCCGCTGTATTTTTTTTCTTTTAATCTAAAGCCTGAGCTTTCTGAAACTGATGACTTGGAATTTGTACCTCACTGCAACAAAAACAACGTAAACATACTAAATACTTGTCTGCTGGCTTAATAAAGGTTTTGTCAACACACCAGTGAAAATGATGAATTATATTGTGGTTTGTGCATGCCTTTTGTGGGCAATTTAGTGTACTCCTATATATGCAGCAAACTATTGGTAGTCTGCAAAACCAAGTACATATAAGAGTATGAGTCATGATGTCCTTGCTGGTCTTCTTTCTTTCCTGAATAATTTAGTGCTAATTTTTTTTATGTGGCAGTTTATTTTTTTAATTTATAAGACCTTCTAAGCTGAGTAGGTGTGAGGGCAGGTGTGGGATGAGCACTTGGGATGTCAGTACTGCTGCTTCCCCCACCCAGGGAGATGCTCTGGTCAGGGTATGGTATGGCAGTGTGTCATTCTGGCAAGGAATCAACATTAATGTTGTTGATTTTGACCTTACTGCAGTGATCTTGTAAAAATGGAGACTGATTGTGTGATGCAGGTAGACAAGGCGGCTGCCAAAATTACCTCTTTTCATTCAGGCAGAATCTTTCCCTTCTGAGGCTAAAATGCTGCTTAGGAAAGGCAGCCCTTTTTCATCATTCAATAAATGTTGATGAGGTGCCTGTATTCTATTTGTAAATGCAAAAAGAGAGAAAAATATTCCTGCCCTTCATGAAAACATTTAAAAATTAATATTTGAATAGCTCAGTTGAGAACTGACATTTGGCAGGGATTATAGCTTTCATTGGGAAGGACTTTGGAGAGTTTCAGTGGAAATTTGGTTTGATTTGGCCAACTTTCTGAGCCTTTGAAAAGTATAAAATGGATAATGCCTGGTATGTTTTTTCCACGAAGCTCGTATGGATGTATTCATCATGCATTCCAGTGTAGATAACTAGCGATATTATGAAATAGGAAATGAAAGTCCACAGAACCCCATGGCTCTCGATTTCTGGTAGATCATCTGTTCCATGAGCCATGTGGGACAGACCTCAGCGGTGAGGCACCTGGGAGCTGTGCTGTTGGTGAATGGACCTTCCCAGGCTCTGGAGATGTGCAGAATCACCGGGAAAGAAAGGTTTCATGGTGGAGTGTCGAGGATGGCAGCATGGTGTTCTTTAGAGGCTCCTCTCCCTGCACCAAATAATGTGCATGCAGCTGTTAGGAAATGCCAAATTGAGTGCTGTGGCCTTAACTTGGAGCTTTTAATGTGTATGCTACATTCGACTGCTTGACTACCTGCTTATGAAAAGGAAGATGCAGTAGCGCGTGATCCTTACAGCCACCCTCGTTTTTTCTGCATTGTGCTCAGCCGTGCTGCGCCCCATGCACCACTGCAAACTGGAGAGTATGCCTCCTGGGCAAGAGCCAGCGATTCAATGATTCAACGATTCAACAGTGAGGGTCAGGAGTGTCACGGGGAAAGCATGCCGGTGTGTATAGGCCACCAGTGTTCAGAGGCCACCTGCATTTCCAGTTCACATAGTTTCTTCAGTCCTGTCCTTGCTTGAGTTATGCCCTGATCTTAAAATCCCCCTGACTAGGAACTTAGCAACACCGTTTTGGTAATCTGCTCCTGTGTTTCTCCAACTGTATTATTAGAATTGTTTCCTAACATTCAACTTACTACCTCTCTGGCAATTTTTTGTTTTTACAGAGAACAAAGTATTTATATCCCTTTTCATAACAGTCTTCTAAATATTGCAACTGTCCTTGTTGCTTATTTGCCTTGACTTTTATTGGCTGGACACACTGCTCACCTTTTTCCTTGTGTTTTGCACACAATTTTTCTTTTTTTCTTTGCAGTCAGTTCAAATGGTCAGTTCACCAGGAAAAAGATGTCCAAAGATGTTTGCTAAGTAAGAAAGAGCCATATGGGTAGCATTCTCACATGCAAAGTGGGAAAGCTGGAATGAATCCACAGACCTCTTTTTTTTCCATTCTTTTTCAGTTCTCAGAAAATCCTAGTGGTCAGGGTAAGGTAGGTGGAAGATACATCCTTTGTGTCTCCTTTTCAAGCACAGCAGTGGCTGGTGAAGAACTCAAGATTGCAATCTTAAGTATGAACCTGGCTGAGCAGCCCAGCACCTTTTGCTTAGGAGGAGGAAACCATGGATTCCCAGCCATGTATGGTGAGTCCCTGCCTTTTTATGTACAGCATAGGTAAGTGTCAAGAGCAGAAATCAAAGCTGGACACCCCTCCGTATGTAACCTCATCAACTGGCTAGTGGGTGGACACTTTTCTTCAAGCAGGGACTTAGCCTTGGAAAGCTTACTACTGGAATAATCTGATACCTCCAGCTGACACATATCCTGGGGCTGCAAGTGAGGAACTGGAGAGTAAGTAAACTGGAGAGGGAAATTCCTTACCATTTTCATCTCTAGCATGACATTTCTTGAGCAGCTGCAAAGTCAAAAGCTGGCAGGATGCAGGAGGACTCAAAGGGGAGGAGATTGTGCAGGAGAATCCATGCTAAAGGTATGCTTTGCAATGGGTTGCAGTCTTTACTGGGAACACCACTAATATGCTCTTTCAATAACTGCCTCTCCCCTTTTTATGAGGAGATAGAACTTCACAAAATACAATCTATTTTTATTTGAAACCATTCAGTAAATTATTAATACAAAAGTATTTATTCATATTTTCAAGTGTAACCTGAAAGAACGTTCTCTGAAACACTTGGCAGACTTTCCATGCTTCTTTCCACCAAAAAAATTCTATTGTTCTCCATTAACCATCCCCAAAGATTTCAGTTGCTCTCACATAACAGCATAGAGCTTTTCACATGTCAGGGGATAATTTATTTCTTGAATTAATGAATTTAATTTCATTGAGTTTAATATTTTAGTCAGGATTTATTATAGTGCAGTGTCTAATTTACGTTCAGCTCAGGTAAATAGTGCCTTACATTTGTCATCATAATTATGATTGATTGGAGGTCTCTTATTACAAAGCAGTGGTGTGATGGCTCCCATTTTATTCTGAATAGGAACGACTACAAAAACCACTGCTGTATGTGACACTTCCTTGTCATTTTTCTGCAGTCTCAGCTGAGGCCAACTGAATTGGAAGGAGTCTTTATTTCTGAGGTCCTCTTTCAGGCCCAATTTGAGGGAAGTGCATCAAATCTGGGATGCCCCCCCTCCCCAAACCTTACATTTCCGGTGTCTGCTATATACCTACGGTCTTTGGCTTTTAAGCTTTCATTTTTCTTGAGCCTAAAACTCACTCCTATGTAGAAATCTAACCTCAGCAAATTTTGATATTTTGTGAGTTTGACTTAAGCATTGCTCACCTCTGCCATACCAACGGTCAAGGAAATAAAAATCATCTCTATCATTGTCTTTATATCTGTAACATGACAGCAGTTATCTAACTAACTTTTCAAAAGAAGCACTGCGTACTTAGGATATTCCCCAGTTACATTCTCTTTCTTTAGAGATAAGGATTTGGGGGTTTTAAGTATTTGTCAGCATTATTTGTGTCAGCTGTAGGAGTTAAAGTAACTAGAAGTGGGATATTTGGTATCTGCAGTGTGGAAAAATAACAATTTACTGACTAAAGCTGCTTTGTTGATTGCTTATGTAAATAGAGTAAAAGGACTGTTCAGCTCTGAAGAGACAGTGAATAGACAGACACCAGAGACACAGACGAGGAATAAAAATTATCCCACTGAAGAACAAAATTATATTGAACTCTAAGTGTGCACACCACTCTGGACATGCACACCAGAGACTGATCAAACTTTATAACTGTACAGAGCATAAAAGTTAAAACCCCCTGTATTTTCTGGATCGAGCCTGAAACAGTACCAAATCAGGCATGGCTTCTGCTGAGGTCTGAAGACTTCTGCTGGCCTAGTCTAAGAACATAGGGTGCCTTTAGGCTAAAGTGGATCTGAAAATCAAAACTCTCGAGGTCTTTGGGTTCGTTGCTCTCTTGCAATTTTTCTTGGATTAAAGCACTGTTATATAATCTAGGATTAAAAGCATTAAACCATCCTAAAGAAACATAAGCATGTAATTTTGTCCAAGTTACCAGATAATAGATCTGAAAGCATTCTTTGACTGTTGAATTAGAACATATTCCTTGTTTGGCTTGGACTGACTAGCCAAGCAATATAAAAATAAATTATCAAAATCTGAGGGCTCCTCTTTCTCCTTTGCTTATTTGGCATTTGAGAATATGTCGCAGGCTGACTATCTTCCTCATCTACTTAAGCTTCAATCAGGTTTAACTGTAGGCAGCTCACTAAACTGCAGTGACATGTATGCCTTACTTGATCATGTGAGAATTATAGCTAGGGCTTAGTCCAGCCAAATATAATCCTAGTGACTAAATTTAAAATACAGGCTTAGGTGATTGCTTGTACTGTATTGGTAAGCTGTGGGTATTTATTTGAAACATTCTAAACTCTCTTAGAGTAAAAAAATAATAATGTCAAGTATTTAAATGTAAAATTTACTGTATATTTAAAATTAAACTTTACATTAAAATGGTATTTAACAGTTATTAATACTGATATTAAAATAAAATTACAAACATTATTCCATAAATTCACAAAACAGACCAAACTTTTTTAAAATAGCCTACATAATATGCTGTGTTAGACTGAAATACAGAATTCATTTGGTGGCAGAGATTTTGTAGCATACACTAAGAATGGCTAGGTTAACTAAAGTACAAATTTGTCAGAAGGTGCCTTATATGAGTTGAAACAGCTAATTGTGGTTTGTGGGAGATGCACACAGGACACACTCAGCCAGGAAGAATCTCCTTTCACTTTCCATGGTGAGAATGAAATCACCCCAGGTCATAAACCAAGCTGTCAGAAAAAGTGTTTGCTGTAAGGAGGTGCGTGGCATTGGCAGGGGAACATAAACCTCTGGTGTTCAGGGAAATGTGGAAAGGACATTCAGATACTAAATCCAGGTCAAATGCTGCACTTAGCCTCCCACAGGTATATGCTGGAAAACACAGGCTATGTGTTTATATCCTAATTTCTGGTCTGATTCAAAGCTGGAAGAGTTCCTAGCCTAATTTAGACATCTCATGGAGTTCTAAGCTTTAGTTCCTCCCCACGTTTGCCATCAGCCTTCATTTTCATCACTGGGTGCACCTTTGCCTGTGCCTTGCACTAGTAAGGCAAGGGCAGGCTTCACCCAGCATCCACAGGGATCGGGGCTCACCAGCCTTGGACGAGGACTGCCAGGGCAAGCTGAAGCCTTTGTCTGAGCTGACAACTGTTGTTTTCAACCAGTATTCAATAATATATTATAAATTTGGTCATTTCTGAAGTGTAATATAAGTGATTGTAGGCAGGCAATTTCTCCCTTGCTCTTCCAGTAATTGCATTTTACTATTTTGCGGCTGTATTTTCCAGGCTTCTCGATAATAGTAAATACTTTCTTATGTTAGTGCTCTCAAAGCCAATTTTGATAGCAACTACCTTGCTTGTGTTGATTGCTACAACCACAGAGAGGACGTACTGTCCCCGACACAAAAAGCTAAGAATCAAAAGACTCAATATAAAATTTGTTATTCTCAGTAAACACTGTGATGTGCTTTTGTGCAAACATAATTACTAGGTCTTTATTTCTACATATTTTCTCTTCTTCGCTCTAGGAGCCGTGCACTTTACAAGAGCCTATCTCTCAGATATATGACTTGTTTCGCCAGGAGCTCTGAAGGAATGTAGTTATTTTTTCTATAGGTGCTCTGCAAACATTAGTTAAGTCTCAAGTAGAAAGGATTTAATCTATCAAGATTTAGCTATTTAAACTTGCCCTCTAAGCGTATGGCTCAAAGTACTTTGACTGGACAAATCAAATTTTCTAGGGAATTGCAGATAAAACAGCTGAGTATTGAACTGGTAGCAATTAGAAATAAATTTTGTTAGCTACTAGTCACCAAATCACACGAGACTTGCAAAGAAAGACACTTGCAAGGGATCAGAAAGATTTAAAACTTTTTTTATTGTGGATTTTTTGAAAGAAATTTTATGGGGGTGGGCAGGAAACCCAAACAAACCACCCACTGTTCATTTTGGTTGCATTACACTGATAACTGGAGTCTAACTGGTGTTCTGCTAGCAGAACCAATTTCCCACCCTGCAACTTGACCGTGCCAGTACTTTTCAGTTCCTTTTATCCTGCCTCCATAAAGGGCTGAGAATTCCTAACAGCCTACCTATTCCTCACCAGCTTTTCTGTCAGCCATCATATGCTGGTGCTTCTTCATCTACTCTTCTCTTGGATGGTCTTATCTTTTCTCATGTCTTCTCTGATGCATAGCTTTGGTCAGCTCTTTTCAACTTGCTCTTCATTCACAGCTGTTCTTAGTAAATAGCCTTTTCTTTTTCCTTGCAAGCTGCAGAATAAATATTTCATCAAAATGTATGTATCATATAAATGCTTATCTCATCATTTTTGATGTTGAATAATACTGGTATTCTGTATTTTTCCTTAGTTTGCCATCTGGTCATAGAAGTCACAGTGAAGTAGTCCTTTACTGACGATGCCTTACAAACCTGAACCTGCAAGTTGAAATAATCTCATTTAATCTTGGCAGAAAGCATTATGTTCAGGGGTAAGTGTTCTGATTTAGCATCCTGGGGTAGATGCTCAGTGTGGGAGTATTTTCTAACTTAATTTTCATCAGCAGCCCTGCCAATAATTGCACAGGACAAAAGGTTACTCTGCCACCAGCCCAGCTGTCAGCCTATGCTCTCAATTTTACTGGTACAATGCTATTTTCACTAGAAACAAATATTTAAATTAGCTTATCTTGCATAGTCAAATAGTTTGAAATTCATCATGATCTAGCGAGAGATACTACAGTTATTTTTTAAGAAAACACAGAAACCGGCTTGTATTTGTTAACTGTTCATTTCAGTGAGTATCAAGTGCAAAAGAGTGGGCTGAGTTAGTACTGTGCATTAACGAAGAAAGGGAGAGGAAAACACAGTGATATCATTGTTCAGGCTTTTACTTTAAGTAATGTCACATTTGTGGTAAAGAGATAAGAAGTGACTAGTCTGAGGTAATCTCAGTGAGCTGGTAAGTGAACTACTGGAACAAATGGAAGGAGGACTATGAGACTGGGAGGGAATAAAATGAAGGCTTATAACATATGGAGTCTTGCAGCTATTTCTTCTGCCTCCCAAACATCAATTTTAGCTGATATTTTTTAGAATAATTTAATAATAAACAGAGGATTATGGCTTAAAATGCTGGCAAAGGGAGGAATTTAACAAATTGCAACAGGGAGGTCACAAGAACTGAGGACTATATTGGCAAATTGCTATCAAAGCAATTTTCTTGCAAACTGAGGAGTGGTAAATTTATTTCTGACTCAAAAAAATAAAAAAAATCAGTGAACAACAGGAGGTACATACCTTGATATGTTTGATTAAGGTCAAGCACTTATATTGATTTTAAATTGTAGAGGCAAGTCCTTTTGCTACTGCTCTATGAGGTGCTTACAAGACAATTTGCAAAAAGGGTGATTTCTGTCTAGCAGTGGATGCAGAATAAAGGAGGCGCTGAAACATATTGATGTTGCTCAGAAGGGCAGATGATGGCAGAAACTTTATGATATTGCCATATAATATTGAACTGAACTGAGCTCAAACAGGATTCAGACTTATTCACCAGAGAATATTAATCTCTAAAATGAAGTAAGACAGCTGCTCTTTTGGTTTAGCTTTATCACACATACTGCAGTGAGATGTGTCTCCCCACCACCAGAGATTCAACAGAATTTAAAGTAAAAAAGAAAAGAAAATAAAAAGTAGTGGGATGTATAAGCCAAATAGACAGGATTTTGATGGAAGTGGAATGAGATGAGATTCTCCTGTTCCTGATGCAGAACACAAATATCTAGGCAGAGGAAAGGAATGAGAAGGCTGCTGTCTTTATTGTGTCTCCTATATCCCACAGTCCCTCCTTTTCTTTTACAATTTGTAGTCTTGTCCTCTGTCCCTTTTTCCTACTCAAATACTTGCTGACATTTTCTCTGTCTTCAACAGTTCTTGCTCCTTCCCTCACTACACTATTTAATCCTCCGCTTATCTATCTTAAACCCTGACAAAACAGTTCTGTCTCACATCTTCCTGCCTCCTCCAACTACTTGTTTCCCCTCTCCTATTCAGAAAAATCCACTCAAGTGATGACAATCAGCCTGAAGTCCTTCCTCAAGAATTTCGTCTGTGTAGCCTTTGACCTTCCAGGAGTCACAAGTTTTCTCTTTGGAATAGTTCCTAACTCTCATCCGTGCTCTTAATGCAGCAAAGCCTCCCCCCCCCCGCCATCCAGGAACAATCTGGTGCATCTGGTTACACGTTATCAAGCCTGCAGAAATTAGAGCAAAGGAAAGAGAAGGCCTGAGCATATTCTGAGTTAATGAGGCTAGTCTGAATTTTCTACAGACTTATCTATTTCCCCGGAGTGAACCAGCATACATCTGGCTGTGCACCTGTGAAATAAAGCCCCGGTCCATCCATTGATGGATGGACCACTCAATGGATAAGGAATTTGCTGGATGGATGACACTCAAAGAGTCGTGGTCAACAGCTTGATGTCCAAGCGTGAGCAGTGATGAGTGGCATTTCTCAGGGGTTGGTATTGGGTCATTGGGTTTTAACATCTTTGTCAGTGACATGGACAGTGGGATTGAGTGCACCCTCAGCATGTTTGCCGATGACACCAAGCTGTATGGTGCGGTCAACATGCTGGAGGGAAGGGATGTATCCAGAGGGACCTTGACAGGCTTGAGAGGTGGGCCCATGCAAACCTCATGAAGTTCAACAAAGCCAGGTACAAGGTCCTGCACATGGGTCAGGGCAATCCCAAGCACAAATACAGGCTGGGTGATAAGTGGATTGAGCGCAGCCCTGCGGAGAAGGATCTGGAGGTGTTGGTTGACAAGAAAATCAACGTGACCCAGCAATGTGCATTTGCAGCCCAGAAAGCCAACTGTATCCTGGGCTGCATATAAAACAAGCGTGACCAACAAGTCGAGTGAGGTGATTCTTCCCTTCTACTCTGCTCTTGTGAGGTCTCACCTGAAGTACTGTGTTCAGCTCTGGGCCCCCAACATAAGAAGGACATGGACCTGTTGGATTGAGTCCAGAGGAAGGCCATGAAGATGATCAGAGGGCTGGAGCACCTCTCCTATGAAGACAGGCTTAGAGAGCTGGGGTTGTTCAGCCTGGAGAAGAGAAGGCTCCAGTGAGACCTTACAGAAGCCTTCCAGTACCTAAAGGGGGCCTACAAGAAAGCTGGAGAGGGACTTTTTACAAGGGCATGTAGTAACAGGAGAAGGGGTAATGGCTTCAAGCTGAAAGAGGGTAGATTTAGATTAGATGTGAGGACGAAGTTCTTCACTGTGAGGGTGGCGAAGCACTGAGGCAGGTTGCCCAGAGAGACTGTGGATGCCCTGTCCCTGGAAGTGTTCAAGGCCAGGCTGGATGGGACTTGGAGCAACCTGGTTTAGCGGAAGGTGTCCCTGCCCATGGCAGGGAGGTTGGAACTAGATGATCCTTAAGGTCCTTTCCAACCCAAAACATTCTATGATTCTGCCTTATGCACAGCAAAGTATGTGCACAGCAAAGTATTTGCACAACCCAGGCCAGCCCAGGGTACCTCTCAGGGGGTGTAATGCATTTCTCTTGGAAGCTTTTTTTAGCTTGAGAAAAAGTTGTCAGGATAGCATCCTGAAGGTGAAATGAATCTAAAATTAAATTACATGAAAAAAGCAACATACAAGGGGAGGAAATTTAGAGGCAACAGCTCTGCAAACAACATCTCCTCTGTCACTCAGTTGCCCATCGTGTTCCACTTGCATGGCTGTAATGACCAAAATATGTGTGTCTGTCACCTTTACCCTTCTCCTAGGGTTAACAGTAAAGTATACATTTGTGATTGCGTGACAGCTATACATCTGAATCTCAGCAGGGCTGGTTTATGAATTAAGCACCAAACTTCCAGCATCACTGATATGTAGTCCTGGTCATTCTTTGACACTTAAGTGCATGGTTTAAATCTAATCTTCTCTAAGGTGAGGTGGCAGCTGGGAAGGGCATTGCATCTCCATCTTATGTGCCTCAAAAAGGAACGTATACTGTATTTTCCCACCTTATGGACAGGAGTTTGCTGCCAACCAGCACTGAGGCCTGTATGGCATGTGTTTTACCTTGCATGGGGGTGTCTCCCATGAGACTGCATTAGAATGATGTAAGAACTGACTCTCAGGAAGAAACTACAATTGTATTTTATCACACTGGAAGGAAAGAAAAGCATCTTCCTTGCAAAAAGGAGTGACTCTAAAACTCTTTTTTTTCAGCATATAATCTATTTTACACATTTGTGTGTGGTTTCTGTGACTAGTTTGTTGGGACCAGAAATTCATGGCTTTAAGAAACTGGTTTTAAATTTCCCATACTTAAGAAGATAAACTGTATAAAAATCAGCAAGCTATAATTTTGTCAGGTATCTGTTTCTTATATCTTGCTTGTCTGATAGATCTCTCTTTTTACAAAGAAAAGAAATCCCTAATGGTGGTGTTATTGAAATCAATGTTTTACAAACCTTTTTCCTAAAGTTTTAAGTGGATATGTGTACTCCATGCAAATGATGTGAGCTTACGGACAAGGAACTTGCTTTCCTTAGTTAACTTTTGTAACCTCTTCAGAAGTATTTTGGAGATCCCTAACAGACTGTGTACTACAGGCTGAAAAATAACCACTTGTGTTGACTTTGTTTCTCTACATATTATTCAGGTAACTTTTGTTATACTTACAAGTGAAATATAGATACAATTTATTATAATTTGTCTTGTTTGTGCATGTGGGAATAATGGAGTGTAGATGTTCTTTGCCTTCAGTGACAGCTGCTGCTGGCATCCCTGGTAGCTTGTACCAGACCTGCAGACAGTGCTCACATTGATGGGAGTGACCAAAACCTGTGCCATCCTATGCCAGCAAGCAGTCTGCAGTCCCTTTGCTGTCCTCTCACAGAAAAATATTTTTCTCTTAATCCAATTTGTGCATCAGTCAGAGGAGAGAAGAGTTCAAAGTGTCAGGGGATGGAAGGTGGTGTTAGAAGATCTAGTTAATGGCTTGCTTTAATGTTTTCATATACAATACAGACTGAACCCCCTCCTCCCGTAATTTAAACTCCCACTGTTTGCAGATTGGAGCCTTTGTGCCAATATCAGTTATATGAAAGTGCAGAACAATTAAAGGATGATGTACTCAATTTGTTCCTTTGCTGGACTGCTGCTGCCAGAATCTGTCACTTCAAGAAACCTATTGTAATCCTATTCCTCTGTTTTTTGTAAAGTATGTTTATATAAAGCCCCATTCACAGCAGTTACTCAATCAAATCCCTTTGTGGACAGATAAATAAAGAAGAAGCAAGGGAGTATGTTAAAAGCAGTCATTAGCATGTATCTCACATCAAATAAAAAAGTACTGCAATTAGTCATAAGGACATCATTTTTCTTAACCCCATTTTAGATTGCTGTTTTAAGTGCAATTTACACCACAGACCCACCCACATCTATTTTAATCAAACGTTTTGTACTGATGAGTAAATTAAAGTCATGTAAGAATAGAGAGCTGAGATACGAGATAGAACAAATAAAAGGTTGTTAGGCCCCTTGTTCTAGCACTACAATGGACCAGATAAAAGAGCAAAACCAAAATAGGTAATTCTATCAAATAAAAACATCTATGAATGTTCCAAACCAGTCTGTCAAAAAAGTCAAAGTAACATAATGTCTTTTCCATTAACCATTTGGTGTCAACAGAGCATCTACAAAAAAGTGGAGAAACTTCACAATTCCCCTGCAGATAAGGTGCTCAGATCACTGCTTGTCTCTTGCAAACTTCATAGATGTGGAAGAAATAATTTCAGTTAAATACAAATAGTTTTGTTTTACTGACAGATTCTTCCTATATAACAATGTGAAAGGGTCATTTGTGTCCCAGTAGTCATAAATGGCATTGATCTATTGATGTTCCTGGTGCAGATATACTGTATGTTACCTGAAATTGTCCGCTACTCTTGGCTTTGCAATGATTTTTTCAAAGAGGAAATTATCCATATGAGCAACAGTAAAATTGGAGAGAGTGTGTTTTGGCAGTAAAAATTTAAAAAGCATTGATGTAAGCCACCTCACTATGTCACTAACCCTCCTACTATTTCTTGTGCTTGAATTTCCTCTCTGAATATACCATCCATGTGCATGTACATGCTGAAACTTTAGCCCAAACTGTGTATCAGCTGAATTTCTGTTAATGAGCAAATACGAGTGTAAATTATTCTTGCTTTTACCACCAGTCTAGCAAAGCCTCTCTGTCTAAATCAACAAGAACCATTCCCAAAATAGTTCCACCAATGACATTTCCCCCCACAATGGAATGAACTGGGAAATTGTCGTGGTTTAGTGCCAGCGAGCAACTAAACACCACGCAGCTGCTCATCCCTTCCCCCTACCCCCCCCCTCCCCCGAAGCGGGATGGGGGAGAAAATCAGGAAAAGAAGTAAAACTCATGGGTTGAGATAAGAACAGTCTAATAGAACAGAAAAGAAGAAAGTAATTATAATGATAACAACACTAATAAAATGAC
>JANZLQ010000057.1:6932331-6952546 GCA_026212715.1 Elanus axillaris | reverse complement strand
CAAGAAGTTGGGAGGGAACACAGCCAGGGCAGCTGACCCAAACTGGCCAATGAGGTATTCCATACCATGGGACATCAGGCCCAGTATATAAACTGGGGGAACTGGCCTGGGGGGATTGTTGCTCAGGAACTAACTGAGCATTGGTCAGTGACCGCTGAGAAATTGCATTGTGCATCACTTGTTTTGTATATTCCAATCCTTTTATTATTATTGTAATTTTATTGTTATTATTATTATCATTATTAGTTTCTTCCTTTCTATTATATTAAACTGTTCTTATCTCAACCCACGAGTTTAACTTTTTTCCTTTCCGATTCTCTCACTCATCCCACTGGGTATGAGGGGGGGTTAGTGAGCAGCTGCATGGTGCTCAGTTGGCGGTTGGGGTTAAACCACTACGCATATTCATGCCCAGTAGATGAACCAAAACTAGTAGTTTGCAGAATTTGGCCCATTTTTTAATGAGAAACAACATTTCCAGCATTACCAAAACAGTAAGTGGTCTGCATATCATTTTTCAAACAACTCTGATGTTCAGATGCAAACAGGATTTGCCTTTATCGATGGTAGGAAAAAACATTACAGCCCCTGCAAGGTTAATGTTAACTATTATCAATATAGACTGAATCTACTTTGGACACAAACTCTTTGTAGATCAGAAGACCTGAAACCATGATCCAAATTTACTAAATATAGAACATACTGTATAGGCATGCCTGATTTAGGGTGTTAAAAATTTTATTTGACCTGTTTCTCATTGCATCTGCATCCATTTGTTCCCTTGTGTCATTAAGTTGGTGAGAAGTGTTTTGAAGAAGCAGGAATTACTACAGTGGAGCTATTACCTGTTCAGTCTTGAGAGAAATGGTCACAGAGAACAATTCTACTTTTTAAGCCCTAGGATGTAGTGTGGATATTTGCACTGGCATGCCATGCCATGAATTTTTTTCACTCATAAAATATCTAGTGTAACTGGACTCAAAGGTTCCAGTGGCACTTGGATACATGACAGGTACCTTCCTTGAGCTGTCTGTGATGGGATGCTACCCTTATTAATCAGTGGCTGCATGTGGAGAGGGGGTTTGATGAGGTGATCTGGCTTGAGCTCTCTACATGGTGCAGCTTGCTGCAAGCACTGAGTTTGTGTTTCGCTGGGCTCTAGCGATGCAGGTGATTCACTTTGCCTGGTGGCCAACTACACTCAGGTTTGGTTATGGAGCAGACGGCTGCCACTCAATCCTGGCAGGTTAACATCATGCTACTGGGTTGTAGAAACTCCTACATAACTATCATGGAAAAGATTCATCCCTTAACTGGTTTTAGAGAACTCTACACTTCCTTGAAGCTTATAACATTGTTCATCTCTAGAGAAAGCTGAACCATATCCGTATGTACATAGATATGAGTACAACTGTATTGTACCATTACAATCCCTTTATGTCCATACATCTGTACTGTGCCACTAAAAGCCCTCTGGCAAAGTTTCTGCCTGAAAACCCTGCTAACCAAGTCTTGCCCTCTTCAAAAGACATATTCTAGTTCCTAAATCTCCATTGATGAACTCTTTCCGTGATGCATCTGTATATGCCAAGTCACCTTTAGGTTTTTTCTTCTCCCCTTGCAGCTTGTGTGCCGTCAGGGCACCCTGAGGTGGTAGGAGCCAAGGGTGACCCTCACCAATGGGGTACAGTCCACTGTGTCTGGGCGCCACAGGCAGAGCTGGGTGCCACTCTAACAGGGTCCATCAACAGCCCCTGATGCTGTGAGGTGATGAACCAGCTCTGGTGTCCACCCAGGGAACCCAGCCAGGAGCAAAAAGAGACAGGGCTGAAGGCACAGTTATAGGGTACATCTAAGGAGTCCGTCCTGGAGACAGGCTACCCACAGCATATGGTCTAGGTCCATCCAGAAGGCAGGGACAGAGGTGGGGCTGGAGTCCAGCAGTGCTGTGGTGTCACCAGGGCAGGGACTGACAGCCTGAGCTGAGCTGGAGTGGGGCTCCTGAGCACTGGGTGAGGTGGGGGAAGGCCCAGGGGAGGCTGGGCAAAGACAGGGAGGGCTGTTAGTGCCCTCAGGGGCCTGACACCGGTGCCCAAATCTTCAGTTTGAGTTTTAGCATTTAATATACGTGTCTTTGTTTAAAAACAGTATCAAAATGTGAGTTACAAAAAATAATTGTCAAAGCCCAAGGAGGAAAACTAACCTTTCTGCACCTTGAGGTTGTACTGTAATTTTGAGCTGCTGACTGAAACTCCTGAGCAGCAGCTGGCTAACTGGGAAGGCAACTGAAACACAACTGAGGTGATGGCATGGCCTTGCACCAAAGAATCATCATCGTGGTGAGAGTGCAGCTAACTGGTAAGAGCTGGGGAGCAGGGGCTGCAGAGGGGAGGTCTTGTCTCCTTGCCGTGTTGCAGAAAACAGCAGACTGCATTCTCAAAGGGATTTGGAGCAGCGAAATGAGTGACAAAGTAAATAAAAATGGAGCTGTACTCAATAGCCAATGACCAACAGTTCTTTGCCTCAAAGGACTAAGAAAATCTAGAAAAAGACAATTGATAAGATAAACTAAAATAAAAACCGTGTAACTGTTTGGCTATCACAAAGTTTCCTTTGCAAGCTCTGACTTGTAAGGAAAGGAAAAGAAATGAAGCAGAAGACCTGAAGCTGGTGCTTCTGGTAGCTCTGCCATCTCCTCTCTTTTAAGCCAAGAGCTGGGTCAGAAATCTCAGGGTGCAGATCTGTGCTCGCTTCTCAACCCCTCCCAGAGGACCTGAACCCAGACAGGCACACACAGGCACATCCTGGCTCCCAGAAATCAGAATTCATACAGAATTCTCATTTTCCTTACATACCTGGCAGCCACTCCAGCTCTACTTATTTCTTACAGAATTTTCTGTTCTTCAGTGTTTTGGTTTAAGCTCTAACAAATCAGACTTGCAGAAGTATTAGTTATGTTTTTGCAAGGCTCTGTTGCCTCCCCTGTATGACAGATGTTAGAAGGAATAGAAATGAAAGCTTGTACCAAATACTCTGAGACAACTTGATTAGCAGAACGTTTTTCCTTAAACAGGCTTGTACTTTACAACATTTGAAACCCATCTAATTACCACAGAATGGCAGAATTAGTTCAGGATGTTGAGAGGATCTGGAAAGCTGTTATTTTATGGTAAATTACTTTAATCATCCTGATAACAGAGCTGTGCTTTGTGTGTAAGAAGTCTTGTTTCCCTTTTTTTTACCCCCACCAAAATGTTCCGTATCACCTTTCTCTCTGAGCTCAAGCCACAGAGGATGCAGACAGTCATGTTGTATCCCATTTGGTCTGTCTGCAGATAAAACAGGGAAGATTAGGCTCATGGCATGTTACCCTTTTAAAAATCATTGCTTTTACAAGTATGTGTTCTGTATTTTAAAGACATTTACCCTTTGAAAGAAAGAGGTTACAAGAGCATAAAATCAATTTAAAGAGTGGTTAGAATTGCACCTAATCTACATTTTTGCCTTTAAATAAAAAATGTCTTTGTATTGTATTGTATCTTGCAGTTCTTTCACAGCCTTAGCTGGATGCTTTGGAACAGATCATCTTTCATCATCTCAGATGTGGATCTGGCAAGAAGCTTCTGTGCTGAGGCTGAATTCTGGGAAGCCTGAGCTCTGCACCGTTTGCATCTGTCAGAAGACAGAAGGTCACAGATAAACTTAATTGTGATGTTACTGCACGATTAGGGTTATGAGACAATGTCTGGAAATAATTTAATCTGTAATTAAAATCCAAAAGGCAGCAGAAAGAAATTAGTGTATTTATAAAAACACAAAAGGCACACAACATCCTAACTATTGAAAGTCAGTTGAACAGACGCTGAATAGTTTTGGCTTACATGATAGTAATGGTTCATGAAAGTCACTCACTAAAATGATGCAAATTTCGTAACCTGGATTTGCATATTGTCACTAGTCTGCATTTATGCAAACCCAACAAATAGTTTCTCTACAAAGTTATGCCTTACTGTGGAAAAGTACCTCTCCCCTGGGCTTTCAAAGCCCTTCGTGCTGACTGGCTCACACACCCTAGGGTCCTCTCCCTCCTGCCTCCTGCTGTCGGTGGGCAGCTGGGGACCCCGGGCTCAGCAGCAGGGAGCTGATCCTCTGCTTTCTCTTAGGTCCTGCTTTTCAAGACCTGCAGAGTTCGAGGGAGGCTGAAAGTGATGGCAGAGGAGGAAGTCCTGCACAAAAGGCTCACATGCCAAGTACTGGATAAACTATAACTTCACCCATGTGCTTCCTTCATAATGTTCCTGTGACAGCATTTTCAACCATCGTTTACTTTCCATTTTCATTACCATAGCTGCCAATGTTTTAAAATGCATACAAGTAAGTCTGAAGGCAAATCCCAAGAGAAAGTCAGAAAGCAAAGTCTAACAGATCACTTTGCTTTTATAATCCACTATTGTAAATAAATGTGCATGCTGGAATTGATTAACCGCTTCCTTTCCAGTGCAAGAACAATTAATTATTCTTTGATTCGGGTTTTGGCAGGCAAGTTGCAGGTTTCACAGCTTCTCATAATGGAAAAGGGAGGTTTACCAATCCTGTGAATCACTTCACAAGGTATTTAAGAGAAAAGAGGCTGTGAGAGACAAAGGGTAGTGGGAGGATCCAGAAGCAACCACGCTGCAGCTGGGGGCATCTTCATTTTGCACACCCCAAAGGGGTTGCTGCTGGGCTGGCAGAGAGAAGGAATTGTTTCCTCTGCATTTGCATTGGTTTTCCAGAGCTATTTAATGAAGAAGCAGAGAAAAAAATTACTAATACAGTGAATGTCTGGTTAACCTTTTCATTTTCAGGTGTTCTTTTTCTCTTTCTGTAGATTAAGATTTAGAAGTATCGGTAGAGCTGCCTGGAGAGTACCCAGATATTCCCCAGGACCTCAGGATGTTTTTTCTCAGTCACTGCCATAGAAGAAAAACAGGCAAGAAATTTGATGTGGTAGAAATCTAGCTGGTTGGCTAGACATAACTGATATCAAATAGCTTCCATATTTTGTTTTCTAATAATGCATATATGACAAAAAAAGCTGCTTGGAGGGGGGGAGTTGTAATTTGGTTTTCTTTAGCCATTGTTACAAGTGATACAATGGTTGCCTCTTTGGATGTTACAGCTGGAATCTCCTATTTAGCCATCAAGTTTGTTCCTATGGCCTAAGATCTCTCTTGAGGAAGAAAACTTTAGTGCCCTGGTAAAAGATGTCCAAAAAAATCAACTGAGAGTTGCTGGCAACTGGGTTACAACTATCAGGGAGCTATACCCACTGTGAACAAATGCTAAATAATCAGCATGGTAATTTACTATTGTATGAACCTCAGTAGGACTGGATAGGACTTGATAAAGTGCCATGACTCCTATCTTGAAATTGTTCTCTGTCTTAGTAAGAAATTATTTAAACTAGACACATCTCTGTCCTGCCATGGCTGGGATAGTTTTACTGGCTGTTTTACTGATACCAACAATCAGCTCTCCACTGATAATGCTGAGGTCTGTAAGTAGCTAACGATTGTTATAAAATTGCACCCAAGAAGGGACTTTAAACTCCCATGAAAGTCTGATTAAGACCAGGGTTTCTGAGAGGTCATGACTGCCATGAAGCAGCTTTGGAATGCATATCCCTGCAAGGTTTCTTCCAGTTCTCAGCTACCTGTCTGAAATCTGAACAAATTTGTCCTTGGTTTCGTATAATGGGTCCTATAGCTCTGCTGTTTGTGGTAGCCAGCATGTGCATGTGGCTTTGGTTCATTATGCAGTTTATTACACAGTTTTTGTCATAGGGGTGTCCCAGCTGGTGTATAGAACACCCTCCAACATTTTGATCACATGCAATCTTCAAAAAATTAGCCAGTACAGAGATCTAGTGGCAGATTAGTTAACTAATAGACCTTATACAGTTACATTCAGTTATTTTTATTTTTCCCAAATATTTCTGAGGATCTGTGGGGCCCAAAAGCCTAGGGTCATGGGGGCATGAGGAAACTGCTGTTGCAGATTGTGCTGCACAATACAGCCTGAGCGGGAGCTGGGGTGTGTTTCTGAGGCTGTCAGATGGGGACACACTTGGTATTGCTGGGATTTTGACTAAGGATGCTTTAATTAGAGCACCTTTCATGTGTCTGTATACATCTAGGGAAAAATAATGAAAGAACAAAGAGAAGGGGAGACTTTCCTCTTTTGATAAATGTCTCTGTGGCTCAGCACAGAAGTACTGGGATGAGGGAGGGTTGGGTGTATCTCAATGGTTGTCTGCATCTCCTGATGAAAGTTGCGGTGTTACTACACAGCCTCCCACCCACATCGTAGCCACAGGCAGCTACATCCAGCCCTGTCTATAGCAGTCCTAAAATGTGTGTCCAATCACAGCTGTGAATAATATTTTTAGATGTGCACAGGAAGACTGACTATTCTGTGTTGTGTGATTGGAAGACTATGAAAGGTTCTGGGATGCCTCAGTAAATCCAGAAGGTATGCTTTCAGCATAGTGGAACTTTAAAAGTTCCCAATATTTTTAAAGTTTTATAATGCAGTGACAAAAAATATCACTCAGACTAGGCAATCTTCATGGAAATATTTAGTCTTCTGTCATGTGGGAAACAGACTGCAGCTCGCAGCTCTTAAATTCTGTTCTGCAAATTCAGAGTCAAAGGGTAATGATTCCCCATGTGGGATAAAATTGATATATTATACGCAGTTGCTGAGAGGAATGATTAAGAATTAGGAGAAGTCCTTGCAAGACTCCTGAACTCCAACTTTTTATTATGGCAATGATATTGCTTTAACAGAGAAAATTCAATAAGTAAAACAATACTGTCCCTATAAGGGACATTATTAATTTTTTCCAATGCTTTGGACTTTCTCTTGCATTAGACATATTAGCCTAAATTCATCCTTGCCATAATTTCACTGGTGTGACTGGAGCAATGTGGAAGACGTATATCTATGCCAGTTTGCAGCCATAGCACGCTCCGAAGCTCTTCATAATAAGTGGGGCAGTTTGGATTGTGCAATCTCTGGTGGTTTTCCAATGTAATCTCATCCTGCTTAAACTGACTGCAAACAGGGATGGGCAAGAAACCTCCTGTTTGGATGGATGATTGTACTGTTTGGAGGCTCGTTGCAACATCAGACTTTGTCAATTACTCCATGATGCTCAGATTTTACCTTGGTTATGTGCCATAATGGATTTATGCAAAGATATTATATTTCAAGAATGCTTACGATTTACTTTCATAATCACAGCTTAATTAAGCTATATTAACTGAAAAAAACCCTACAACACACTCTTGAACAATATACTTAGGGTATTTTTGCTTTGCATGAAACATATTAATATTTTGTACTATTATCCTACATTTTAGCAGTTTAAAGAGCTTTAAAACAATGATTACAAATATATATTTGCATATATACCCACTTAGATGATGCTGTCTACATAACATCTGGTAACCATGATTAACCTTTCCAGAGTGCCCAGCACAGAAGTCAAATGGCACCGATTATCTCTCTCTTGATCATGTGCCAGGTTATATATGTATCTAGAGGTAATGATGTGATTTCCACCTTTATTGGAAAATCCGCCTACATCTATGTCTTTTTGTCCCTCTCCAGTTGTTGCCTTGAGTTCAGAAAACAAAAACAAAAACCCCCACAACTATTAGGTTGAATTAGATATTCTTAAAATATGCCCCAAGTACCTTTTATTTCAGATTACTAGGATTACAGCAAATATATGATAATTTTCATGTTAAATATAAAGACAGAAGGATTCTGTAAGATTTTCATGAACTGGAAAAGGTGCTGCCACATATAAAGCTTATCTCTCTCCTCCTCCCTAGATCCTGGCTTTGCTGCTCTGTAGCTCAGGGCTTTGAAAAGTGGGGGGTTTTCCATGCTCGGGAGCAAAGTAGCCCAATTGTAGTTATAAATCTGCTGTGTAGGCAGCAGGAATTCTTCTTTTCAAAACATATGAAACACAGACTTTGGGGAGGAAGGAATGACTAAATGACACAGAAAATCTGCACTTTACCCCGGGTGGCGAGGAAACACATGCTTCATGTCTGTTACAGGGAGCCATGGGAGAGGATTGTGTGCAAATGAGTTTGGGGATGTCAAGTCTCAAGGTGGTGACTGTCACAGGTGAGAGGTGTTAATTAGGCAGCCCTGCCTTGCAGTGAGCCACAGCTCTTTCTCACTCTGCTGATTCACACAGAATAATTCATTACCCAGCACTGCTCTTTGACTGTCACAAACAAATCATGGGTTGGAATATTTTGCATCCTTCTCTCCAGCTAGGAGACTGTCTTTAGAGTATAATGAAATTTTTGCATTACAATTACTTTTTTGGGGGGGAAACAGGTCAAGAAATAAGATTTTAATACGGTTTTGTTTATCCATATAGCATCTAGTGCACGCAATTATCATATCCACTTGAGGGAAAATCCATCTGTCATTACATAGAAGCATTTCTCTCCTAAGGTTTGATTTTGTTACTGAAATTTTTTTAAGCTAAGTTTTATTTTCTGTTGCAGCACTTACTCATCTTACCAGAACCAGTGTCAAGACAGTACAGAGGATGATGTTCTCTCTCTTTAGAAATAAGATATTACAGACATTGCATAAGAAACTCTACAAAGATGCCTTTGATTAATGATTAAAAATGTAGAGGAGCATGTGGGTATGATGATGATTATTCAAACAGAAGAAGAACATCTACACTTGCCCACCATCATTTCAAGACATACAGTGCATTTTGCTGCAATGATAGACACAACTGGGTCACATATTTTTAAATGACGGAATGTGAACCTACATTCCTTTTAACTGAGGATCAGTCTTTCACAGATAAAGCAGGGATAGATATGGAGATGTAATTCAGTGATACACTGGGGCAGTGATGAATAGTATTGAGAATTGTCCCGTTATGGTGCCACTGTGGTGCCTATATGGGATTTTTCCAAGTTTGTAAACTATGAGCACCTGGGGCAGCACTTTAACCATATGCTGTTGTTTAGTGCATCAGAGACTGTGTATTTTTTACCTTTTTTACCTTTCCCTGCAGTGCTGAGACATGACTATTAGAAAGTATGTCAAATTAGGATGAGGACATTTGGACATAACCATATGATGAATTCTTATTCCAACATACCATGATTACTGTAAGACAGAATTTATCCCACCTGCAGACAGCCCAGGCAAGGCCTCAGAAAATCAGTGCTGCAGAAGCAGTCTGGGCAGAACAGCCATTCAAGGGACCTTTTTTTAATTTCCACACTTCCCAGGAACTTGGCTGACATTTCTAAGGTGGAGAAGAGCAATAATCCTTGTACTGTGGCAAGGGCAAGCTATGGTGTTTTCAACAGGCTAAGCTACAGCCCTGAGCATTGTTCACTAGAAATGGAAAGGTTTTCCCTCCTCACTAACTGCAGAGTTCTCAGCCACAAACAAAATTTTCTTGAATCACACAGAAAATGAAAAGATCTCTATTTCATCCTAAAACTTTTTGTCTTGAAATTTAATCTTAAAACATCCTGAAACTTTTTTTTTTTCCTTTTTTTTTTCCCCCAGGGTGAGAAGGGTTAAGATCTTGATTTGTAAAGGGAACTCAGTTTGGCTTTCAAAATTTTATTCTTGCTCTTTCACCTGCACACAATTATGGCTAGAAATGCATGTCATTTCTTTCACTGGTTGAAGGCTAAGTGTGCATTTGTTGGCACAATCAGATAATTATCTATCCAAGTAATATAAAACAATTGTAAAGATATTTTCAGCTCACTTCACTTTACTCACAATTACCATGAAACTAAGGGAATGTGAGGAATGAGGTCTGGCTTCATCTTTGAACAAAGCAGAGAATTCTAGAAAATACACTTTAATTACATTCCTCCTCTTGTTGGAAAGGTGTTACATCAGGAAAAGTCTTCTGAATCTTTTGTGTGGCAGAAATGTAGCCACCAATAAAACCTGTAATAAGAATTGTCAAATATAACAGTTTTATGATCTCTGTTCTTCATCTGGGCAGTAAAAGGAAGCTTTCCTTAATGAATGCATTGATCTGACAGATAAGGGCCAAGGAAGAAGCAGCACAAAAGCAATACCATGGCTTCACAGAACACAGACGTGAATATCTGAAAGACAGGCAAAAGAAATTTTACTAATGTGCAGTTGTTTTGTCTTTGCTGGTGGTGACAGGTTGAAGTTGACAATAGGCGTGAAGTCAGCCAGGAGGACTGGGCAGGGCTGATAGCCTAGTGTGTACTGCCCAAAGAGACTGGGGAGGGAATCAGAAGAACAGGTTATCGAATACCTTGGAGGGTACGTAAATTGGGAGGTATGCTATTGAAGTTTGGGTTCTTGGGTTTGTTTAAAAACAGAGTGGGATTAAAACAGACTCCTGTAGATTATCTATTTATAGTAGGCTGAATAAAATAGGAAGGATTTTGGAAAAGCACATGATTTTCTCTCTCACCATGCTGAAATATAGATTTAGCCTCTGTGTGGGTGGCTAAGAGAATATCACAGTGTCAATAAATGATAGGCACCTTTTTTTTTTTTTAAGAAAACTTTCCAGGGGCTTGGAGACATTATTATTAAAACAGTCAGGACGTGAATGCTGCGTGCTCCCACTGACATCAGTACAAACTTGCCAAAGTGGTTACACTCCAGTAGGATCAGAAGCTGCTGGCCATGTCTCCAGTTGTTTGCACAGGTGTAAATTAAGTGTGAATCTACTGTGGCCAGTGCAGGCATTAATCATCATGTCAGAGTAACAGAGTTGCCTTCAACTTTCTATTGAACTTGTTGAGTTTCCTACCCTGCAATAAATGAACTATAGCAAAAGTAGCATGGAAACGCTCATTACGTGCCAGGATGCCCCTTCCCATGCATGCAGGCATTTGGGAGCTGGTACCTCCATCACCAGTGCTGCTTTAGGAAACTGCTCCGTGGTCTGTGCTGTGAGACTGAGAGAAGGGGGATTAAGGGAATCTTAATAGATATGGATGTAGACTGGAACAGTTTAATAATTATCTAGCTTGTAATGAAGTTAAAGGAATTTCAGTAGAAGTAGACATAGCCTAAGGGGATGAGAAAGGATGCTTAACATTTACATTGTTGAAACTAACTAAAGCAAGAGACAGTTCCTGATAAGAATCAGGAACTGACCCCAAGAACCAGCCAAGACTGGCCCTGTGATTTGAGTAAGTGTCAAGAAGCAACTAAGTTTACCATGAGGAGGGGAGTGACTTCTTGAAACTAATTGTAATATGAAGCAGGGATAGATCATGCATATGCATAGACATATTGGGAAATCTCATGTATATGTAACACTTGATTGTTTAAATTTGAAGCATGTTGCCATGTCGGGGGCGTATGACTTTGGTGGGACTACCCGCCATGCGGCCCAGCACTGAACAAATGTACCTACTTTACAACCTCCGTGATTGTGGAGTCTGTTTCTGCACATCAGTGACCATGAGGTGCAGCACGCTGGTTGTCATTCATTTGCTTGGGTTCAAAATCTGCTTGTTGAAACTCCTTGCTTCTACATGAGACCTTTTTCCCTCTCCCACAGCCTTATTATGTCAGATGTGGTAACACAAGCTCCTGAGGAGCGGTGGTTCAGCTCAGACCACGGAGCAGCATATCCAGAGGACAAATTAAGTCAGCCACAGGTCTGAGGAAGTACGGGCCCTGGAAGACAACAATGCATCAGCTGCCGGGAAAGGAGCCTTAATGCCTGGTGCAAGTCAAGATTTGCATGGTAAAATGGACTAATTTTGACTACAGTAAAGTATCTGTAGGAAAATATTATGGATCCAAAAGAAGATAGTAGGAGTTATAAGAAGAATTTATTACTGTGGCAGTCTAGTTTTTTCTTTCTCAATGAATTGCAAAACTTGAGTTTCATATTGAGATAGACTCAGGTAGTTCAGATTGTTCTTAACAATTTGTTACTGATGTTATGAAAACGGACTATAAAATATGGCTGGAAGTTTCTGTTCATCTTTAAAATACAACAGACAAAACAGTTGTTCTGAAGTTCATACAGAAAAGTTGTCTCTCGCTGTTTGTAAACACAAACACAAAGAGAATTTGCTTGCACTTAAATGGGTCCTGAGAGAATAACTGCTTTTTGCGTGTGTTTTCTTCTTTATGCTGAGTTCCACAAGGCTGGTTAAAACAAAGTAAAAAAAAGAGACTTTTTTTTCTTTTTTAAGAAATTTCACTCTTCATAACTGATGACTTACTTGTGGTTTTGGAAGGTTCAAGATTAGTGGGGGTTTTATTATTATTGTTGTTATTACTAGGAAAGTAAGCACGGGCAAGGACACAAGCCATAGGCTTGACCTAGAAGTGTAGCACTATTTGTTCTGTGTGTGTTGGAGCAGTCTGCAGTTGTGCAATGGGGAGGAGTGTCTGTCTGTGCAACACAGCTGGTATGCAGGAATCCTTTTGGGATGCCGTGAGTGAGCCTGAGACATGGACACTATGATCATGCACTGCCCAGGTCGGGTCTGAAACCTCCCAGCAGGTCACAAGAATGGACTATGTCTATTACCGTTTCCCATTTTCCTATAAACTTTGAAGAAGTCACACTGAATAAACAAGGGTGAATATTTTTTTCTGTTGTCTCCAGAAATATGGCATTGCATAGTTTTAGTCATGGAATACACAGTACTGGAGAGATTTTATTCTGTACTATCAGAACTTTCTTAAATCAGAAGTTCTGGATTAAAGAAAGCATTTGGGAACTGAAGCTGCAACTTGCCAGTAGCCTTATGAATAGGATTTTTACATTCAGATTTTAAGGCTCTTCACACATTTTTTCTTTGGAAAGCTCAAGTTTCTCTTTTGGGGGCTGAGTTTGTATTTTAATGCATCAGAAAGTGGGAAAGCTATATGAAAATAAGTTAAGTCTTGGGAGGAACAGTCATTCAGAACTGGCTATCAATAGAAAACTGCCTTCAATAGGCTACAGCTTTGCAAAAGTTGAAGGGAAAAAGGACTAGCTATATATAGACAGTAATCTACATAAATATAGCTATTTTAAGACTGTACAGTGTGTGCCTTTGTCCTCGGAGAGAACAGTATGAATGAAGGCTTAGTATTTTCTGCGTCAGATAAGTTTCTATTTCACAATTAACGTAAAAATATAGAATGTATATAAAGATATAGGTAATATAAAATTCTTAGTAAAATATAGAAAAAAATATTTGAGTCACCAAAGGCCTCCTCAAATAAATTGGGATGAAAACCTGACCTTGATTTCTAACTGCCCAGGCAGTGGTCCTGTGGCTACCCTAGAGATCCTTGGCATGCATCTGTTCTGAAGCTTGGGATTCTACAGATTGCGTAGGAAATGCAGTGCTCCAAACAATTTTGATTTAGGATCTTGTGGGTTTTTTCCCCCCTCTGAACTTGAATTACTGAAGGAACTTCTTGTTTTTCTTTTTCTGTCATGGGTGTGCTGAAGGGAGGTTACCCAAACGGTTTTGCTCGCTGATACTGTAATAAGGCTGAGAGATGAAGATGGTGGGGACCAGTATCCCCAAGCATTCACTTGGCCCAGAAGTTAAAAAGGCTTAAATGCAAAAAGAACAAAATCAACACTTAAACAGGATAAGCTAGAATCTGTGGTGTAGTTTGGCCAGAGAACCACAAAGAAGAAAGCACAAGTGCAACTCATAGACGCAACCAACTTCTGAGAGAGATGGTAGCAGCACTACAACATTATTGTTTTCATTTTTAAGGCAAATCAAATTACAGATTTTTCTGTCCAATTTTTACAGTAATATTCTCTGAGGCTCCAGAATACAGTATTAAGGAAAAGATGATACTTGGGTTCAGATGTCATTAGGTTACTCAATGACACCTGAATAATGGAGGGCTTACAAGCAATCTGTGGTTTTAAATTAGGTTTGCCAAATGTTACATAAAACAATCAGATATGCACAAATCGAAGCTGTTGAAAGCCATTTACATGCTGGATTATAGGGAGATAAACCTCAACGAACATTGCTGCCAACAAATAATCCAACTTGTTTCTGCAATGAGTATGGAGTACTTGAGATAACTGGTGGCACATTTTAGATAACTGTGTTGACTTACAGTAAAAAATAGCCCTACCCTTCCTGTGACTTGAAATCAGGAAAGACCACTAATATCACCTGCAATTTTTCAAAGAAGGCAGACAAAGGCTGTTCCATGCTGACAATTTTATTTGTGTTCATAATTTTGAGATACAACAGCACCTTGGCTGTTACCAGATTCTGAACAAAATAGGAAAAGTGTCCATTTTAAAAATCCTTGCTTAATTCTTTAGTCAGCTCTACCAATTACTGTTGTCTTATGGTGGAAGAAGAATTAGGAATCCGTCTTGCTGGAAATCCTGGTGCACTTTTTAAAGGTTTGCTTCGACTTGCCCATAGGCCTTTCTTTTGAATCTTTATGCTTGTATGGGTGGCAAAATGCAATATTAGTTCAATCAGCTCATGTGCAAAGCAGTCCAACCTTTTTGCTGGGCTTCCCAGCTCAGCTAATATTTTGGATCAAGCAGCACTCTCGTGGGTTTATATCTGAAATAAATTTGCATAAATCAGAGGAGAATTAAGGTCTGTAGTGATTTATGGTCAAAAGATATGCCTTAAGATGATAGCTCTTTTTTATTTTCCTCTGGACTGTGAGAGTTTAGACCTACCTGTGTGTTGGTTGAGACCAAATCAAAACAGATGAATTGTACTTGACAGCTTGGGGAGAGCTTGGCAAAATACTGCCAGTGAAATCTTGGCTGTCACTGTAAGGTAGCTGGAATTTTGCCATTAACTTCATATGGGACAGATTTCTACCTTTTGCTTCTCATCCCTGGTGGAGTCTGCTTAATCCGCTCCAGGCCAGCAAGATGGAGCAGCAATGAAGATGGCATGGTGATGTAAAACATCAGGAATAAGGAATAAAAAGTTGAGTTCAGAGGGCTAGATAAGTATTAATCTGTCCTAGCCCAACCACAGAAGGGAAAGGGACTGATACATGTAGCTCTTCTTTCTAGAACAGAAATCCTTCTTGGATCCTTATAATCCCTGAGCAAAATTTCTCAAAAATCCCCTTTATATTGTGGAAAGACTTTAAAGTAGAGTAGAAAGTTTTGTTTCGGGGGGGGTGGGGGGAGAATGGACGGACATGACACACACAAGAAAAATAAAAAAGCACAACTGCTTACCATAATAAATCACCTGTTCATCACATAAATCAATGAAAAATCTTCTAATTTTTAATTTAAATGAGTAGTTTTGTGTATGTCAGAATAAAGTAAATTCAGAATATATAAAATATTCCAGAATTGTATATATGTTACAAATTGCTATGTCTGACTAGATTATCCTTCCTGGATTTTTGTTGTGAAGGAGAGTTTCAGCAATATTACAAATTTGTCTTAAATAATCCTTAACAAATGTGATATTTCAGTGATAAGACTTGGCAAATGTGTTTCATATGCCAATGGCATTTCCAGGTTCATGTACAGTCAGCATTTCCTACAACTCCACTCTGTCACTCCCTATTTAGGACCAGATTTTCAGTTTCCATTGCTTTCAACTGAGATCAGCTAAATCTGCCAGAGAGACAAACCTTCTTAAAACTAAATCCAGAATTATTTGTAATAGGGTATTTATAAAAGAGGCCAATTTATGTCCTTTACAATTCTATAAGTGATAGCTAAGATAAAGATAGATCTTTTGCTACAATAAAAGAGCAATTCAGGAGAAAATGGTATGTGTGATAGGAGAATGTATTCTGTATTGACTGCAAAGAACTGTCTTCATCCTTAAAATAACAATAGTTTTGCTAAATTCCAAGATGAATGTTATACTACACCTGAATTGTAAAATCTTTTAAATGTGTTTTCAGTGGATGTCTAAATACAGGTCACATTTTCATTTCCTAGGTATGCTCAAATATTTGCAGACTAGACTGGGGTTATTTCAAATGTCCTTTCCTACCATTCAGTGTATAAGTTTATATCCAGACATTGGGTTTGATGGCTGTATTTGTTGATTCTTGTCCCTTGTAAGTGATCTGCTTTTCCATACTGCAGTTTTAGGTGTGAATATTGCTGTTAATTTTTTTTCTAGTCATGGTAACACTCAATATGTGGTCAGTGAGAATATATGCCCCAAATACACAATGGCTGCAGATACCCTTCCCACGTGCTGCTCCTTGTGCATGCTCTCTCCATGCAGTCTTTATATGAAGTCTGGGTTCTCAAGGCCACGGGAAAAGTCAGCCTATGTCCCAAATGATATGCATACTTTTAGGAATGTTATCATTACATAATGAGGCACATTATTACTCTGTGTGTGTGAGAGACCATTGTAGCAGCTGAGAACCTCAGCAATGGACTTCAGGTCTATTGCATTTGGTATTGGAAAAAACACTTAAACTGCAAGATTACTTACTAACATTGAATCAACAGGTTATTTTCTAGCACTTTTATTCTCTGAAATCTGAGTTAGGTGGTTTATATAAAACATGAACTACTGAAAGAAATTAAGAAAAATAAAGAGGGAGGAATCCATGTGGTCAAAGGTCCTTCCGTGATAAAACAGTGGGGGGTTTTGTGTATGATTTGGCAAAGTTTAATTAGTGTAAGTAGCAGAGTTCCTACAAATCCCTTAGAACTGATATGAGATCCACTGGATCTCATTCTTGAACAAATCAGCTGTCATGAGCCTAAAATAGTTGATATCTATGTAAACTAATAATTCTATCTACTCTTTAGTATGATTAAGTAATGTTTACTAAGAAGAAAGAGTCAGAAGAACTTGAAATATGAAAGACAAGAATTTCTCATTGCTTTCAAATGCAGATATTTGAAAAAAAAATACAAAAAATTGAAAAGATTGTTTCAGAGTTTGGATCTTCTGATATCTTTTTCAAGTGATCAGTTTTAAAACACATATTCCTACAGTCCCAGGGGGAAAGAACACAAAGTGTTCTTTGTTTGTAAATTGCCACAAAGCATCACTGTGATAAAAGAAGTAGCCAAGTTTAACCTTGGTCTTTTATTGCTGCAGCAAACAAGTGAAAAAGCATTCTAATCAGTTTTGCTTCTTTTTAAGTAAAATCTAGTTTTGCTACAAGTAATCTTGCAAGAGCAAAAGGTGACTTTTTACTGAAGAAATCTGAAATTCATCATAGTTTAAAATTACATTAGTGAAATGTACATACACTCACCAGGACCAAAAAATTTGACTATGCAGTTACCCAGCAGATGAAATGTATTTTTACTTGCAGGAACTACCGCAGTAACCATAAATTATATAAGTAATAAACCCAATATTCCTATACCACCCAGAGTCTTTACATGAGCTAAAATTTCTCTGCATAAAACAGCACCTCTGTCTCCCTCTCTCACACAATTTGGGCCAGTTTCATGGATTTTGAAGAGTCACAGTGAAATTCAGTGGAGGCTGAATTCATTGTAAAGCGTTGCCCAGCTGCACAATATGGAAGTCGGTTGCTAGTGACTTCCTTACTGAACTTCTGTCTAAGTGGATTCAAACCCCTAGTTCCTGTCAGACTGAAATAGCTACTAAGCTATTTGTACTTTTGAGATGATGCTCATTAAGCTACCCCTTGCACAGACTGACTTCCTAGCAGCTTAGGGGGAGTAAATACAGACTGGCAGCTGGAGGGCCTGTGGAGGGGGAGGGCTGGGGTTCAGTTCCTTTTTCCATATATGCTTAGCTAAATACCTAAATAAATGCTGGAGCGGTGACAGGGAGACAGGTTCTTCACTGAAGGAAAATTTCCTCAATTTTTAATCATGCTTGAGATCATTCTCTGTCCAAAGACATATTTAAATAGTCTGTTGAAGTTGAATTGTTTCCAAAGAAGAGTCTAACAAATGTAGTAAACTGATTATGGGTGTGGCTCAGCACAGGCATGTTGGAGCTGATATCTGAGGTGCTAAATCAAGAGAGAAAAGAAGGAGATGGCAGGGATGAAAGGATAGAAATGGAGAGGCAAGGAGGTGGAGGTGTTGGCAATGAAGCCAGCCCATAAAAGCAGACTACTCTGCTTCTTTTCCTTGCAGGGCCCAACCCAGCAGATGTACTTTGAGCATGTCCATCACATCAGGCTTCACAGAAATGCCAGAGCAGTAACAAGTTCATAGTTCCCAATCGGGCTTAAGAGCAAGCTGGAACTTTTGTTGTTCTGGCTTGTCATGGTGTAAGTAGCTTGTGGGTACCTAGAAGCAAACGCTATCCCCCCTCTCTCCCCAGAGCACTACTCTTCAAGTGCCACAGGACTCTTGAAACAGGGGAACGTGGGGCTTGAGGAATCAAATTTTACTCTTTGATGCTTGGCTTAGCAGTTAGCCTAATTATTATTGTAGATTTGGCAGGTAAGTTGTCTTTCTAATGTTCTTCCACTCTTCTGAAATATCTATAGAGTTTGTGAAGATTTTTTTCTATAGTGCTTTAAAATGCCAAAGTTCACTTTTGAAATTAAAGAGCCCAGAAGCCATAAAGCCATTCCCCTGCTGTCAAGCATAACCTCACCTCTTAAACATTTGAAAGCCTGAAGGGCTTGGAGAGAAAACGAAGAAGGGTATCTAACTTTCATGAAAACATGTATTTGCTCTCTGATCTCTATTTATTTTGGTAAGAAGTGCACAGAAAGCAGTCAAATATGTTGAAATTAATCATGTGGAACTGATTTCTGCAGGAGAGGCCATAAGATAGCTGCAGGAACCCAAGCAAGGCCCAGATCCTGCTGCTGTGACATGCTGATGGACAGGAACCTGCGTGACAAGCAATGAAACATGCTGTGACACACACACAACTGAACTGCTGTCAAGGCCACAGTCTGGTTACATGGGGCAGATCAAAGACTAACTGGAAGATAAAATCGAGGCCTCATGTAATCAATAACAAAAGTGGGGAGAAGATGAGGTAGGACTGTAAGGTGGTGTTCCAGTGGCAGTGTCATCAAGGAAAGCATGGATGACAAATTGTGACCTATGATCTGCGGCTGGTAGACACCAACCTCACCCTTTTAGCAGCAAAGAAAATGGCAGCTTCTGGGTAAGACTGCTCATATTTAAATATTTCTACTGTATTTTTATGCCATGGCCATCACCAGAGAGAAAAATTCCAAGAGAATTAGTGTTTGGTCAGTGCTCAGTGGCTATAGGAAAAGTATGGGGGCCATGCATTCAGCAAGCCGAGCACTGAAGCTTTAGGAAGATATGCTCCCAGACATGAGGTGCCCTTGTGAAAAGCACATAGAAATGTAATCCATGATTTATGAGATTGATATTTAAGAGTGAGATCTTCCAAAATAAATTGCTGTCACCAATGTCTGTGCAATCCTGGAACATTTGGCTATTAAGTACTGTCTTTTTTTATCACTAGTGGTACAATTTGCATTTTGATTAGACTACCCAAATATTTTGCTGAACAAAAGAGTATCTTAGTAAACATAATTATGGTTTTGGTCTAGATGACCTTTTTCCTGAAAAAAAAATTATCCTGGTGACCTTTTCTATTAATAAAAAGTTGATTAATGTAGTTGGATAAATTAATAAAGAAGAGATAACAGAATTCATCACACTTAATGTAATAGCAAATTCCTGGGAGCTTATAGATTAGTCTAAGAATTTCCCTTCATGTTTTAGGTTAATATAGAAGTTTTAGGTTAATATAGATAGACTTAATTCAAAAGGGCTATATCCATTTTTTTCCTGGCCTTACCCACAAATAAACTGTGCACTAGTAAAAACTGGCATATAACAGACACAGGGTAACACTTGGGCTAAAAGGACCACAGAGGTCTGTGTTTTTCACTACTTGTTTTTAACACTGTCGTGGTTTAACCCCAGCCAGCAACTAAACACCACGCAGCTGCTCACTCACTTCTCCCCCCCATCCAGTGGGATTAGGGAGAAAATCAAGAAAAAGAAGTACAGCTCAAGGGTTGAGATAAGAACAGTTTAATAGTACAGAAAAGAAGAAAGTAATAATGATAGTGATAACACTAATAAAATGACAACAATAATAATAAAAGGATTGCAATGTACAAGTGATGCACAGTGCCATTGCTCACCACCTGCCAATCGACACCCAGTTAGTCCCCGAGCAGCGATCCCCACCCCCACTCCCCCCAGTTT
>JANZLQ010000057.1:6917941-6932231 GCA_026212715.1 Elanus axillaris | reverse complement strand
AAAACATCAGAGTGTTATCAACATTCTTCTCATACTGAACTCAAAACACAGCACTGTACCAGCTACTAGGAAGACAAGTAACTCTATCCCAGCTGAAAACAGGACACACAGGAACTGGGAATCTGTTCTGTTTGAAAATATAGACTTTAATTGTCACAGAGAATAAAAGTCTGGTATTGATTTAAGATGGAATTGGAGATATTCAGACCTTGTGGCTGATGAATCAGTCTTGAGCTGCTCTTTAGCTCCCCAGTTGCTTTGTTAATTACTGTCTTGTAGGTGTTTTTCCTGAGATCTGAGAAAGATAGTGCAGCAGTTGACTGACACACTTTCTCATGTTCGTATTTTAAAAGAAAAGAAAGTCAATTCTATTCTTCCTTTTCTTTTGTAGATCTTGCTATCTCACAATTGGTAATTATATTGGCAGCTGGGACCCATGCAGGGGATGAACAAAGTGAGTGGGAACCAGATGATAACATTTTTCCACTCTCTGGGAGTGTGTGATTCTTCTTGAGCAAGAGACTGTCTGAAACCATTGAATTCCAGTGTAGCTCAGCCTATGGTAGACCTGAACATATAATCACAGCCCTTAAAATGTAAGGAGTCCCTAATTTACAGTGAAACAATACCAGACCTACATATGTAACATGGGAAGAACCAGGTGCGAAAAATTTCTCTTTTTGTCTGGCCATAAAGTACAAAAATATTTTCTCTAAAAGGTAAAAATCCAATGAGCTCTCTAACATAAAACTTTGTTTATATGTTCTTCTCCACCACACTTCAGAATTTTTAAAGCATCTTCAAAAAGTGGTGTTTTTTTACAAAAAAGATTTGAGTTCTCCTCTGTTCAAGAGGCTATTTGAAAAAAAACCCATAGTTTTTATGCATATGAATGTATGAGCATGTATGTAAATTCAGAGTTGTAATGGACCTTTAATAGTATCCAGCTCAGCAGACGGTCGCTGGCAGAAAAGACCTAGCCAGTTTGTCTGCACCTTCGTTGGCAGCTCCCACCTTCACCATGAGCTTCTGGAAGAGACGAGAGGGAGGCAAAGGCACCACCTACCCAGCAGAGTCTGAGAGGTGATGGCTCTGCACAGAAAGGACAGTGGCATGAAAAAAGCAGGTAATGTTCAAAAGAGGTTGTGCAATGGGCAGTTCGGGAGCCAACCACAATTTTGATGGCTGGTTCAGCTGAGCGAGGCTATATGCCATCCAACCAACTATATGCACATGAGAGACAGACAAGGGCCCTCCTCCTTTCTTCTTGTATCTTCTTGTCTGCTGAGAGCACCGTGCCAAGGTAATAAAATAGTTCAGCTCTTGGAGGAGAAGCCTGTCAGAGGGATGGCCAGACTGGCTCAGGCCGGGGGTTTGGCTGGTTTAACATCTTGCTTGTCATTGGAGCCAGCTTTGAGCATGTGAAGAAGGTGAAAAAAACACAGCAGAAAATGGAAGGAGGGCAATCTAGCCAGCAATCCTTAGTGGTTGTAAGGGACCCCAGCATACTAGACAGCCTCTGTGTTTAGTTCCATTAATCATTACAACCCTTGATATTTTTCAGATCAGTTTAATGTTCAGTTCTCTTTGAACTTAGAAATTCTGAGGTAATGAGGTCTAGAATTTAATCATGTGCAAAGTGAGCATGCTTGTGTGGGGAAGGATGGGAGGTGCATTTTTTATTGGTTTTGAAAATTCCAAATTTCATTTCCATGGGATTTAAATTTTTTGTTAGATCTGAAGCCATGCTTGGTGCTCGCCCTGCTTTCATTTCAGTCTAATGGTTATAAATAAAATAACAAAAGCACAGCAAGCAAATGGAGCAACACACTGTATTTGCTTGCAGTATTCATTATATGACCAATTAAAACATTCCTGAGGTAAATGTTTATTTACCAAAAATATTTTGCAAACCATATTTGAAAGGTTAAAAAAAATGTCCATGTTTTTCCCAAAAGCACTAGCTCCAGGATAGTCTGATATGTTCTGGATGTAGAAAACAACAAAGTTCACATTAGCAAACCCAAATGGTTCTAAAAGACTATTAGACATTTTCATTTTTTAAAAAAAGTAGTTAATCTCAAGCTTAAAATTGCCTACAATCTGTCAAACAGCTTTCAAGATTGATATATACAGTAGAAGAAAGGATGGTCTCTAGGGAGCTAATCTTGCAGCTAGTAATCCTTCGGGGTTTCAGCCAAATAGGATTGGAAATCAGGTTTGCTATGAAGAATGATTAAGATGGCTATATAAAGTTCAGATTAGGAATTTAAAAAAATGAAAAAAAAGAGGATAAGAAAAGGTTTTAGTGGAAAACTAAAATCTCACAAATCTTCTGTTTCATTAAAATCAGTACTCCTCATTTCAGTAGAAGAATTTTTGTTTTATTTTGTTTGCACTGCATGCAATTTCCATGGTTGTACTTCAGATTGCAGGAAACTCAGTTCATACAGGAAAGATTATGCATCTGATGCTGTATTCATTATACCCAAACCAGTATACCAGCACAGTTTCTAGAGCATGCATTGGGCTGCATCTCCTTATTTCCATGGTCAATCCCAAACACTGAAGTGAAGAAAAATGTCCATATATTCTTTAGCAATAGCACAGAAGTGCGAAAAATGTTATACATGAGTCAAACAGAAGAAAAACTGGTTTTTAAATCTCCAGTGAGCCCAGATTAGGACATTAATGACCCAGTGGAAAATTATGTGAATATTCTGGTCCAAGGGGAAAAGAAATTTCCCAAGAGTAATTTATACATTGATTTCAAGCATAGGCTGGAGAAGTTAGAGTGGGAAGCAGGGCAAAGGCTTGAGAAAGGCAAAGCTGACAGCAGTATTAAACCACATGCTGCAGTTGTTCACTTTTGTATGAAACAGTAACTCATATTGTAGATTTATGAAATATAAGCATTTTTCACAAGAAACAGTGGATGTGAGGTTGCAAAGTGTTAATGAGGTCAGATCTTCCTAAAGACAAGCCAGCCTTTGGTAGCCTCTAAGAAGAGAGGAAAAAAATATAACTATTAGCTGCCAAGTCCTTAAACAACTATGATTTTGGCATAGTCTTTCTGATCATATGATGCACATTCTACTAGGGAAATCAGAGTTGTGTAAATTCTTGCAAAGTATTTTTAGAAAGCTATGAAGAATTGTCTGGAAGCAAATCAGAGCAGGAGAGAATTGCCCTAAATTACAGAAATGTTTTAATTTCTTTGTTAAGTATCTGAGAAAACTTACAGGAAAAATAACAAGTGTCTCTAAAAAGGCTATAATAAATCACCACATATAAATTTTCCATCCTGCATATTCTTCTTGCCTACGTTTGTAATTTAATTTCTACAAGTCCTGTGAGAAATCACTTTGCCCAGAAAGTTTTCAGGGCTTCTATTATTTTTTGGAAACTTAAAATCCCTACATGACTCCATATCCCAAACTGCCATTCTGCTGTTAAAGCTGCAAGTTTGATGAACTCGCAATGTTACATTAACAACTCCAAAGGTGTAGTTACCTAAATAGGTATTTCTATGTATTCTTCTAAAAGTGGCTGAATTTTTCTTACAGATCATTGAAATGACTACTGCAGCTTTTGCACCTGCAGGCAAAGAACTTCTGATCCAACCAGTTTCATTCAAGCAAATGCACCAGCCCATTTTTTTTATATTTCTTCTCTTTCTGATGCAATGGGTTCTTTTGAAAATAAACAGTTGCAAACAGAACCTTGGTTTTATATGTAACAGTGATTTGCATCCCTTCCTCCTGGTATTTAATTGTTATAAACACTACCAGGACATTCTTTTCTTGTGTTTCAGTAGTGTTTTGCTGCTGTCATAATGATTTCAAGACTAAAGGAGGCACCCTGACTATCAGGACCAAATGCAAGACCGTGGCAGTAGAGGAGGGGCTTCCTGCTCTCTTGCTGGAGACCATCCCATCTCTGTTCTCAAAGGGGCTTTGCACATCTCCCAAGCTGCACATGACATCATTGGGGAAAGAAGAAGGAAAAGGCCATCCAGGTGAACATGACAGCTCTGAATTAGCTTGCATCTTGATGGTCAGTGTTGGGGTTGTTTTTCACAGCGCTGATTACAGTGAATTCTGTGAGGTGATGCATTTTTCCTAAGTGATGATGTGATAGCTTCAGCTGAAGGTCTGTAGCTTCATCCATGAGATATTCAGCACTTTTATACTATTCAGCCCTAAACTGGTCCTATAGATGGTGGCGAAATAACATTAAAACACACACACACCCCAGACCTCAAAGGTGAATGTTTAACATTCATTAAGTCATTAGGAGTCCAAGGTACTCAGCAGCTTGAAATCCAACCTCTAGTCCACTCTGAATGGAAAAACTATTAAGAGATCGGTACAGTAGGCACAGTGCACAACAGTAACTACAAGGGCAAAAAGAATGGAGATAAATGCCTTTCAAAAGTCTAATTTTGGGGAAGGTCTGAACCAGAACTAGTTCTAGTCTTTACAGTTTCACCCTGTTGTTAGTGGGAAGGGTGGCCAATATAAAAAAAAGTGGAGGAACTATCAGAAAAGTAATCACAATTCCAGGAGGGGTATAAAAAAATATCTTTGGTAGACTCAGCAAAACAAAGACAGTTTATTATCCTTGTATCAAACAACAGCATTTGTCAGTATCTGTGATGCAATGTATAATCACAAGATTCTCAGTAAATAAGCAGTTATCTATTTCTCTTACTGTCAGTGCAAAAATCCGTCAGCTACCAAAAGTTTCCTTTTAGAATCAACCAAAACAAACTAATCAAAAGTTACAGTGTGTCTCATCCAACTTCAGAGTAGGAGCTATCTTCATTTTACGCCCTTAATGAATGTATTTGTAAAGCCTAATAAAATATCAATCAGTATTTTTGCTCAGTGTTCCTTTCCAGAGTGACTTTGTTATGTCTTTTGCATTAAACAAGGAAATGCATAACTGTGTAAATATATTAGTGGAAGTGAGAGAACAGAAGTAGTGATGCCGGTAATGATGAAGGGGAGTTGAAGGTGGTCTCCCTGGTAAGCAGAAGTGGTAGAAGAGACACTGACTCAGTTTAGGGTGGGGATCTTTGAGGGAGCTATGGGGACAGTAAGGATGGGAAATAGTCCAGGGTACTAGATAGAAAGATAAGCTCAGAGAAAGAAATACAGCTGAATTGGAAGGTGTTATGTATTCTAGGATGTAGGGTATTAATACTGGAAGACTCTATGTACATGAAGCCAAAATACCTCTTCTTTTAAGTCAAATGTTTGCATACTACAGACTTGTCCTATTATTCTTTATGGTTTTCTGTACAGATATTCCCAGGCTTTCCTCTAATCCCATCACACGGCAATGCAAGATTGCTTCTCCAAGTGTCAAAAATGTGGCAAATAATAGTGAAACAAGAAAGGTCTGACTGAGCTCAATAGAAAGCAAGCCCAAAATTTTCAGATGCAGCAGCCTTAGAAATTATCCATTAATATTTTCTCTAGTGACAGAGAATTTTGACTGAAAGAGGCATCTCTACAAGAAACTGTTTTGGGTTATTTTATATTCAATATACTTTTTAATCAAAGCCCTCCAGATGCTACTGTGTTCTCCTTGTTCAAAACCATCAACGGCCATATGCTACAGAACCAAAGGCTTAATTGCAAAGATGTATCTGGAATCCAACAGAGTCAGGGGAGAGGAGGTGGAATTTCGTTAGTAATCAGGCAAGCAGACACAAGCAAGACAAATTAGCGAAGAAATATGCTCAGCATTCTCACTATTGAGCAAGTTTTCAATTACTTCCAGACCCTACAAAAAAAAGGGAACGAAATTGGTATCTCATGTACATGTATACATTCCCCCCTTATTTTCTTAAGTACCAACCAGTAACTGTTACAGGAGAGATGAAATTAGGGAACACACAGTGAAGAAAATAAAATACAAAGAAACACAGAATACTACATTTTGGTGATACCTCAGCACTGACTTTGTGAGGAACCAACATCTGTCCAAGAATGGAGTTGAAATGGAGCCAGTACGAAGGTGGCACCTGTGGAGGGGTGAAACTGGTGCATAAAGATAAGAATGTATGAGGTTGTTCAGATAGACTTTGTGATTATTTATAATGACTTAGTGGTTTTGACCAACAGAGAAAGTAGCAGGGTCTGTACCCTGTTATGGAATATCATTAGCCTGGGTCTGTGTTATTGGAATATTTCACTCACTGCCATTTTAGAGTTACTTGGTTTGAATAAAACTTAAAAGCTGGTTTCTGCACGTGCAGCATAATAGTCATTGTGATTAATCACTGTTGTTGTTCTGGGGTCTGGTTTCATCCTGTTATTCCAATCATGTATTTGGATATACTTTGAGAAGAAATGTCACATGTTCTCAGATTTGTTTTGTATTTTCACACAGTCATGCATATAATGCAAATTAAATACATTTTTAGCACCCCAAAATCACATTTTCCTCATAATATCCAATGCCAGTTAAAAAAATATTCCAAAATGTACCTTATTTCCACTAGAGGTCAGTCAATAGATGGTAAACTTTCATGTTATAGGAATTTATATTGTTAGCTTCCTTACCTGCTTAACTTGTGCAGACATGCTGAACAAGAAAATTACTGTATATGCAAGAAAAATTCTTTTAAGCATATGCCAAATTTTTAGAAACATATCCATCATTATTGTAAGTTGAAATGTCACTGAATGCTTAACTATCAAACAGAAAATGTGCATGAAGAATTGCTGTTCCATAGTTGCAGCACACGCTGGATAGAAAGACTTTGTTTATCCTGGAGTGTTCTGTAAATTATATAAACTGATTGGAAATCTATATAAGCCTTTTAGTAAGCTGAAAACTCAGTAAAACTACTGGGTTTTTTAAGGCAATCTGTCTTAAGATAAAGCTTGAAGGTACCAAAGTGCTTTAGTACAGCTCTGTGGAGTTAAAGCTATTTGTCATCTGAATGGGAATTCAAAAAAGTTGCACTGGCCACGCTTACCACTGCCCTTATTTGCAGCCTCCAAATGTGGGGTATTCCCCAGGTGTCTTGATGCTGAAGACATGTGGCTGTTAAGTTGCTTTATTTATCATGGTTTTACTTATTACTTTTTCTGCAAGCAGCATATTCAGAATTTCACTCCTTATCATTGTTTCTAGATATTGAGCTTAGTTTATTTTAATGTAATTGCATTGTTTATTATCTCTCTCCTCTCAGATGAATTGCTGCTTAATAATGCTGCTCAGACTTGCTTGTTGTCACGGATGGAGCGATGCAGTTCACTTGCAAGAGAGAAACAACAATGGATTTTATTGATATAAGACAGTGAGTTAACAAAGTTCAATAGTAAATGCGACAGTGGTTTAACAAGACTTGATGGCAAGGTACACTTGAGTATTTACTGTATAGGGGACAAGGTCAGACAAAACTGCCAGGGAGACCCTCCCGTTGAGTCATGAGGTTCAGGAAGAACCCCCCTGCATTCTAAACTCCTCAGAGGGGAAGTTAGGTGTGGCTGGATCCAGACTTAGTTAGAGGTGTTTATGTCTAAAGGATTATATATGTGCAGTCATTCCTTTATGTCACCTAGCTAAGATTTCAAAGCTTCGGTGCTCTTATTCCCAATTCATTTATGGACTATCATCTGATGCGATAAGGATTCTCACAACCTCAAGGAGTAACGTCGAGACGTGACCCTACTCAAGGAGAGATCCCGGCATACAGCCTGCTACCGTCCAGGAGAGCTCAATGGGCCCTGGGCTGTCCACTATTTATGGAGTAAGATGATTGACTTATAGCCATATTTGCATACCATGCAAACGGTATTTTGGTTGGTGCATGCTCCACTACCCCTTGGCTATTGTGCTATTATCTGTCGCCCCCAAAACCACTTTGAGCCAGATGCAGCCATTGTGACCACACACATCCATGACCATAGCCACTGGTGGTTATCACTTGAGCAGGGTTACAGGAAATAAAGGGCAGGTTGGGGGAGGTGGGGGAGCACACCACCACAGATGCTATTCTGTGGTTCTAGACATGAAGGTAGTGGGTCTTCAATCTAGAAAGCAATTCTGTTGTCCAAGACAGTCTCTTGGGAACCATTAAAACTGATCAGTATCTGTGCCAGAGGCTATGTTCTGTTCTCAGTATGTATTTACCTAATATTTAAATTTAAATGTTTCTATTATGCTTGCAGAGATCTCTGATTTTCCACTAAAGGACACCAGTGATGATGACAACTTTAATAATGCTCAAACACAGCTTTTCTGTTGCCACCCCTCTGCTGCAACTGCATCAATGCTGAGGCACAAACCATTTCTCCTAAGGATTCACCACAACATTGTTCACATGTGGACCAAGAACATTATAAATGTGAGCACCAGTACTGAATCTACCAAGATACTACATATGTACAATGGCTATATGCCTTCATATCTCTGCTTGTTACTCAGATATAGATTTAAGCCTTACCTGGCATTACTCGGGTATAACACTAAGCTATTTAACCACCCAACTTCAGGAAAACTGAAGTGCAATGTTTCTAATTCAGGAATCATTGGCTGTTCTCTGCTTCAAATCATGTGATGTGTGATTACAAAAAACTTTGAAAAATTTACAATATTTTAAAATTGTTTTATAAAAGATCATTTTTATGCAGATCCTGGTAGCCCCAAATTGCAAGTCATCAACATCTTAACCAAGGTTCATAGAGTAGGAGTACCATTAGTACTGAAATTGTTGCATTGTAATTGAATTTGACAGTTAACTACAAGACATAAAAGCTCATTTCTGTGAAGCTCCTGGAGGAGCAGAACTAACATTTTCAAAACTTCCCATTTTCCAAAAACTATCTGTTGGATTGCACCTTTCAGTATTAAGCTAAAGTGACATGCACAGTTTTGAGCACAGGTCAGAGGATTTTGGAATTCAGTGGCAGTGTTTTCTTCAAGGAGTTATGTATTTTGCCATGTTAACTATGCTTTTTCTGACACGTGACATTTGAAAATCTATTTCTGGCTGTTTCAGCAAGAGAAGGATGAGCTTGTAGAGCTCTTGAATCATTTTAAATACCTTGCTTTTCACAGCCAGGATGTTATAAAATAGAAATGTGCTTTTAGATAAACTTGTTGAGTTGGTACCCGATATCTCAAAATGTTTGGGTTTCTTTGTTCTTTGACTTCCAGTCCTTAAAATCCTCTATTTCAAGCTGAATCAGATGAAGATTCAGCTTGTGGCATCTATGTAAAAATGATGAAACAAATATATCCATAATCTTGTTCATTTACAGCAGCCTAGCATTTGGCAGTTATATCCCTTTGTTCCTTTTGGTGTGATCTGCAGCAGAAGACCACTTTCAGAAACCTGGAAAATTTGGGCTTTGCCACATCCCTTTTGTGCTTTTACTGTAATGGATAGCTTTCCCCAAGAGAGCACGAACAGGAGGGGAGGTGGGAGGACAGCAGAACTGCGCAAAGTGATGAACATGCACAGAGTTGGTAAAAGAAACTCATTTTGCTTGCGTGTCAGAAGAGGTGGGATGTGCCCAAGGGAAGTGGGTTTTGGATCAAAGTTGCTGAACTTTCCTTCTGATGCTCAGAAGTGAACACTTTGCCTAGTGGCTACTTTGGGAAATTTACCCTGGAGCTCTTTAAACAGACACTGACTACAACAAACAGAGAAGGATTTTTTTCCTTACCATGTGAGGCAAGGCTAAATGAATCTGAATTTTCACTAAATCAAGCTTTTCTGAAGATGCCCATCACATTTTGTTCCCCTTTTGGGTGGATTTACTGAGGAGGTACAGAGCTTTGTGGACTACAGTTTCCCTCATATCCCTACTAGGTACAGGGGCAGTCTCCTTGCAGTAGTAGGGAACATCAGCTTTCCTTGGAGCTGCTAAACAGCATAGTGCCACAGCTGAGGTGTGTTGGCCCATTATCCCAATCCACATTAATACCTGGGATGTTCTCCTCCATTCTTCTCCTCACTGCCCTAGGCTATTTCTACCAGGCTGAACAGATAAATTCCTGCAAAGACCTCACATGAAAGGCTTTGCTTACTGTAAATATTTCCCTCCCACTAACTAGATTACCTTTATGCTGATATGAGTAAACTTGTATCAGTACTTCCAAACCTGCACTGGTGTGATCCAGTCATCTCAGCAGGGCTTTGCCCATTTAACCAAAGTGTGAAGACATCTTGTCCAGCTGCATGTCCTGAAAGCAGGTAAGCTGCAGAAGTGTTAAGTGTTTCTAGGGGTAGTGTCTTGCTGGGAATATCTTGAATGAGCAAGTCCACTTTGGCTGGGTTTATAATTTTTGGTAAGTTATGACCCCCTCCCTCTGCATGAAGAACCCTTGGAGGCTTTTCAGACACACCTGAAAAAAAAATGCTATGCATCCTTCAGATTTAATTTCACATTGCTCCTATGACCTAAGTGCAATTTTATCATTTTATGCCAGTCCTGCTTCAGTCTCTGCCATTTGAAGTTCCGGTCCAGCAACGGCTATTGAAGAAAATACTATGAGAAGCCTTGTTCATTTATATCAACTGGTGTTCAGAACCAGACTGGCTATTTATGCACTTTTATTTGAGGACATATTAAAAATCACCTTGAGTACATAGAGGACTAATATATGTAGATGTGTATATATATATGTGTGTGTGTGGATGTAACATCGAAGTATTATACTCTTATCTATTCAGTTACATAGGTTTTGGCTTGAATTCAGTAGAAGGATGGGTATGGAAGGGGAAAAAATAATTGAAAGGAGAGTTGAAGATTCATATAAAAAAAAAACAATCCTTTTGGAATGGATTTTAAGACTGGGCAGTGCATGCTTTTTGCAGTTTTACTTTAAGTTCAACACTCTCTACTGTGCTGTGAAGGATGGCCATAAACAGTACTGAATAGTTCCAGCTGTTAGAGTGCCAGGTAAAGCAAGACTCTGGGAAGCATTTCTCATCAAATATCACAGAACAAATTGATATCAAGAAAATACTTTGGCATTTTTGAACTCACAGTGGCTAGTGCATTTTCTGAGGGGAAAAAAGTTCAGTTTGAATGCCATTCCTTTTGCCAGTATGTACAAGTGTGCAATGTGAAGGACAGAATACTTTAAAAGCTGATATAGTAAGACAGCTGCAAAATCCCATAAGAAAAAATCCACAGAGAAGCAGAGAGATGAAAACAGACTGGACATATGATACCCTGTTCAGGACTGGGAATCCAAACCTCGGCTGCTCTGCCATAATCAACATCAGTCTGCTACCCGATCTTCTTGATTCCTCACATACTCTTGAGAGAGAAATTAAGAAGTGAGAGTTTGGATAGCTGGAGCTGCTCAGATGTGACTGGGGAAAAAAAGAAGAGATAATATGGTGCTGTGAAAGGTTATGACCATTTCCTCCTGCCAAATCCATGACAATATCAGGATGCTAAAAAAAACCCAAACAAAAAAACCCCAAACACTACCAAAATGTTTTGTCTCTCTTGGTTGCCCTGCACAACCAAGGAGCCAAAGGATATTGTACGATTAACAACTCACAATCAAGTTATGACAGCTCAGCAAGTTACGTTGTCAACATGTGTCAGCTGAGCTGTGGCAATTGTTCATGTGTGCAGTTGACACATAAAATGCCAAGCAATGTTATTTAACTCTCTTTCATTGCATCAAATTACTCCCAGTGTGCCATGGGTTAGGACTGCACATGGGGAGGGATTCACTGCACCAAATTTAGAACTCTGTATTAGAAAGGTCTATGTCTGAGCTAGTTGTCTAAGTTCATGCTAAAGTCAATGGAAAGAAACAGGTGCTTCTGGAGTACACTTTGTCTTATCTTGGGATATCTGTTCAAAAGAGAGCAGGCGAATCCTGCTCCACTGAGTCTAAAAGGCATCTACATGATTAGCTCAGGTATAATTGTCTAAGGTTAAGTGACATTAATCTTTGGAGAGCTACCATATCTCAGTCAATGACTTGATCGTGAATCTGACCATGAAGATATAGTGGCTGGTTTAGTACAATCTTTCACTGATCATAGCAAAGAGAAATTAAGACTTTACTGAGTATCAGTAAGAAAAATCTTAATCTAGATAGGTCAAATAGAGAAATCACTCAAACCTCATTTGCCGCATTTCCTAGCATTCTTTGCTTTTAGGCACATAGCGATTCCTCCCAGCTGTTTACTTTTATCTTGTTGCTTCTAATACTGCAGATACTGGATGAATTTTCATTTTTCAGTACCAATGGACCTGCTGCAGCAATCCAGTGAGACTGAGAACTCAAGTAACACTAAAGGAAAAGTACAACTCCTCATCTGGTACGATGACTCAATATTTTCAACAATTTACTGTCAGAGAATCATTTACTGTGGTTTTACCTCATACAGAGTTTCTGAAAGCATACAAGCCCTGAACCTCCTATGTGGTTTGGCAGTTTTGTTCTTGCAGTAAACTTGCAAAACCTCTGGAGATCTGGTTTTACTGTCCTATCCTAATCACTGTTGCCCAAGAGTGATTCCTACAGGATATGAAGAACCCCTTTTCCAGCACCCCATCTTCTCTGTTTTGAGGTGGGAGCAGGGGGGGACTTTGGGGAAAAAAGAGCTTCCCAGAGCTCATCTTCATGGGTATTTGAAAAGATATCTGAGAGTATTAACAATAAAATACAAGGCAGCCCTCAAGCTGCTCTAGATTATGTGTGGTGAGCTGAATGCTATTAGATGGACCAGGTAAAGCTGCCTTTAATAATTGCATTCCATTAACCTAATCTAGCTCAGTCTCTGCCTCATTCTTTTTTAATGAGTCATGTGAGCATTACAAATAATTTTTACTGCAATATTGGTTAAGGAGTTGCCACTTTGTTCCTACCTCCTGTTAGGCTTTCCTGCCCAGTCGTATATCCTACCTCATGCTGGCATGAGACCAATTATTAAAAAAACCCAAACCACTCTTGGGGCATAATTTTTTCCACATAAATCTCTCTCACAGTGTAGCTGCTGAAGTGCTTGCTCCAGCACAGCAAAAAGGAGGGAGAAGGGGGACAGCTGCTGAACAGCCTCAGGACTAAGAAGAGACAATTGTCTTGTTTTTCCCTCTAGAAATCTACAAACACCGGGGCAGGGGGTGGTGGTGTGTGTAATCATCCTCATTCTTAATAAGAATGAAATTTAAATTCAGGATTGTGATGCTGACATTACAAAACCTTTAACCAAAAGAAACTGCATGAGAGGGCAATATTTGACTTTCTTCTTCAAACTCTGCATTTTCAGTCAGTGCAACACTTTTATGGCTTATTTATCTTTCACAATCTTTGTACCATCTCCTTAATTTATGTTATCTATTAGCTAATTAGTCATAAAAAACCTAAATCTAAGCTCAGTGTCATATGAAACTCAGATTCAATCAGGAAAACCCTAATGACTGGCTTGCAGCACATTTTCCTCTGTGTTTGCAGATACCCTCCAGAGTGGCTGGGTGCACATTGGCCTTCAAGCAGAATTATGAATGATCACAGTTTAGTTCCTTCTTCCTGGGATGTGCTTCAGCTTTTGTAGCAGCCTCCCATTGTGTACAGCTGGATAAAATCATGCCTATACTGAAGGGAATAGGATTTCAGTCTTTGACTTCAGTGGTGTCAGAACTTACCTCCAGATTAGTCCCAGTTACTGGTAGTCTTGTGAAATAGTATGATTTAGTATAGTAATAGTATAGTATGAACCTGTGTATCATAAGTGTGTTTTGTAAATATAGTTCAGGCTTTTGTGAAGAGTTTGTCAAATTCTGGAAGATAGTAATACTCATTTAATTTACTTGTTAAGTTCACAGAGGACACATCAAGGTGTGTTCAAAAACATCCAGTTGGCAGCTGGTCACAACTGGTGTTCCCCAGGGCTTGGTGTTGGCGCTGGTCTTATTTAATATCTTTATCAATAATCTGGACAAGGGGATTGAATGCACCCTCAGCAAGTTCACAGACAACACCAAGCTGGGAGGCAGGGTCGATCTGCTTGAGGGTAGGAAGGCTCTGCAGAGGGATCTGGACAGGCTGGATCGATGGGCCGAGGCCAGTTGTATGAAGTTCAACAAGGCCAACTCCTGAGTTCTGCACTTCAGTCACAACAACCCCAGGCACCGCTACAGGCTTGGGGAAGAGTGGCTGGAAAGCTGCCTGGCAGAGAAAGACCTGGGGGTGCTGGCTGACAGATGGCTGAGTATGAGCCAGCAGTGTGCCCAGGTGGCCAAGAAGGCCAACGGCATCCTGGCCTGCATCAGAAATTCTGTGGCCAGCA
>JANZLQ010000057.1:6899926-6917841 GCA_026212715.1 Elanus axillaris | reverse complement strand
TGGAATAGGCTGCCCAGGGAAGTGGTTGAGTCACCATCCCTGGAGGTATTCAAAAAGTGTGTAGACAAGGCACTCCAAAACATGGTCTAGTGGGCATGGACGATGGTAGGACTTGATGATCTTGAAGGTCTTTTCCAACCTAAATGATTCTGTGAAGAGAAAAAAAAAAAAAAAAGGCAGTGACACTCAAGATTTCACTGTCTGCTTCTGTAGGCTCAGGGGAAATTACACCAGTTCCACGACATTTTAGAGAGAGTTGCTTAGGGCCTTAGTTTTTGTTCCTTCACTTTGTCTGTATGTCTGCAGTGAGGTCAGGTAAACATGCAGGGATCTGCCATTCCTTTTGTGCAATGTTTCCCATCTCTGCGCTATGGCAGACAACAGAGTGACAATCTGATGCTTGGTGAGTACCATCACTTTGCAAGTATTGATGTGTCTTTTAGTGATCAGGACCGACTCGTTCCAAATGTTATTCTGTCTCATTTTATACATACTATTATGCTGCTTTTAATTGTAAAATAGTACAAATTCTTTTGCAGCATACAGTATGAAAGACACAGGGTTTGTCATCCTGGTTCATTTCTTCCTCTGAACTGATAGTTTCAAGAGCAAGGTACTATAGCTTATGATGGCTTTTCAGTGCTTCTTTCTTCTGAGAGCTGGGGTCTTTTCTGCTTTGAGTAAAAAGAAATCATAATTTCTTAATTAATTTCATCATTTAACATGAGATGTTCACTGATTATAAATGTAAAAGAGGTCATTTGCATTTCTATAACACATACCAGAAATATATGGCTATTGTGTATTCACCTGCCATGTTGGTTTTTAGTTTTGTTATGGAAATATAGACCTTCTTATATAGGGCATTTTTCACAGTTAAAAAAAATAGAAAGCAAGGAGAAGGTGTTCAATATGAGAATACTTCCAATTCTTACAGTTTATGTTTTTCTACACAAATAATTCTTCCAGTATTGGGATCTAACCCAATTGATTTTTAGAGAGATTTGTTAGCATTACACTCTGGCTCTGCAGATAAGACTTCCAGAAACTATAGGTTGGTAGTGTAAGAAATGGCTAAAATGACTGTGATAAGCCTGTTTCCATGCTGTCTGAGAGGTTGTTATGTGAGATGCTGGCCTTAAATGTTTATGCTTGCACAGATGATTGACTCAAAATCCCAGCACCTGTGATCTCTATAATGTTCAATCTATTTGTGCAGCTGTTCCTCTGAGACGGGTACATGCAGTAATTGATTAGTTCAGCAGTCCTTCAACATCACTGCAGGGTTATGAAAGCTGGTGAATTAATAAGCACACTTCAGCAGCATTAGAGCCTCTTCCTTTCAGTTTGTGTGATGCTTCTCAGGTACCAACATTTTGCTGTATGAGCCCTACTTTTCCAAATGGCTAGAACACTTAAAAATATTGATTTTAAGTTGAGAGAAAAAAAGCATCTGCCTTTGTCGCTTCATTTCCCAAAGTCAAATAGTCTTTCTATTTCATTTGATGAAGCATTTATGAAGATAATAGTCTTAAGAGGACCAAGAGGTGTAGAGCTTGGAGGAAGTTCAGTGGAGAACAAGCAACCAAGATAATTTGTCTTTATTCCTTGTCTGAAGGGTAAATGACATGTTTAAAATAAAGTGATTATGATAGAGTTCAACTGTACTCACAGAATTAATGTAATGTTATTGTTTCTGAGGAACTGGTATGGTGCAAAGAAAAAATGCTCTTAATTAATCTTCTCCCATGTTATCTAGTTGTCAGAGAACACTTCATTAGTTCACCCTCATATAGTATGAAAATATTCCCACCTACAAAACAGTTTTTAAAACAATGCTATCACATACTCTGTTGAAATTAAAAAGGAAAAAAATGCAGTCCACGTTCACTTCACACTGTGATGTGTACAATTAAATCTATTTTTCAGACTAACAGTTTTCTAGGAGTATCACAGCAAATTATAATCAAGCTGCCTAAAAAGCACTGCACAAGTTACAGATTTTATAAACACAAAGAATTATATTACTGTGCTTGCATTACCCTAACACTCTCTCTTAGATGGATGTCAGGTTGGTGATTAACCAAGTGATGTTTAGGAGAATATCTTGATTTAGATCAAATGAATAAAATTGCACATGTAGGCACAGATGTGAAACAAGGTCAGTGGAGTGAGAGGCTGGGTTTTTTTGTAAATCTGGGCTTAGGTATTGAAAAATTGAAACTCAAATACTCATGATTTAAATGGCAAAAAAAGGGGGTGGAACCTCATGAAAATGTATCACTGTGATGTAATAGGTAAAAACTGGTGTAAGAGAAATACAGAAAAGGTGGAATTGCTTCAGATTTTTACAATTTTGACACTTTAATGAATGCAGAAAGAACTTGTATGTTGAGTAGTAGCCAGCATGTAGTAATATAACTATGGTAACAGCATGGTGACAGCATTATTATCCTGTCATGTATGAGATATCAAATTATGCCTGTCAGGGTGGGAGGAACATTTAAAACTTATCCAAGCACTATGTCAAGAGCATCACAATCATGGATCACACTCTTTTTCCAGTAATGCTGGAAAAGTCATGCATGTTGTAAATCAACAGAATACAGTCTGGCATAATTTACAGCTATTCTGGGTTTACAGATGGGTAATGGTTTAAAAAAAGGTGATTGCTTGTGTTAGGAATAGATTTGCATCATGCTACATGCTCTTGTGTAAGTCTGTTCAGAGTGACAACGGGTAGTCCAGGGAGACCTGGAAGAGGAAGCCTAATTAAAAGTTTTTGTATTATTTCTTTTCTTTCAGTATTGCAAAAGTAGCTCATTAGGAGCCTAAGACTTGAGTTGCATAATAAATCTCTGTTACTTTGTTGCATCTATTCTTGCTGATGAAAACTGTACTAAATTTCTTAAACAATGCAAGATAAGAATAAGATGCTTTAAAACCCAACAAAGAGGAGTAAATTAAAAAATGGCATTTTTAATTGAAATTCATTTTGATACTTGAAGAAAATATCTCTTGCTTTGACTCATGACCAGTCCTGAACATTTAAAAAAAAAATTCATCAAGCTTTTAAAAATCAGTGTTACAAAAAAGTGAACGTCATTCTCTTCGACTTCTGAGTCTTAGTCTTTGGTCACATTGTCAAGTTTTTCTCTATAGCTGCAAGGACTGTAAAATTTGAGGGGGATCTGTGTCATGCCCCCCCCCCCTTTTTTTTAAGTGAAAAGTAGTATTCTCATAAAATCTTATGAATCATGAGCTGAGTCTTACAGTCATTGAATACCTTGAAGATCTCCTTAAAGTTCTAAGCTGGAAAGAGTTGCAACAGATGTCTGGGACTGCCTTTGAAAACAATATATGAAAATCTTTAAGAAAGATACCCTCCTAAAACATATGAAATGCAGAATCTGAGCAATAAAGAGCTGGAAGATATCTCCTGTTTTGCTATTTCATCTTCTTGCTCTGAGGTAGGAGAGGTCACAATGACATGTTATTTAGCAGATATTTACCTGACATATTACTGAAAACTTCCAGCTTAATTATCATACCTTTGTAGGCACTCTTGTTGAATTTTGCTGTCCTTGTTATTAGAGTAGAAAGTTGCTCTAAACTTCAGTCTAGCCTCTAACATTTCCCTGCTGTGAAACAAACCAATTATTCCTTGTTTCACCTCAACAGAACTGGAGAATAGTTAACCACTTTACCCTTTGTAACCATTTTTGATATATGTGAAAACTGCTATGTCTACTCTACCACCCTATTATCCTTTATGTATTTACAAATTAATAATTTAACACTTGGTCTGGCATCTTTCAGGGTATGAAGTAAGCTGATACATGGTTCCATGAACCTGTTCTGCGTTAAGGAAAGGACAGTGCTTGTCTTTCACCAGCTTTCCATGGCTTCTCAAGGATAATGATTCAGAAAAGATTCCTTTGGCTTTAGGGCACATTTCAGCATGCCCCACTGACTTTAATACAGTTAATTTATCCATTCTCTATCATTCCCATTAACTGTTCTGCCTTGCTTTCTATGTACCTGCTAATATTAATTGCATTAAGCAGCTTGTCACAAAGTTTGTGAACAGTAATGCAAAAGGGCAACTCTGCCTTCTCCTCGTCAGGTGTTATGTGCTTGCTGCTTGTCCTTCAGCAAAGGAGCTAGTCAGACTTCCTATGTGGTCTTGCTCCTATGGCAGCAGCCCATGGCTTCTGCTCTCCTTTTGTCCACCTCTGCAGGAGTGCCACCACCTCATGTCCTCACGCCACCATTACTTCTTTCCCTTGCACTGAGTGCTATTGCTCATGGCGTATTTCATCCAAAGTGCATTCTGACTTTAGGATCTCAGGTGTTTCCTCTCTATTTGCCATGCTCGAGTAAAAAATAGCTTCCCACCTAGTTGTTTCTTCTAATTTAGACTACATAAATGAATAAGTAAATCTGGGGACCTGGGGCATCTCTGTCCTGCTATATTACCTTTTTTGCAGCTTTCAAGTTAGTTGAAGACTTCCTTTATTAAGGTTGTTAAGGAAACCTGGCCTTGAATGCTTTTGTTGTCTGTTAGAGAAGTGACAACATTACAAATTTTGAAAACATAAAATTAGATTTATGTCCTCTCAGATCCAATATTTTGAGTGGACTATCTTGAAGCTAATATAAAGGCTAATACAGGATTATTCTCCTAGAACACAAATGAAAGTGTTCAACAGGTTGTCAAAAAGTAGAGCTTCCAGAAAGTTAATGTAAACCCTGGATGATTTGGTCATTACAGAAACCAACATCCTGCTAAGAAAATACAAGTAAACTCCCTGATTTCAGGCTAATAAATCAAAAGCAACTACTTTGCTTGCATAGTAGCCATTGTAAATCTTCATGCATTGTAAGAAAATGCGTGGGGTCTTTTTCTCCAATTCTGTAGAGAAGAGATAAAATGGATGTCTAAATTCTTAAGCTGAGGTTCCGAAAGTAACATCTTTATGAAGGCATATGCAATCAGAGTAAATCCTGCGTTTAAGAAGATCTAGTGCTGCTCAGAATACACCTTAGTCACTGGTTTCTGAAGCCTGAAGAAATTTTCTTGGGCTTTTTTAGGCAGGTATTCTTCTTTCCTGTCAGAAACAACCCAAGCCCAAATGTTATACTCTTGGTTTAGCTTCAGGTCAAATGCATGAACTCTGTAAGACACAGTAGGCTCTTATTCAGTCTCAGATTTATGTCAGGTTTTTTTGACTGGTGTGTGGTAGACAGATCAGGTGAAGAAAAGTTTAGATGTGCTATGGTGATACCAATCAGAACATAAATCACATATTTAGAACAGTGGAGGAAGAGCAGAATTTAAAAAAATAAACATAAATTCAAGCCATGAGCCTGGGTGAAGGTGCATGGCAAATTAATGGATTTTTACCTTTTTTACTGTTGAAGTGTGACTGTGGGGCGGAAGGGAATATAGTAACAGAATGGAAGAGAAGATAGGAAAAACACTGCATTCATCTTCTTTTGACCTTTGAGAGGGTGGTGAACCCCTGTGCACTTCAGAGGTGTCCCTGTGTGGTGGATTCCCTTGCCTCTTGCACTTACTCTAAACCTGTACCTGAGCAATTGTGATCTGTAGGCTCTTTCCTCATTTCTGAGACACTTGCATATATTGGATCTCCTCCTGATTACTTCATTCAGCTGTCTTTCAAGCATTCAAGTAAATTAGTTTAACTTAAAATTAATATCTTGCCAAAAGAAAATGTTTTATAAATGCTTATTGCCTTTGTGGGATTTATCTAAAATATTAGTCTAAATGATCATATTTTATTATTTTGCCATAACATTTTACAGCTTGTGAAATAAAAATCAGTTTAAATGTAGTTCACCATTGTCTGCCCAGAGATAATGAATATCTCTGAAATAAATCCATTAGCAGCGTGTTCAATAGACTTCATACTCCTATCTAGAAATCTTATTAATTTCTATGTGTTGGAATATTTCACATTCTCCCTTGTTGAACGAGCTATTATTTTGTACATGAATGCAGACAGAAGCGTCAGCACTATAATATTTACCAAGGTAATTCCAGATATGCTGATTAAGCCAAAGCAAACTGTATGTCCTTTGCAACCCTGTTAGATTGTCTCCATCTTTTAAGTGAAACTAGAAGTTCACACTTTTGGGCATCTTGTCTGTGAATGAACAGCTAATTGCCTTTAAATTATTAAACTGAAAGGCTGCAAATGAAGAGAAACAGTTAAAACCTCCCCACTTGAAAACTTGCTGCACATGCCACTTCCTTTGCCTCCTCTTCTCTGGTAGGTCTGTGGTCAGTGCATTTTCAGTCAAGTCACCTCACTGCCATGGAATTTTGTTTCATCCTCCTTCTTAGGCTGCATGCTTCCTGAAGCAGGGATTCTTATTTTATACCTACAGCATTTAGCAGGGATCTCAGGGTACAACTATGACAGAGACCATCATGAACAAAACTCTTTAATAAAAACCTGCTCTTCCTTTGAAGTAGTTTTATTTGTAACGAGGTTATTAACTACATGACTTGCACTCATTTACATCAACAGGTTGTTTTCAAATGGATTTTCTTATTTACTATTTATTTTAACAATAATGGTGTTGCATGGGCATAAAATGGGTTTAATGGAGTGGAGAGCAGGATTTGAAATGTTCGTCAGCCCTGTTGCACTTTACCCATGTGCAAGAGCCCTATGTACCATTTGTAAAAATTACATTTGTTGTTTCTTAATAAGTTTTGCTACCTTTAGATTTTTGCTACAGGGTACTAGGGGTTTAATTTTGAATGTGTAAAAACCAATGCTGTCATATGCTAACACACACTCACATCAGCCTTGTTTATGCACATTCCGAAACTATGCTTTGCAGTTGTCAGACAAGCTACGTGGCCTGTTTGTAGTGGTATGTAGATTTCTCCTGTAATTACTATATACTTCTTCAGCATATGTTTTCCTGATTTGAAGGATAATTTAAAGGCTTAACTATCTGCAGCCAGGCAGAAAGACATTTTTACACGGTATTAAATTGTTCATAAACCAACAGCACACAGGTACCTTGATATGAAAAGCCTTACACATGGGTATTTTACATTTTTTTAAAAATGCAACATAAACAGGTACACCAAAATGGATACAGAAAACTACTTGGTCAAATTTAAGTAACTAACTTTTGAGTATCATTCTGGTCAGCTGGTGGTCAGCAGCAGACAGGAGGCAGCTGCTCAGGGCATCCCTTATTCCCCTTGTCTGCCCTGGATCTGTGCCTAGGCTGATGGGCTCACTTTCAGATTGCCAGACCAAGTTTAGGAAAACATGATAATGCTTCCATCCAGTGGGTAGAGCTGCCCACTGCTTCACTGACAGTGCCCAGTGGGATCCCAGCTTATGAACAGCAATGGGGGACAAGTTGGCACCCAGATGGTAGAGTAAATGCAATTTTACCTCTCCAAGGTGCATCTGAGTCTATGGTAATCTAAAGTTAGAAAGGTATTTCTCTGCCTTAAACATTTTGGGTACGTTTTGATGGCAGCAAAGAAAAAGAAGTACTGATGTACTGTTGATAACAATGTCCTTAAGACACATTTTCCATCTTTCTTTAACAGAAACAGAATTTCTTTAATAGAAAGATAATATTTCTGTAAAAGCAGTAGAATAACACCTTCTGCATCTGACCTTCTTATCTGCTGAATTTGGTAACGTTTCACACTTCAGGAAGACCTGAAAAAGTTGTCATGGTATCTGAAAGCACCCACTCTATGTGCTCAAGCCATGTAGTTGACCAGCACTCAGGAGCATTTGATTTAACTTATTTGAAGCTCAGAAGCATGAAGAGAGAGGTGGTTTTACTGTAGTAGGCTAGAAAAGCCTTCATTAACCGTGCTTCTCCTCCTAAAATAGCATCCACTTTTTGCATGGGGGGGAGGACTGAGGGTTGCCAAGTAGTCTCAAAATGCAACCAGTTCCTAGAAATGTTTCAGTGCAGATGGTGCTGTGAAAGCCAAACTATTCCAGAAATTCAGAGTGGCAGATGGAAGTACCTGAGCATGTGTGAGCAAAGACAGCTACCCCCTCTCTGTGCTGGCTGGGCACAAACCAGACAGCCCAGGCCATTACAGCTGGGAAGCTATGCCCAGTTAACCCGATATTTGAATTTAGTCCATCCTGCTGTGTCACTCTGTTCAAGCGAGTGAATTGGATTTAAAGAGCATTATGGCAACTTGAAGTCAGTAACTGGCTATGTGAAAAATGATGCTAAGCCATTATCTCTGAATCTTGCTAAACAATATAAATATATTTCTCTAATGCATTTACATTATCCACACTATAGCAGCCAAAGACCCCATCAGCTTTCTCAAATCAGTAAAAAAGGGACTGTGGACCAATCTATCTTTTTCCTCTTTCTTTTAAGTGCATTCTGATGTCATTTCTTGGTCAGTAACTTCTGTGCCCTCTCTTAGCTCCTGCAGACACAATCTCTTAAAGATTTAAGAGAGTCCTCAGAATTGCGCTGACACTGTATGCATTTCTTTTATATTACCTAGTGGGGTTTTTAGTACACAGAGTACTCAGTCTTCAGGTGAAAGTGCCAACAGCACTTTAAAAATGAGGTTCTAAGCCATTTTGGATACAGTATGGGAGCTGGCTCTGACTGTATCACAATCAGTTCAGAGGTTCATTTTTCTCTTTGCTGTTAGTTCAAAGAAAATGTGACTTCTTATAAAGAGAGAAAATATCTGCTTTTCAAAACTGTCCCAGTGGTCCATATGCAAGAAGTTTGCCATTGCTGGTTTTACAAAGAAACCCCTCTGATTGCTGCATTATGCATCCTAAACAAAACTAAAGTCTTCCCAGAAGTAAATTAGCCCGACAAAGCTAATTTATTTTTACTCAGTTGCCAGTGAAATTTGAGCTTTTTTTACGAAGCCATACTTTCAAAAAATACCTTTTAGCTTTGTTGGTCTAAAATTATACTACTGCATTTTTAGTCACTTGTTTTTCAGCTTCAGAGTATTTTGACTACATCTGAGGCTCCACACTTATGAATGGGTATGCTAAAATAATTTTGCAAATTATTCAATGGGTCCTTGAATGCTGCCTAGCACTCATAATACTGTATCCCATCTTTGTGCTCTTTTCTTGGAATACTATTCCCAGGTGATTTCTGCTCTTCTCTCATCACTGGTTTTGAGCTGTCATTCCCTCATTTTTTTACTTTCAAAAAAAAGTCCACGTAACTCTTATGAATGTATTGATAAACAGAGTATTCTTTGCTGGTAGGTATCTGGTTGAAACTGGAAATAGGTCTATTGTATCTGGTTAAGTTTCTAGACTGCCTCATAGACAGCATTTCCTTGTCAGTGCATTGTCACCTATGCCTACAAGACTTGTGCATAATTCATAGGTACAGAAGGGCAGGCACTAAAAATTGCTCGCACCCATCTATAAAGCACTGAACAACAGAAAGTATTTTTAAATAAAATAAACTTGCAGAAAACAATGAAGTGTAAGCAGAGGGTAAAGATGTAATCCAAGGTATGGAGGCAATCATAGGAGAGCACCTAGAGACAACAGCCTTCAGTCCTCTGGCTCCTTCTCAGGGAAGGCATTCCTAGAAGACCTAAGGCCTGTTTGTTTCCATCATTGACCTATAAGATTGTGGACAAACACTTCATCTTCTCTCGCTTTAACTCTGAAACAGTACTTGTCTCTCTTTATGAAGTGCTTAGAGTTCCTAGGGAAAAGAGGTTGTGGATAAGTAATCTCTTTGTCCTCTCACCCATCCTTGTCCCATAAATTACATGCAAGTTTTATGAAGAGCTTCTCTTTTTTGTTCTTCAGTTATGCTAGAGAAGGTTGTTGGACAATATGAATGTTTGCCTAAATTATTATTTGTTCTGCAGGATGCATTTTCAGTTGAAAACAGCTTTCCAAGAATTTGTTTTGATATTCTTATAATCAAGTGTCAACAAGGACAGGACTGCAGTTGCAGTCTTGAAGAATAGCAAGAAAGCCACACAACTGGATCCCTATCAGCTCACATTTGATAGTTATGTCCTGCAGTCTACTGTCCTTCCATGGCACTAAAAGTCAAGAAAATTTTGTGTTTTGTACCAAGACCAAAAGTAACCATGTCTATTTTAAGAGCCACACTTTTAGAAATTATATGCTGGCATTTCATAGCATCAGAAGGAGAATATTTTTTGGCTTATTTTTAGAGCCTGTAATTCCACTGGCTTGAGAAAGATAATGTAAGCTCTCAGGTGACTCTAAACACCTGAGTTTTGTGGTGTCTTTGAACAGCTCAGTAAGGAGTTCAGAGGAAGCAATCACATACAGAAAAGAAACACCTGACTGAAGAAAAAGACTATGCTCACAGGGAAGACAGTCATGAGAAAGAAGGAGGGGTTGTGATGAATCTCATGCACAGCTCAAAGGAAGCTGTAGGGGGAATGAAGGCTATCTTGGAAAATCTTTTTTCATATATCAGTAAAATTTCTGTCTCAGTATGGTAAGGAACAGCATAACTAGGAAAGCAATGAAGTGTGTTATCTAGCAGGAAAGGTTCAGACCTTGCTCAGCACTGTCTGACTAGGTGGTTCTGGAGGGAGGGGCTGGTGCAAAATTATCCCCCAGAGCACTTGAGGTAGACAGTCTGCTCAAAGCTTGTTGCTGTCTTCATTCCTCGAAGTGAAAAACGTGCTTTTTAAAGCACGTTTTTCTGCTCTCTGGTATACATCACGTTGCATATAGTATGTATACTTATGATTGTGCTAGACAGAAAGGAAAGGATTAAGACTTTTTCTGACAAGGAAGATTTTACAGTGCCTATAGAGGGTGTCTCAAAGCACAGCTCAGAAAGAAGACATGAAAGCAAACTCGCATCTGGCAGCAGAATATAACAGGGGGAGCCCCTGCAGCACAGTGCTGGGGAACCTGATGAGGTTTGCTACTGCTTCTAGCAGCACTCTCTCTCCTGACTACCTGGTGGGGAACACCCAAGACCTACATCAAGCATACACAGTATGTCTTTATAGACTCTAAGGCTCTATTAGGAGTCATACAAAAATTGTTACCAGAAACATTACAATAGCTCAGTCCCTATATCAAAACAAATAGAAAAAGCACCAAGGTGGTATTCCTGAGGTCTTTCCTTTCCATGCTACATTATCTGGGCAAAAACGATGGACAGGAGGAAACCATCAAGCTGACAGAGTGGTAAATTATTTTCTTTGGTCTTCCCTCTTCCTGTAATGGATGGTGAAACTACTCGGTTTACTTCTCTGCTGTTTGTGACTGTGTGGTGATCTGTGCAGCAAAAGAAACTGCATTTCTGTGGCTGTTCCTGTGTGGGGTCCTTCATGACATTGTTATATTCCCACGCAGGGGACCAACATGTGGAAGAAAACACAGGACGTGCCAGTAATCAGTAGCCTAATAGCAGAGCCAGTATTTAGGCACTATATGTGGATACTTAGTCTATGTTTTTACAGTTGCTGTATTCCCTAAAATCTCTCTCTCTTGCTAAAAAGGAAGCTAGCCACAACTTGGTCATTGTTACCTGTAAGAGGAATTGAAAGAAAAAAGCTGTAACTCCAGGAAAATATCCTTTAAATGTAATTCTTTTCTAATTTTGTGTCTGGTAAGTGCTGCTAGGGAAGAAAGAATTAATTTTTCTCAGAATTTTTTAGTGTAATATTCCTTTTCAGCCATGATTAACTGTAAAAGGCTACTCAAGGTTACTAGTTGAAGCTGTGAGGACACATAATAATCTACCAATTAATCTCAGTATCCAACAGCTGTAATGTGAAAAAGAGTTCATATAGCTAAACAAAACAACAGATTCATTGGCTTTTAAAACATTAATGCAAAGAGTTAGCTCAATGCCATCCTATCAGGCTCATAGACACCCTATCATCCATGGTTTGCCTGCAGGGCCTACTTAATCAGTTTTTTCAGAGATTAAGATGAAAAGAAGACAGTATTGTTCCCTGCCTGAGCTATTTGCTGGCTCTCACAGCATCACAGGAAATTATTTGTATGAGTTCAGTATATTAACTGAAATTAATAGAATCACATTCAGTAATGCTCACTTGCTCTTGTGGCCTTCGGGCTGTTTGTCTGCTCATGCATGTTAAATCTCTGAAGTACTCTGGGGTCTACCCCCAGAGAAACAGAGGTGCTCTGTAAATGCAACCCATCTGCTTCCTTCCATCACCAAAAATACAGCAAGAATCAAATTCACAGGAGTGGCTGTGGAATAGCCTGGCAGTGCAGGGATGTTCCATAAGATGCAGGGTCATGCTGCAGAGCCACCTACCCTTGCTCCAAAACAGAAAAAAGAAAAATGACTGCACAAACTGGCCCGCAAGGGCAGAAATGGTGGACAAATTATTCTGTTTGAGATTTTATTCATTTCTCAGTGTATTGTTTCTGATTATTCCACAAAACCAGAAGGGACATCCTGGGTTAGTGATCAGCAGTCACAGTGCTGCTCTTAAACCCATTGTGGACAGGAAGGGTCTTGTACAAAAGCATTATTCTTTCTTCTAGATTTTTGGGGGTTTTGTGTTTGTTTTTTTTTTTAAAGGGGGTTATTTGCCTTTTTTTAATTTTCCTTACAGTTTAAATTGTGTGTGATATTCTATCATGATTCTTCTACAGTATGCTTAATTTTACTGAGAGTTGTAATCGTCATATCCTACTGTGAGTACTATAAGAATTTTTCAACATGGATAACATTATGGGAACAGTCATTGCATTTTTAAAGAAAAGATTATGTTGGTAGAAAGATGTGAAGTTGTTTTGTAGATGACCAGAGCAACATAATTTAATTTTTATGGATGAAACTTTCCTTGTCCTCAATATTCCTCAGAGGATTGGGAGAACCTTATCAAATGCTGAAAATAAGAGCACTTCTTAGTGATAGCAATGGTGCCTTATAAGAAGTTTCTAACTGGAAACTGGTTTGGTGTATATGATACTGTCTAGTTCACAGCTCCTCTTGTTCTTACAATTCAGCACCAACAGGACAAACAAGATATTTTAAAATACCTGTTTGTTCCTTAAAGATGAGTGCCTACGGGTGTTAGGTTTCTTTAATGTGTTCTTAATGTGACTCTATTTTAAAGAAATGGCTGGTATGCCATTGTTGTTTTCTTGCTCTAGTAGAGTAATGAAGCTTGGCTGGAAGAAAGGAAACACAATTCTAGTGAACAAAACCTGTTTACAGCCTGATCTGTATTGCTTCATAACAGTTAAACAAAAAGTGTCTGCTTTCTTAGCACTGATTCAAGGTTTAAAACTCCTTGGTCTCTGGTGTAAGAAGGAGAGGACTTTCTGCCACTTTAGTGTCAGGAAATAAACTATTGCCAAGCTCAAACCATCAACAGTCTCCACTTCATAACCATTTTACATGTGGTGAAACAGACATGACTCCTTGCCTTTGAGTTTTTGTATTTCGGTAGTTTGATGTTTCCTTGAAAGAAAAATAAGTTTCTTCAGATAAACATGTTTATCTTCAGACAAATATGGAATCAATTTCTTTAAAGGTACTGTAACCACATCCTTGTTTACAATGGAACAATTCTGAGCACAGGCTTGTATTTGAGACTGGGGAAAACACACTTGAACACATAGCCAACAGCTACAAATTAATCAGGAAAAGTTTGGAAGTCTCGATTTCTAATCCAGTTGATTTCAGTGTTTGCATTAGGAGAGCTGACTTGCTCTGAGTTGCTTTTTGTGTCCTTACAAAACCTTTCTTCTCCAATCTCCCCATGCCCCTGTCCTTTATGGTCAGAATGATTTCTGTTCCTAGGATTTGTGCCAAGAAAACTGAACAAACTATTGAAAATCTTGATGGCATCAGTACTTGGATCCAGATCAGCTTTTGTGATTTGTTTATTACACACTAATTTAGTTATGGGAATAATACCAATTTTTAAATGTTAATGAAACAAACAGCCAAACTTTGGGTGATTGTGTTGCCATTCATTTTTAGCCAGCTCTGTGGGAGAGTCGCTCAGAGGCTTAACCTTTCAATTCAGCTTCTCCAATTATTCATAATGCAATAACCATGCAAGGGCTAAAACAATGGGATTCCCCCTGCTTGTGGGAAACAAATCTTCCAGCTATATTTAATATTTAAAGCACTCTCAAGCTATTACTCAGTGGAACTGGCAGTGGGAAATCACTATTCAGACACCTACATTGGTCAATAAAATATTAGACACAGAATCTATATGCACTTGTCATTATCAGTTGCTCTTTATGAAGCTATAAATTGACTCAGCCTTCAGAACGTACTTGTAAGCAGAGCTGTCACATCATCCATGCATTAGACAAAATGGGGTGGCTACTTTCTTTAGCTGCTTTAAAAATCTTTCTTTTTAGCCAGGCTTTAAGTAAAAGTATCTCACTGGAATGTCATAGACTATTTGCTTTTTAAAGCAGACTCATGCCATAATTTTAAGAGAACAACAAGGGCTGTATATCACAGAATATTTAGGGATAAGACAGCTAATAGCAATTGCTGCTGCCAGAAGCACTCCTCATAATGGACTCCCAAAGCCATGATGCTCTGCTTGTATGTGCAGAGCCTCTATCCTCATTTTCAGCTTCTTTTCTACATGTGAAAACTATACTTGTACATGTATTACAGTCCTTGTTGGCATAAAATCCCTGCCAAAGCTGTTAAAACTGTTCTCATTAATCTTGCCTTCTTTTGAGAAATCAGATGCTGTAATATTTACAGAATTGCTAATTATGATTACAGTGTTAAAAGAAAAAGGAACTTCCTAACAGTGAGTTAGGAACAAAGAGTTTAAGGGACACTGCATTACCTCTAAACATATTTTTATCTTCACTTTTGGATAACATCTGCCTATTGCTTTATCCAAGTCCAACAAAGAAGAAAATGAGGATGTTAAGGTGGAAAGAGCAAGGCAAGCAACAAGGTAACTAATAAAGAGAAGGGCAAGAAAGGACTGAATGAAACAGCCATTCATCAGGAGGAGTAAGGATTGCCAGAGTCAGAGCTCGAGAAAACTATTTGTTTTTGTGTCCTGGCCCTGAAGGAATAGCACAGAGGCAGCTTCTGCTGGCTTGGGAGAAGGGTCATCCCCTTGTTACCTGGCCTCTCACAGGGATCCCATGTGCTGCATTAACTGTTTTGCCTTACTAAGGTCTTGGTGACAGATTACCACCATAGCCTGTATAACAAGCCAGAGAGGATCCAGGCTCTAGTGAGCTCTGAAAGCATTAACTGGTTGCTTACATTAACAATATATTTGTTGTCTGTAATGGAATTAGCGTGGGGAGGTGTGAGGAGGGCAGTTTTTACTGTCCTGTAAGACTGAAAATAACCAAACCAAGTTGTATTCATCTATGACAGTATATTAAAAAAAATTTGAAAATAAGAATTAATTGAGCTCTGTTGTCCAGCTAAGGTAAAATAGAGTTACAAACCTTTCTTTCCTTTGTTCATTGTAAAATGACTTATAGAAGCTGTGAGTCAGTCTCTAAGTTATGACATTGTACTTTAAGATAATGACAGAAGCAACACATGAAAATATAGGTCTTGCAGGCTGGTCCCCCAAGATTCCTAGAATAACTGGAGATCTTAAATTAATTGGACATCCATCAAATCCCTGTACCTGACTCTGAAGATTACTTTTTATGCAGTGATAGTAGTGGACTTGGTTTGGGTTTTGCTGTAAATGGTCACAGAAGAGAACCACTTCGGTGCTGTAGCTGGCAGGTGGCCTATCAAAGCATGTCTGGCTGGGGTTAGCAGTTAATTGTCAGCACCAGACCTACTTGTGTATTTAATCCTATCATCACTGCCAACATGGAGGGGCAAGCATGGGAATGGCCAACGCAAAGGACAGGGAGGACATGGGACATACTCTCTGACAATATTTATTTTAACAAGTGACTGGCAATACCTAATGATGGTGAAACCAAGTTCTGTCTTTACACCCTGCCAGGGGAGGGATTTTATGGCAAGAAGAGTAGAGCTTTGCTGAAGTAAAGGTGAACGTCTGAAGTCAGCAGCAGGGAACGCCAGCTTTAAATTTCTTTGCTGAGCTATAAATCCTAATTCTCCTCCTATCTGGGTTGAACAATGTTACAGAAATAGCTTTTTCAGACAGATGTCAGTTTTTCCTCAGGCATGAAAGCTGTAAGATTCAAGAGGCCAAAGAAAAGCTATTTGAACTCCTCATCTAGCAACTGTATTACTAAAGTCTATGATATTGGCAAAACACTGCTAACTCTCCTCATTTCTAAATCAGCAGAGTAAGCTGAAAAACTGATCCATAAAATAAAATCAATATAAGAAAAAAAAAAGAATTCTTTCCTGAAATTTGGCAATACTTTTAGACACAGTTTATCAGTAGTCAGGCAATGCTTTCTCGTATACAGCAAATGATACAGGTGCTATAGATATTTCTCTCTCAACATCCTCAAATAACAAATTAACCCAAAGCGGGTTTGCATGGCAAGAACCTCATACTAATGTCATCATCCAGGAGAGCATCTAAGAGGAAAGGCCTTGGAAAACATGACGATAACATACTGGAAGATAACAACAAGGGCAGCAAAATCTAAAGATGCTCTTCTGATGTAATCTAATTTGGGTGACACTAGTAATTTTTACTGATCATCTAGTATGAGCAACTTTAGATCCATCCTAACAGTACGCTATGGGAGTTCTTTCATTGTGAGCCGTTTGCTACCTAATGGAATTCAGATATCAGGGTCAAGAAAGAACATGAAATACCTTATCCCCAACATTTTCCAAAAACATAAAGACCAGCTGGGGAAGTCTTATCTTTCAGCAGAAGCTATTATGACTGATAGCTGGTGTCAAAGAAGGCTTTGGTACTCTCACTCACAAATACCAAGACTTCAGCTGTCATCAACTCTTGCTAGTATTGTTAAATGGCTTTTTACAGAGAGATGAAAGGGAATGAGAGCAGCTGCATCAAAGATGATACGATGTTCAGGAAATTCTGAACTAGTCAATTAACAAGAGGAAAGCAAGCTATATAATCCTAGATCAAAAGTAACAAATTGAGACCTCTAGATATAATTAGCTAAGTTGTGTTGGGATTTCTTTAACAACTGCCATGGCATCGTCTTATATCATCAGAAAGTTGCCTCCTTTTGACTCATTTTAATATGCTTACTCTTCTCTAGACTTGCTAATTAACAGCAAAAATGCAAAGGAAGTGGAGGATGAAGACTGTTTTGCATTCAGTAGCAGAAAAGTAAGTAAAATTGTCATGTATGCATTCAGCAACATAGATATAGTTCTGTTTTAAATACTAGTTTAACTTCTGGGCAAGACCTTGCTGTTTCTCTCTGGGATCCAAAATTATATTGGCAAAACAGGTTTTACACATGGTTTTCTTTGCTTGCTGTTCAGGACTTACCAACTAGAAGTCTACAGAGATTTCAAGGAGATCATGGGCATTGTATAACTCCTGCCCTTTCATGGTCTTGCTTTTAGAAAACTTATTAATTCTAAGAGTTGTAGATGAAACCTTGGAGACACAGTTTAAGCATAAGCAGCCTTGCCACCTGCCATTGCGGGCAGCCTTCAGGTCAAGAGCCATACCCACAGCTGAGATCACCTTGTGTGGATCTTGGAGAAGGGTTTCTTTAGGTGAGTATGAAAGTCTCTTTTATATAGTAAAAGTCAGTGAACAGAGGAGACTTGCCAGATTTCTTGGCTGTTGTGGTTTAACGCCAGCGAGCAACTAACACCATGCAGCTGCTCACCCCTTCCCCCCCCTCCCTAAGTGGGATGGGGGAGAAAATCGGGGAAAAAAAAAAGTAAAACTCGTGGGTTGAGATAAGAATGATTTAATAGTACAGAAAAGAAGAAAGTAATTATAATGATAA
>JANZLQ010000057.1:6888585-6899826 GCA_026212715.1 Elanus axillaris | reverse complement strand
CTGAACTCAAAACACAGCACTGTACCAGCTACTAGGAAGACACTTAACTCTATCCCAGCTGAAACCAGGACAGCTGTGAACAACCCTGAGCACCACCACAACCACCCTATCTTTCCATGTTACCAGACAGAAGAGAGATAGATTTTGCTTTAGATTTTTCCTAGTTAGAGGCCAAATGCCAGAAGTCTTGCCTCGGAAAGCTGAAAAGGGGGCTACCTGCTGCCTAATCTCTACTCGTTCCTGGCAGTTGTGAGCTCCCCAGAAGTGCCTCTTTGAATGGCAATTCCCATTTGCAATTCCTAAGCACAGCTGGAGCTCAGCCTCTCTGCACACTCTCCAACAACAGGATCTACCATTCAGTTCCTCTCTTTCCATTGCCTAGGATTAAGAAATTAATGATATGAAAGATTCGGAGTCCACTTACTTCCAATGTCTGTGGACACAATGTGATTTAGTTTGGCATGATAAAATAGGGTCTGACCTATAATCTGAGTGTTCATGTGGGTATTTGTAGGAAGGTGCTACTAAGCATACCAGTTGCTTACCAGCTGAACCAGAAGGCTAGGAAGTTATGTTGGATGCTTCCCTCATGCTAATAGTGCTTCTGGGGAGTCCAGAATAGCACTTCCTACAATGAGGCTTATATTGATGGCATCGATGAAAAAAATTACTTGGTTTTCAGGAGTCTCCAACTGTACTGGAAATGTGTCTGATCAGTACAGCCTACAATCATCTTCTGAAATCACAAGTGTGTCATCCCATAATAGGTATCTTTCATAATTCTGCATGAACAATTTTTTTTCTATTTAAAGAAAATGTAATTCCACCTCCACCTCAACTACCCCTTTTCAGCTTAAGGTCTATGGAGCCAAGAATTTAGGCTACTATATTATAGTACTATGGCTTGTTTTATATACCTTGTTCTCTGAATGTATTTTGCTGCAACAGATGAGAAATACTAAAGCCTCAAGACTCTGAGCTAGAGCTGTTTTTTTAAATTTGGAAAGAAAATGGGAAGACCCATTAATAAACCCCCTTCATTATGTAGCAACAGTACCATCAGCAGTTTCCATGGCAACATTTCCAGGAGCAGGAAGTGTTCATTTTACAATTAGATTATAGGAGGTAGTTAAATTTTTGATCAAACACACATTAGAGCATGGAGAATTCCCAGCTAAGTGCCTCATGCTGTTAGAAACAGAAGTACTGCAGTATCCATGCAGGGCTGTCTGGAATAATGTGTGGAGAGAGGGGGAATATGCAGAAAGTGAAACAGCATCTGCAGTTTCCACCAGTGGAAGACTCCAGTTTTTGGTTCCCATGTGGCAATGATCAAGCAATGGCTGGATTTGGCTCATGCTTACAGTCTGACCTCAGGTGCGCTCTTTAGCTCATTGGCCATCAGGACAAATGTAGGATGTGATGATTGCAGCATTTTACAGTTATCTGCATATTGGGTAGATAATGCTTTAAATAAGTCCTAATGCTGAGGGTCTGCCTACACAGTGGTTACTGCTATGCCATCTTTATTTAACACAGGTCTTGTGGATTTGGCAGTATTGTTTACAGTTAGCTAGGTCCAGTATATGTTGTAGTCCAGCCACATGGAACATTGCATAGGATAATCAGATGCCTCGAAAGTCAGTGAATTTAGGCAATTCTGCTATGGACAGCCCTCCATGTTGCTGCAAGTAGACTGCTAGTGGTACCACAGTTAGCTATTTTAAGTTGAAATCAGGCCTCTGTGTCATAAAAGAGTATATACATGCACTAGTAAATTTTGGGGGGAGAAAGTGTCAAGCAGCAAGAGAAGTTATAAGAAGCTGGGCTGAAGGGAAGAGGCTCAGCAATGGGAAAAAGTAGGAAGCAGAAGGACACTGTGGGTATGCTGCTAGAAAGGAGCATGTGTAAAGGCTCTTGGCCCAAGGTGAAAAAGGCTCACATAGCAGAAGGGGCCAAGTGTGAGCTTCCTTGAGTTGGGGAAGAAGCAAGTGGAGGATGGTTGCCCAAGTGTAAAGAGTGTGGCCCAAGTGGTGGGAAGGACTAGTGGAGGTGGTGGCATCCTGATGAACATATAAGAACTAAAGGCAAGATCCTGTTGTAGTAGAAGGTGCAAGATCTGATGACAGATTTATAATTATTGTCAGAAGCATGTGTGTGTGCCCACAGCAGGTGTCAAGGAAGCTTCTGACATTTACCTTTCAAGAAGGATCTTGCGTTCTGATTAGTGTTTGGATCAATGCATCCTTGGGACTTTGTCTTTTCCTGAGCTAATTATTCATCAGAAAACTTAAATCCCTACCTAAGCCAATGCTAGGAAGTTGGCATGTTTCTGCCTTTTTTTTAAAAGAAACATAAGAAATATGGAATTACTGTTATTAGATTTGGAATCTCAAATTCCAGATACAGTAGGAAATCTTTACTTATATGGAAGTTTTAATGGTCTTCATGATAGCAGATTGCAAGGCATGAGTTGCTGATCTTCAAGAATTCATGACTCGGTGACTTGCCACCTTCCAAATCATAGGATTAAAAAAAAAAAGTAATATGGTTTTTCTTAAAAGTTTGTTTTCGCAGCCTGTATGATCATGCTTTTTGAAGCTATGAGCACTAGTTCTTCTATTTCTCTAAAATAAAATTTAAGAATTTTGCATGTATTGGACGTTTAGGGAACACACTAACTATCCTAAGATTCATGATAATCATGGAAGTTTAAGGCACAGAAGTTAAAGTACACAATTTAAAAGGATTAAGAACCTAAAATTTTTTTCTGGCAGAGCCTTAGTCAACATGACTTAAAGTCCACTTGATTCTCCAGTGGTGCAAATACTTAGTATATATTTATGTCTCTACAATATGCTGGTCTGAAAGGAAATTGGACTGAGTACTGTTTTATACGCATTGCTACTTATTAGTGAGTCCACAAGCTGGGAAGTGCCAAGAAGAAATCCACTTAGTTCTGGGGTTAAAGCGAGACTGTGATTATGCTGAGTCCAGCTACTTGGAATACCAGGAATAAGCCATAATTATGTCTCCAGAGACTCTACAGCAGCTCTAGTATCTGCTCTTTAAACTATAGCACTACAATTTATAGTATAAAATGCAACAATTTGCCTCAGCAGTATGGCTAGGTATCACAAACTACTTTGTAAAATGACCTCCCGGCATTCCTGTGTAAGTGAGATTAAAAAATCCTGTGAAAAATGTGAATGGTCATTAGGACCGCATCTTAGAAAGCCATTTTTCTAATGTGAACGAATGAGTGTAAGCCTCATGGTTTCCTACTGGTTCACCAGGCATCAAGTGCAGAGATTTTAAATCTATATTTATTTGCAAGTAGAAAATCAAATTCACTTATGAAATCACTTCTAACGTTTAGACAATGTACTCCCATCATTGAAACAACTCTAGAAAACAATCTCTTGTGAAGATACAGAGATGCAAGCTTCAGACACAGGCACTTTGAATACATGAAACCATCAACACAGTAAGTTTGCACCAGCACAGAAAGATTTCTATGCTCAGTGCAGAGCTGGCTGTAAGGATAGGACCAGGTCATACTCCACAGCTCTGCAAAATGCTCTGTCAGGCCCATCAAGGCACCACGCAATTTAGGGAGTGAAAGTGTATTCAGGCTGGTCATCGTTTTCCTATTCCAGGTGCTGCTTCAAAGGAACTTATTTTCTAGGCTAAGCAATGATTACTCTGGGGCTGATCTTCAGAGACATTGCTTTCTATGTGGATTTTCTTTTTTCTTCTCTTGATTTTTGGAATTGTGGATGGGAGGGAAAATGAATGGATTGTGATCCTTCCTTAGTCTTTTGCAGCTGTGTATCCATAATGTGCTGAGAGAAAATTCCATTGTAAATAACAGTATTTCAGAAAAACATTTTCCTTAATAGCAACACATTGTGATCCCCCAAGAATATGTGTTACTAATTACTGTTAGTACCTGTTAGGGGACATTGAACAAACATCTACCACAGTCTGAAATTAATAAGGCAGGACTTATGGTAAAAAAATTACCCAATTTCTCATTAAGAGAAAGAAATAGTTCAGTAATCAAGAGTCTGTCTTAAGTAATATATCACATTGCTACTATACTGGAAAGGCACCACAGGGAGGACAGAAAAAGTGCTGGAAAAACAGGACAAAGGCAAAAGATCAGTTTTATCCTTGCCCTTTCTGAAAATAGGATGGAGAAGAAAATAAAACATTTTCTAGGTATGTAAGAAAGAAGCAGCATATGGATTTACTGACTGCAGAAGGGGAGAAACACTGGGTTTGCTTTGCAAAGGGGTACCAGTGTTCAACTTCCCAGCCTGAGGCTGGGGGTGAGGGGCCCCGGTGCCGTGGAGTTTTGCGCCATGCTGCAGCCCCCCGAGCGGGCATCTGCAGAGGTCATGGAGGACTTCAGGTGAACTCTAGGCTGTCAGGAAGGAGTCTTTCTACTTGCCTTACAGGTTTTTGGGGTGCATCAATAGGTAATGTGAGGTAACTAAATAAGCCTGGGCTTCCCCAGGTGTGTTTCCACTTACCAAAAGATGTCTGATTTTTGCCACAGGTTGCACACTTGATTGACAAATTAGAAACTGTCAAATACTCATAAATCATTTGATTTGGTGCTGCGCGTTGCATGACAGGTACAGTGCTTCAGCAACTTTTTGCTGCAAGGGAAAGTTGGTGATTGAAACCAGAAGTAATGACTAACCAGTGCATGCATTTTTGGGGTGAAGAGCAAAATATAAATAGTTCCTATGAGAACCTGAAACTGAAACAGACCTAGTTCTGCAGAGTATGAAATTACAGTGGTTTTAATATTTAATTACCCATTAACACCTCCAGCAGGGTTTGAGTTTTCAGCTGAATTCTATAGGTCACTTCTAAAACCATCTTGCTAATAATTTTTCATTCTATTCCATGTATGTTATGAGAATAAAAGGATGAAATGGGTAGAGCTTTTTCATAATTATTATTTGCCTAGAATGAAAGCACAAATCTTTCCTAAAGCCTGTTTACATTGTAAAAACTACATTAATCAGTAAAAATTTATAGATTTAAAAAAATTTCTGGTGTCTGCAGGAATTGTCACTTTCCACAATAGTAAATCTGAACAGTGGCAATTTTTAAAAATAGTCAGAGATTTATTCTTTAATCTATAGTGATAAGGATTTTATTTAGCTAAAAGGAGGAAAAAATGCTGAAGGGACCACATGTTTTAAATATATGTGGTGCACTGAATAGAAACTTCTGCCTTTGACACATTTCTTGATCTAAGATTCCTCTTATATATTTCAAAACTCCTTTAATAAATGTCCATACTAGCTACTGCTGGGCAGGAATATATTGAACATATTCCTCCAATCATATAAAAATGAAGTACTAAACAAGGCAGAGAGGGAAAGTAGATTTTGTACTACAACCTAATAAAATACCTTTTTGTGAAACCTGTTTAGCACAGTTGCTTTGAATTCAGTGATGAACACTAGTTCACCAGCTTAATTTCTGTTTTGGAGTTATCTGAGTCACAAGAATCACTCCAACAAAGCAGCAAATTATTTATTTTAGCATCAACAGCTGCCTTTAATATTCTGATAGTGGCTGAAATGGAGTTTCTGCACATAATAGCTTGGAGTTTGACATCAGGAGCAGTAACTGAGTAACAGAATAGGCAGGGTAGGCAACAGAAAGGCAAGTAAAGGGTTACAGGAAAGGGTTAAAGATGTCTCTAGTCACATTGCCTGGACAACTTAGCCTGGAAATTACATATTTCCTGAAACTCTTATTGGGGATTTCTCTTCTGCAGACTGAATTTTACCCATGGTGAAGGGTTTTTAAGATTGGCTGATTTTAATTAGTAACTTACTGTTAATCAAAGCCATGCCTCTGGCTACCTGGGACTATGGGAACTTGTGTTTGTGAAGACCTGCTTCTTAGGCCTATAAACAATTCCAATTAATTTCTAGTGGTTTCTTATTGGTAGAAGAGAGAAAACTTCTCTAAAACATAACCTACAGAGACACTTTAAAAAACAGATATTTGTGTAATGGAATCTAGCTGGAAGGTCTCCTTAGAAGAAAGATCTGGTTCTCAAGAGCGCTGACTGATGTCAAGTGCTTCCCACAAAGCCTCCATGGAACGGCAGCTCCCCTTCATGTTTACCCTGTGCAAAAGCACAGGACAACCTAAAAGTTCTGCTAAGGGAATAGATCAAGCTTGGTTAAATAAGAGGAGACATTGGAGGTTGCAAGAAAACTATTTGGAAGAAATTGGTGGCCTCCTACAAGTGGCAGTTGTCTGCAATGGATAGCTTTAAAAGTCCTCTTTTCATAGAAATTGAACAAGTTCCTTGTCTGGTGCCAATTTTTACTACTGAGTATGAAGAGCAAGTCTCCAAATGAGTATTTTATTGAATACCAAAAAAAGAGAGAATAGCCTAATGATCCATAGTCATTGCAACATCTGTCTAGGTAAAGTGTTCTTTTTCTTCCGTTTGCATTAGTACATCTCTCTAAATCTATACCAGATGTCACTGTGCAATTGCTGAAAACCTCTGCCTCCATAAAGGGACTGTAGAGGCTGTTTGAGTTTTCATAGTTTTGGGAGGAACATATATAATGCTCCTGTAGTTTAATGTATACATTTCTCCTGGTTGTTGGAAATCCAGCAGTGAATAATTGGATTCAATCTTGCTGAGCTGCAAGACAGACTTATAGCGTAGAGCAAGATTATAAAATCTTAATATTGTTCAGAGAGGGAAAGCACGTGTGACTGTGTGCATGAGATTATCCGCCAACCTGGCAGGTCCCTCCACCAGCAAAAGGGAAAGGAGGAATGTTAGGGTGAGAACAACCCTCTTCCCATGGCTGTTTAGTCATTATTTCTTGAGAAAGGTGCTGGCTGCTCAACTGAACTGAGACAAGTCAACAAAAAAGGAATTTGAGAAAGGATGATTTGGGGTCTTTCAATTGAGGTGGTATTAGAAATTATATGCTCATCCAGCAAGCTGGCCAGTTCCTCTGATGCCGTTCTTATGAGTCTGTGGTCCTCTCACAAGTGTCCAAGTCTGCAGGGCAATCTTGGGGGACAGCCTTTCTGAAACAGAAACACTTCCTCTGTCTGGCCCTTACTGCATAGGAGTTAAATGTGTCTCCTGGACAACAAACTAAATAGTAATGTGCCAAAACTCTTTCCCATTAGGAAATGTTTGAAGATAACCAATCCCAAAGGATCACAGAGGAAAGAGGGGAGAAAGCAAAGAAAAAGGACAGTACAGAAATTGCGAAGGGAAGAAGAGTTTGAAGAAGAGGCCCCAAGAAGCACCTCAAAAGACAGCTAGTTTTGCTGAGTCTTGAGCAGTAAAATTCAGGCAGAGAAACAAGAAGTTCAGGGAAGGGAGGAGAGGATATGCATGGAAAATGAAAAGAAAGGGACTAGCTGGCAATTTAAACAAAATCTGTAGAGAATAAACTAGCAAGGAAAACAGCTTGGAAACAAGAAAGAGGATTGAGCATATGGGAGTGGGGTGGGCAGGGTACTGGAAAAGGACAAGTGGCAGATGGGTGTGGTGTTACATCAGCCTGCCTCCTCATAAGCGAATTAAAAGTCTTCATCAGACTTCTCTGAGGTTTTCAAATCTTGGGTTTCACTGAAGCTGGCATATGTCTCCCAGAGATATTATTGATACAGTAGGCTTTTTGAAGTTCTACTTTCTTGGAGTTAGGCCCCCTAAAAAAGCCATTTGACTTTTTTTGTTATCACCTCAGTGTCCTTATGTCTGGGTTTTACATAACAGCTTTGTAATATTAACTATCTGATGAAGCTCATTATATATTAGTATACGAAGATTTTATTGTTGTGGGTTAGGAATATTCACATTATTCATAGGTAACAAGGGTATAGCTCTGTTGGGCAAAGAATTTTAAATAAGTGCTGATAAAGTGACATGTCCTCATGAATTTTGCTACACCATATTTCAGAGACATTTGTACAACCTCAGGGAGTTTTAGTTCTAACAGTAATGTGACATAATTGCTCTTTTCTATCTAAAGAATGTATTCTTGCATTATTTAATCCTGGGATTTCTTTATTAAGAGAGTTTAAAATGTATTTGGAAAATCTTTTATGTACTTGAGGTCAAATAGTTAAACCATCATGTGTATCTGTACATCTCTGGACACTCATATTCTAAAGACATCAGACAGACATTTTTTTACCCAGGAAAAAGCAGGATGACTTCATACTGAAGCTATAACTATGCTTTTATTAGCTTGTCTTCTTTAAAACAAACTTTAAAAAAAACCCCTGAATCTTGGCAAAAGGAATTAATCTGTTAAGTGTCATAATTTCCACTATGTAAAACAAAAAAACAGAAAAAAACCCACCACCACCCCCCAAAAAAACCAAACAAAACAAAATCCCCAAACAACAAAAAAAACGTGCCAAGATATAGCTAATTGTTCTGCATGCACAGTATTTTTGTCTACAATAGCTTTGTAAAGCATGCTTAGCACATTAATGTTGGCTCTGATTTTGATCTCAGCATGGAAATTGGCCTGTGCTCCATTCATTCTAGGAAAAGCATCTTTCTAAGTAATTAGATTCTTTCTTTAGGACATTTTTCATACTTCATATTTATCCAGTCTATTGTCAAAATTACTTCATTGTCTCTCGGTTTTCAATTTTGAATGACTAGAAAATCAGCTTTTATTGAAATCATGGGTAGTAGAAACAGGTCTCTCTAGGAAGGGAAAGACTGGTTCAGCCAGCACAGGGGTAACTTCAGCATCACTGAGTGACAGTTTAACTGGCCAGGATCCAGCCCCAGGTGATAGCTCACATTTAATAAGATTGGCATATTTATCTTGCATTCAGTTTCTAATGAAGACAGGAAATGGGAGTTCTTAAGTAAGTGATGTTTTAAGCTGAAATGCTCTAAATGTACACAACTGAACATAGCTCTTTTTTGAGATCAGTCAACTATAGTGATTTCCACTACTAAGCTTGTAACCTAACTGCTTCTGAGGTTAAAAGTCTCAGCTAAACCATAGTATTCAATAGTCTGAAATGTGAATAAAATAGCTTAGATACAGTTTAGATTCATAATACAAAATATGACCTAGGTCTCTAAAATATGAGAATGTGGGATTAATAAATATTCATGATTAAAAAAGCTGTAGGAATATTCTTTGATTTTTCCCTTAAGTGTATAAAGCTTTGGTATGTACTCCAGGTTCTAGGTTCAAGTGCAGAAGAACACAACAACAGAAACTGGGCGTTAGACCAAATTTTTGTCTGCTTTTACAATTGAGCACTATTAACCAAAAATTGGTTTAACATGTTTAATATTGTAGTGAAAATATTGTGAATAATTCATTATGTGAAGCTTTATAAAGGGTTAAAAACCATCTTGGCTTATACCATACATTGTGCTTCAGAGGCTTAGTCAGTCACCCTTTTTCTTTAAGAGCTGTGATCAGCAAATAACTATTTCTACTATACTTATTATAGTGCCCACACATTTCAGACTGAATTATTCTTCTTATCAAAGTAGACATGTCCCTGAAGAGGTAAGAATGAGATAACAGAAGTCTGCAACCTGCAGTGTGGAAAATCATTTCAGTTTTCATCTTGTTTCATGCAAAAAACAAACAATGCAGTATCTTAATTTCTGGGAAAGAGAAAATATTACTGTTGTATGCCGAGAAGCTTAGAGAGCAAAGGTATCACTCAAGTGTCACTGTGTTTACTGGGATTCCTGGCCTCATTATCTCAAAATGAGATAATATGATGGAATATTTTGCAAGTCATTAAATGTGTTCCCAAGGATGTGAAGCTTCTTCCGGCTCCCTGCTATTCCTGATGTTAGTCATCTGCAGTAAATATTTTACCGATGACTATCTACACTAAGCGTGAGAACCAGTCTCTGACAGGGGAGAATCATTACTGGCACAGCATCAGGCAGTACTATTGGCTTTCCCGTGTGTGGGTTGGTGTAGTAAGGTGGGTTTTGGTGGGAACTGCTCTGCCACAAGACGGGAGCAGGCCAGGTGTAGGTGTCTGGATGGTGGTGATGAAGTGGCTGCCCAGGCATGCAGCTGCTCCTCACCCCATGCGGGTTGGCAGACATGTGAGGAGGGCTGTCTGTTTTTTGCCTGAGCTATGCACATGATTAGCTTCTTACTTTCACAAAGACTCAATTACAGTAGAGACTGCTTTCAAATAATTAGCACCAAATTCCCTCCTTGTAACAACAGAAATTTAATCTAAGCAAGAGCCAGCAGCCTTACTTCCTCTCTCCCTGAAAGTCACTGCTGGGCTCAAATAAGATACTCTTCAAAAAATGCTTACTGAAACCAGAGACTTCGCTGCTATTTTCTGTAAGCAATGCTGAACATTTTCTCCTCCACAGAGGCCTTTGTCTCACCACAATCACAATGAAGATTGCAGGTTTTCTCTCTTTTTTTCAGCACATATATAAAGCTCATTGAAGTAATCGCTTTGTTTCTTTCAATCCACTCACTCAGCTGTCACTGGATTTCTAAGAAATACGGTGAACGAGTACTGACCTCTGCTCAGCCTTCAAATCTTGTGGTGTTGCAGTTCAAACGCACAGGCTTTTAGGTACAAAGGCAGACCTTTACTCATACTTGGAGCGTGTTCTGACTGGACCAACTTGCAACTCTGCACCAGTATTTTTTCCTATTTGGTGTACATTGCACAGCAGATTTTCAGGTATTCACATAGGAAAAATGAGTCACCGGATCTTAGCAGAGTACAGAGAAAAGTGGAGGTTAAGAAGTCCCTTACCAACATGACAGGCAGTGATGCCTGCCGGTATCTGCAGACAGTGCAGAGCACTGAGATGCACTGGTGTGGGCTAACTCTTGGGATGGGCTAGGAGTCAAGACTGCCAAAATGCCTTCTCTTGGCAGAGGGGAGACTGAAACTGCCCCTCTCTGTTTCCTGAGAAGGCCTGCAGAGATCAGCTCCTCAGCTTGTCCTTGGGGTCTACATTGTTGTGTGTATTGGGTTTCTGTGGGAAAAAGGTTGTGGGACAGGGATAAATGGCAGCCAGGGAGTGAGAACATGTAAGAGAAACAACTCCGCAGACACCACGGTCAGTGAAGAAGGAGGGGAGGACATGCTCCAGGCGCCAGAGCACAGATTCCCCTGCAGCCCGTGGTGAAGACCATGGTGAGGCAGGCTGTCCCCCTGCAGTCCATGGAGGTCCATGGTGGA
>JANZLQ010000057.1:6869536-6882520 GCA_026212715.1 Elanus axillaris | reverse complement strand
GGGGGTTTAATGCGTTTTTCCAAGGGGTTTATGAACGGCTAAGGTCCTCTTGTTTTTTCTGTGTACTCTGTAGGAGGACATGTTTATTAACTTTGGCTTACTCCCTGACACTATTACCGAAAATTTTTACATAAATTGTTTTACAAAGAATGGTGATGTGGCCTCATTCTGCCTGTGCTGGCAGCTTGGCGTGCTCTGCCTGGTCACAGAGTGAGTCTGTCTTGCATGGGGGTGAATATATTCTCACCTCTGCTTAGCCAAGAAGAAACTTCCAGTTAACAAAAAAAAACATCTCGAAGGAGAGCAGGACAGAGAATTCATAGAGGTGGGCATATGTTGCTGTTTCTGTGAGGAGTTTTGAGAAGTTTATTGCAAATATTGGCAACAGTATGGCTTTACAAATGTTGCACTCCAGTACAAGTATCTCAGATGTATCTTGAATCCATAAATTAACTCTCTGAACACACAAATGTTAGACATAATTCTAGAGCAAACAGAAAGAAAACTGAAACAGAGGGTTTAGAAGTTAGAGTATTAAACGTTACATTGATACACTCTGTTACTGTGAGATAAGCATTCTCTGTCTCACAATGAACATAGAGGTTAATTCTACAAACAACTATTTTTAGAAGATTTCCTAGGATACTATTTCAGCATTCTGGAAAGATATTTTAACCTTGAAGGACAGTTGTTCCCGATGCCCGGGGCTGCACCTCTAGTAGCACTCAGCATTTAATATCTCTTCAATGTCACTGTCCCCTTTTTAAATGCTACAGTTTAAAAATAGTCAAAGCCTTACATATGTCCTAAAATTACTACAGGATTACACTTAATACTGGACACCTGCAATTTATGCAACCATTTGGACTGAGAATAAAGTGTAGCAGTGAGTACTCTGGAATTTTAATTTCAAGACTGTGGTTCATTTCTCTGTTACAGTATGAAAATTAGTGATGGTTTTGGGCATAAACATTGAAAAACATGGAGAGGTTTTTCCTCCTAGCTTGCATGCTGGCAGTTGCAGAATGGGTTCCACTCAAAGGTTGACTGTGAGATGTCTGTGCTCCCATGTCTTTATGATGCTGACTGTGATAAGGGGGAAACACTGTTTTCCTACCATTTGCACTTGCAGACCATGTTTGCACCCTGTTTGAAGTGGGGTGAGGGTGGAGATAAGGACATGGAGTTTGGCAGGGAGAAAACACAGGGTAGGTACTTGCCAGCTCTTGAGTTCTGAATTTCCACACCACTTTCTTTGAAAGTGTTTTTGGATGCATTGACAGATTGATGTTTTATTTACATTTAGATTAGATTAAATCATTTGATTAGGATAATACACTTCACTGATTCAATTTTGGGCCTCTGCTTTCAACTATGAAGATGATTTTCATGGTAAATATATTGTAGGAGCTTGTAATTTGGCTAAGAAGTACAAACTGGTTTTGTTTCCATTAGGTATAGGCAGAACATGACCCTCCACGTGAGTTTCATGGGTTTTTGAATTAGGTCTATGCTGAAAGGGAAAAAAAGTGTATTTCAAATTAGCTTTGAATGAGTTTGAGATTTACAAATAAATAAATAAATGTAAGGTGACTTTTTTAAAAAAAAAGCCCTTTGATGATAGCAACTTTTGTACCACTTCAGATGACAATCATTAAAATATATATCATTCACAGCAGTGTTAAACTTCACCCTTTGTTTGAAAAATCTCACGTATTTTCAAAGAGCTCTTTCGACTATGTGGATTCAGCCTCTTTTTCAAGTGAATAAATGCTAAGCATGCAGCACCTCAACCACAGCAAGTTACTAGTGGGGTGACTTTGAAGAAAATCAAATATTTCAGGACCCTGTTCTGCTGAAGATATTCAAAAAATTTAAAAGTGTGAGCTCTGTGCAAAAGTTTGAATAGACTTTTGAATAAAGAAATATAGTTTATTACCAGGCCTACAGACAGTTGATCAGTATCTCCATAAGCATTTGTTCTTCAGCGTCATCTGATTCTTACTTACAAATAACCAAAAAATTACCTGTCACTACCTATTAAAGTCAAAACAAACATATAATAGATAGATACATGTTTTAAATAGTTTCTTCCTTGGAATAATTTATAAAGGCAATCATCAGGCAACCCAGTGATTAATTATCACATAATTTACTATTTCTAGATACTATGATACAGCTGTCATTTAGAAGAGATATCTCAGGATAATTGACTTTTGATTACATGGTACAGTAATTCTCATAGCCATCTTGTTGTTATGTCACATCAAAATGTCATGTGGGTATTTGCGATTTTGAAGGCAGGAGAGTCTGGTGACCACAACGCCCTTCCCAGCTCCTCAGCACTGTTCTATGGACTTGAATGTATCATTCCCTTAATGTCTTCTTTCACTTTTATAATCTTCACTACTTCTTTTATCAGAAGTTGGAAATACTCTGTTACTCATCACAGGTTTGTACAGTATACCCCGTTTTGAAGTTTTTCTCTATTTTTTTAATGGGCTATTTAAAACAATAACTTTGATCACTAGATCAAAGTCTGCTGAGAGGTAAAATCACACATTTGTATTTGGTGGCCAGACAATTAATCAATTTAAACCACCTTACAACTTTTGTGGTAACATGACAGCTGTCAAAGTATCTAGCTTATGTATTTAGGTGTTTTTTTCCTAACTAAATAACTACGTATTTAAAAAAATTTCAATAAAGGTACTTAGTCTGTTTCTGAATTGCTTTCTACTGGTAATTTTTATAGTCTTGGAAAGTAGTTACGTATTTTAATATTGTTAAAATATTGGGTTAATGCAGGTTTTTTCTATGTACTATCCCAGGGATGTTGCCTTCCTTTTACTATGTGAGCTTTCCATAGTGATCTAAAATTTAACATTAGAACTGCTAGTTCTAAGGCTGTTGCTCATTTCTATTGTATGGGTTATTTTGTCCTGTGTTGCATGTCAGTATTTGGTTTACTTTAATTTTTTTTTTAATTATTTACTTAGTAATGTCAGTGACCTACAGCAGTCTTCCTCATAAAACTTTTAATTCTGTTCACCAGAAGCAGCACTTGGTTTTGTACAGGGGAAAAGGAGAAATCAAAGCTTTCTTGTATCCTCTAGTCTGTTCATCAGAGTGGTAACAACTTGGAGACTGTCTAATGTAATGTAAAACAAATAGTCTTACCCTCAGGAATACAAGGACACAAACAGATTATTTTACAGATTGCTCCTCTCTCTAATGTGCAAAAGCTGTACTTCTTACAGTCTAATGAAAGTAAAGCTTTAAGTGGTTGTGAAATGATCCATGAACTTCAGGTATTTTTCTTTAAGCCAGCTGACACCTGTAAATTTTAATCCTGGCTGAGGTATCATCCATCATGACATGTAATCCTGTGCCTGCCAGCCTCTGTGGCAGATGTGTTCCTGTCCTTACTGTGAGCACTCAGCATCCGGGGGGAGATGTCAAATGCAAGCTGGTGTGGCGGTTGCTGCAGCAGGCATAAGGGCGTGCTAATAGAAGCTCCTGCTTACATGTGCATACAACATAAATCATGTAGTCTCCTGCTTAAATTATAATTCTTCTCTGTTGCTCTGTAGAGAAAAGTACAACTGTGATAATATCACCATATTCAAGTGATGGGGTTATGCATGATAAGGACTTGTGAAGCAATTTGTCCTGGTTGTGCATTTTTTTTTCTTTTCTTTGAGCTTCCAAGATAAATTCTGCTATTGGATTTGCAATGTTGTCTTTAGTATGCAGAATAGTGTTTTCTGCCAGTGTATACAAACTGCATCAGAAATCAGGGTGGGATGTTAGAGATCTAATCACTGTACAAACTGGACTGCTCTGGGTCCTAAGTGTTAGAATCTCGTTGGACTGAGGAAGACTTAATACCCTCATTTTAGAGAAGGAAGATCAAGGTATGCTCCTCTAAAACCTCTTCTCAAAAAGAATCCAGGCCTGCAGGTCCCAGATTTTCTGCAGTATTTGTGTTCCTAGTGAAATCTCTACCCTATAGATGACTTTGGCATCCTCTAACATCTGCTGTTGAACTCCACAAATGCCTGAATTCCCTGAGCACAGCACTCCTGCAAAAACTGACATAGCCTGAAGCGAGGGCTCAAAGTCACCCTGAAGTCCCTGCAGCACCGAAACGGACTCAAAATAGATTCCCTTACTTTCCCTGTTGGTAGGGCAAAGTCATTTAGCGATGCAGCGAGTGCATCTACTCCTGTGTATGTCTCTTCCTCTTTAGGAACCCCTGTTAGATAGTCCTATTAGGGCTGTTTCACTTTAGCCCAGTTACTGTTTTATCAGTACAGCAGGAAACTCTGTGGCTAGTGGATGTGACAGCTGAGTGGTCTGGAGATGAGGCTTCTTATGAGTCATAGCTGTCACATCCTGTCCTGAATTGCTGAGTAGCATCCAAACCCAAATTACTATGTCCATTACAGTACTGGGTGCCCTGGATAACATGCGATCTCATGGTTTTTTTATAGGTGGGTTTTAGATACCTAAATCCAAAAGAGAATTTGCGGGGTAGGATCCAAAACTGAGGGAGACGTCTGCCTGAATGGAGAGAAAGGTTTACCATTGAATCATTACCTTGAAACGTTGAATTTCCTTTCAGCCCACTCTAGACTTACTTGTGCCTATGAAAATTATTGTTATTCCACTGAAATGTCTCCTGAGAAGGGTAATGAATGTTAAAGAAATTAGATCTGTATGTCTTGCATGTGCTTTGTCAAACTTACGCCATCTGATCATTCAAGTTGCTTTTTATGAATGTGGTAGCCAGGCTGGCAATAGTTCAGGTGGGTGGATGGTGTGTAGATTTATTCACAAAATGGGAATAAATTTATATTCAGTAAATGTGAGTTCACTCAAAAGGAGAGAATTCAAAATGGCAGGTGAAGATGCTTTTTATATATTCTTAGGATCATTGTTTGGGACTCATTTTCTTTTACTATGACAGCCTTTCTTTAGTGGACTAAATACGGACGTGGGGTTTGGGGTTTTGATGTTTTTTTAAATAGTCAATGGCACTGCTAGCCACTTTTATATGACCAACATGTAATTAGAGCAAGGACGTTGAAATAGTGACTTCTAGAGCTACTCATGGAATAGCTTAGGGTGAAATGGACTTCTGGAGGTCATCTAGTCCAGCCTGATCCTCAAAGCAGGACCAACATCAAAGTTGGATCATAGATTTAAATTATATACCATTAATTCATTATCTTAAATGTTTACTACATATAGTTGTGATACTTATTGTATGGCATACACATATACACCTTCATGTTATTAATATGATGTATAAAATTAAATTGTAAATGTATGACTATGAAAGCATCTCATACTTCAGTCCACTCAAAATCTTTTTAACTCCTCTGCTGCTGGCCTTTCTTCTCTCTCTCAGAGAAGAGAGCCCAACCTCTGCACAGCAGCTGGAGGGGGGTGAAACTTTCCTGTCAGTAGTGCTGCAGTCTGAGCACCCAGAGGTGGGCAGTCACATCCAGTTCCCTCCTTGGCCAGAGCCCATGCAGTTTTTGCATCCCTCTAAATTGTTTACAGCACAGCATCACAACTTCAAGATTTGTTGCTCCTCAGGGCATGAAGGAACATAAACTTGTAGTCTCGCACAAACAGTGGTTGTACTTACAAGTCCCCCTGACAGCTCAAAGGCCTTGCACATTATATTTTTTTAAAGAGTTATGGGATAAAAATATTAGGAACTGACCTGACAGGTGCACTGAGAGAGCAGGATACAGACTGATGACTTCTGATGCATGCCTCCTTTCAGGTCACTGAGTCCAGGTGTCCCCTGGAGACCATCACCGCTCTGTCATAAGACTGGCTGTGTGCCTCCCGGAGCCCATCCCACAGAGGCATGTTGGCTAACAGATGACTGGAAAGCAAGCTCTTAATGGCTGTGCAGCGTGCGGACTGCCCTTTGATTGCTCCTGGTCCATAGGAAATGCCCCAGAAACAGCCCCTTGGTTTTAGAAAGGAAATTTCCTTCTGCTCAGAGAAGCTTTTTTTAACTTCTAGTGCCTTTTTTTAAAGGTGGGTACTGCTGTGTTTTCTGACTACTGTGTAGGTGGTTGCTCTTCTCTGTGAACACTGGCTGTTCTGAACACTGTTTAACCCTTCAAAGCTCAGCACAAGAGAGCCAGATTGAGAGCAGACTCCTTTGATTTTTTTTTTCCAATTAACTGCAAACTCTAGACTACTACTCTTTGGTGATCTCGACAACATAACAAGTCACAGCTTGTGGGTGATGACAGGGAGGTCTGGAAACTAGCAGAATTGATCTGGAGAGCTTCACTGTGGAAAGAAGGGCAGCACTGCAAGTTTTAGCAGCTGCGATATCATCAGCACTGCTCCTCCAAATGTGTTGCACAGTTAAGGAGCCTCCTGAATATTCACTTCTGCAAAATTATCTGGGCACTGACCAAAAAGGGGGTTCAGGAAGGTTTGCCTGCCCTGGAGAATAACCATTTTCTTTAGCCAGTGAGCAAACAACATGCCTAATTCCAGGAAAGCCCTTCTGGGCTACCCTCACTGAGTTTCCCAGTTACAAACTGGGAGTTGGTCCTTGGGCTCTGCTAGCTGAGGTAGCGATTCTTGTGATGCTTAATTACAACTGTGTAGCCTCACTTCACAGTATGACCACTAACAGAGGGGTGTTCTAGGTTCAATTCCATTAATATTTGTTTTCTCCTGGGGGAAAAGGAAAGAATGATTTATGCCTGAGAGTAAAGTCAATTTTGTAAAGAAAATACTCCACCTTGGTTCGTTCATGAAAGACGCTACCATTTTTTGAAGGATGAAAGCATTTCCTTCACAGCTGCATCTCAGCTTCATAATGTGTACTTACAACACACGAGTTAAGCAGATAACTCCATCAATCCTATCCTTGTTTAGTAGCATCCAACCATTACAATGCTTGTAAAGAGGAACAGCAGCAACAAATTGTTTGGTTTTATTTTGGATGCCGTACACACCAAACTGGATGTGGAATTACCACTTAATTTTTCTGATGATGCCAAAGACTCATTTTGGTAAATGCTCGCCACAAACTGTAATGTATTTGCAGAGTGATAAGAGTACATTAGTGTCTGCTACATCAGCTTGACCAGTCACTTTGGATGGTTACTCAGCTGTCACAAATTAATGTATTGGAGCCAGGCAAGTTATGTCAGCTGTGGTGATGGTGTAGCTCAGTATATGTAAATATATCTACAAATGCTTCATTTGAAAGGGCTGGGGGAAAGGTGCATTAATTACTCTCACTTGCTCATGATGCTAGCAAGATATGAGCAATATTGTGCTCCTGTGTTTCTCATTCAGGGTATGAATCTGATTGTAGTAGTGTAAACTGTGTGTAAATTACTATTTAAACATAATGGTCCCATTTAATCTTTACCTCGAGCATGTGAAGTGGCTGCACAGGTGCCAGGTTGTAAAGAAACAGCTGATGTTTTTTCATGTTTGTCTGTGGAGCACCTAATGTGCTGTTAGAGTTACACAAATAATAAGGAAAAATAAAGACCAGAAGGTAAGTGAATCTGAGGCTGAACTGCAAGCACTGCAGATCCCTCATCTGAAAGGCAGTGAGATTTGGCCATAGTGGGGTAAATAATTAGGGCTTTGAGATGCAATTCAAATAAAATTTTTCTGAGAGTCACAGGAAAAACACTAACTTCTAGAGGATTTTATGGTCACTATAGATCAAAAAATGATGATCTCTTTATAGTGACAACAGGCTGGAGAAATAGCTTTTAGTACAGGCATGCATCTTTTGGGTTATTTGCTGGTAAGTAGAAGTAGTAGCAAGATTGCAGATGTTATAAAATGCAAAGGTGATGAATGTCTGAAAAAAATCCCAACAAAAAAAAATCAAAACCCAAACTAAAACTGTGCTGCCTACTATGAAACTAGAGAACCATGCTCATTTTTAACAAGTTCAGGGCACTGGTTGTTTAATGTAATGGTTTTACTGCATGCCTTCTCTTAGGGGAGAAGGAATGTACCCCAGCGTAAGTCTGAAGGAATGTTTTTCACATCTCAGCATAACTGTTTCTCATAAGCTGTCTTTCTGTAGGAATTGGGAGGATTGCAGAAGTAGTGGAGTCTGAAAAGGCAAATGTGAACATCAGGATCAGGTCAGACCAAAGTTTCACCCGGACAAATGTCCCCTCTTTGGATCTCTCCCTCTTGCTCTTTCAGCCTGTCACAACTCTGCAGCCCCTCAGATGTGCTCTGCTGTGTCTTGGGGAAGGTGCAACCTCTTCCAGCACAGCCCACCTGGCCACACTGCACTGCTTGAATTCCTTTTAGCATAATAAAGACTAGAGAACATGCATGGTGTGAGGATATATTGCAGAACAGAAAATAATAGAAGAGTGTCTGGAAAGCTGTAATTCTTGTGGAACCCCACAGATAGCCTTTCTCCACCAGTAAAGCTAACAGGTAATTAGTACCTTGGGTTGCCTAACTTTTAATCAATAATTTAGTGAAGTGATGACCTTCTGCTTCTCCCAGCTTCATTTGTTGAGCCTTTGATGAGGGACCAATGACTTTTGAAAAATAAAATGAGATTGCATCAACTTCATCTCCTTTGTCTACATACCTACTGACATCTTCAGGAACCCTCAGAGATGTGTCTCACGACTTTTCATTCAAAAAGCTGTGTTGACTGTTCTTCAATATACCACTTTTCATTATGTCCACAGACTGTTCTTATAGTTCAAACTACTTAACCAATGCAAAAGACCAGAGTGGGGTGTGGGGTTTTTGTTGTTGGTTGGCTTTTTGTTTTTTTAATTCCATCCCATTTACCATCTGGGTTTGTACCCGGGCATTTTTAAGTAAGTAATCATACACTGCACTTGCTACTTAAGCTATTTCATGCTTCAGTTCCTTCTCAGCTCTTGGATAAATATCCACTGGTCCTGATGAACCTGTTTTATAGCCTTTTCTGAACTTCAACTGAGTGCAGAACCACTGAGGTATCATCCATTAAAACAAAAAAAGTGTGTTTGTGTGGCAGGGGGGAAGCACATTTCTGGTCAGAGAATTTTCTAAGCTCTTCTGCATTCACTATATATAAAAGTTCATTTAATTTTTCTGCTCTGGCCTTTTCTTCTATAAATGCTTCTTTTGTGCCTTGACCATTTATTGCTGTACAGCATTTCTAGCAGGCTTTTGGCTTTTGACAGTTTTGTAAAAGGATTTATTATTACTTTATGCCTTTTGTAAGTTGTTCCTTAAACTCCTTGGCCTGCCTTGTTGTGTTTTTTATGTTTAACCTGCCAGAGTTCATTCTCCTCTATTTTCCTCATTTGAGCATGATGTCAACTTTTTAAAGGTCACCTTCTCCCTTCTGAACCCTCATCTAAAACACATGTTACTGATCAAAGCAACGATGCAGTAAGTTAAAGGTGAAGCTACTGCCAGTCACTAAAGCTTGTGTTATTAATGAGACATCCAGACAGGAGGGGAGAGCTGTGGGGTGGTCAGTAATGGAGCCTCAACAGGACATAGAAAGCAGTCCAAAAACTCTTTTTTGCCTCTCTGTGTCAGCTCCTGCCTGGAAATGTAAGCAAACTGCTGTTCCTTGTTGTTGCCCCAAACACAGTGGGGTAAAGAATGAGAATTTGTAAATGAGCAGAATTGCATCAAAAAGTCCTCTTTTCTTTGTTTTTTCCTCCTAATGGACCCAAGACCCTCAAAACTGGATTATCCATTTGGGTCAAAAAGGAAAATATTAAAACTGTTGAGTGACATTAGTACCACATTTAGAGAGATGCCACACACGGCAACTGTAACACAATAAAGTAAAGAAATACTGATTTTGCATACAATAATCTTGTATCAAGGAACAAATGTAAATAAAAGTGTTATGTTATATTATTATTAATTATGTTAAGATTATTGTTTCTCAGCACACTAAAAGGTTTTAAAGCAGAGTATGCACATTAAAAAAAAGTAGTACAAACAGGTTCAACTCTGATTATAGAGAAAAATTCTATTTTTTTAATATTCAAATATCTAACAATAATATTTAAAGTAGGTTTTATTTTATGGAATAAAGTTTGGCTGATATGCATTAAAAAAATTGTTTTCTCTTTGGACCAAACTCTTGATGTGAAACAGCACCTGTACCTACAGCATCTACTCACACTTGACTCCACTTAGGAAGACATAGAATAATATCAAGACTTTAATTTCAAGTATTTTGAAAACTTGGAAAGACATACTTGGACATGCTTAATGCAGATGGGACATTGCTTCACTTAAAAAAAAAAAAAAAAGGAAAGAAATCAGAGTAACTGGCAATACCTCTCTACCTCTCTGCAAGTAGGGTTTAGAGCTTGATCTGCTATAGCCAAGTATTTCAGCAAGTTATTTCTCTGTGGACACCAACTGGCATGGAATTATTCCATAGCTGTGCTGCATACAGGTGTTTTATTTCCCACTTTTAATTCCCTTTTCTGTGGCAGCTTCAGGCTGGCCTATAAAATTCACTTCAGCGTATTGTTAGGTGTGATGGGCTTTACACAGATTTTAAAATCCCCTTACAATAGCGCTTGGGTGATAATTAAGTTAGGTGACTTTTTTCCAATTGCCTTCATATATTGTTTGAGAACTAGCACAGACTTTTTATGAATTACAACCTAAAGTAGATAAAACTTTCTGGAATTCTCGCAGTGACATAAGGTAGTACTCTACTGTCATATAAAATGCTGTACAGTTACAGTAATTGTGCTCTTTTCCACCACTGTGAAGCCATTCCTTTTATGGCACTGCTCCTTACAGTTCCAAGTAGTATTATAGGCATAGTAGCATTTCGGAGATTTGGTGCTTTTAACGTTTTAAAAAACAACTTGCTATTCATTGTTTTGAAGAAGAACAAAAAAATGAAAAAATGCCATTTGGCAGCTGGTGATAAAAAATTATTCTCTTGTTATAGATATTGTCAGGACTTTGTTCTCCACTAAATATGTGGTATCAACTCCCCCATCCACAGAGGAGAAGGTGTATCAGTCATTAAGGAGCTGCAGATGCTTACAGTGTAGGGTGGTATCTCTGCTCTGCAAACCCCACGGTGTATAGCGGTGTTATGGTTGGTATTGTAGAGAATTAGTATAACAAAATTCAATGTGAGATGCTATGGAAGGAGAATGTGATAGTTACTTTAAGCAAAACGGAACTCCTTCCCTTGCACCCATAGATTTTGTTCGTTGCCAAAACATATGCCCATGTGGTTTGGCAAGGACAAGAAATGCTAGCTACGGTGTCCTTATCTCTCTTGGTTCTTTGTGATTGGCAGCAATGAACTGAATTTTGAATGTGTGCTTTCTGCCCCCTAGGCATGGATAGTGTTTGGATTTCTTTAATCTTTTACAAGGGCTAAAGTAGAATAATGTCTTGGACAAAATTTTTGCATTCCATGGTTCTTTTTTGCCTTACCTGTTCTTCATCATCTTGTTGCCCTACTCATTAGGATGGCTTATATTTCTTATCTGGTCGTTCAAATGAAATCACACATACTCTGCTCTGTAGCAATTAATGCATATTATTGCTTTCACACTCACATTTCCATTCATGCTTTTTTCACACCAGTCTTGATATTTCTGTTTCAAATCCCTACCATCTAATGCTAGGCATCAGCTATTTCTCAGAGAATAGACAGAACTGGAGAAACATGGGACCATCCAAGCCTTTCCAAGGAAGGGGTACAGAGGAACTAAGGGTTAAAAAAAAAAAACAGGACTTAAGTTAATTAAGGATTTCTACACATTCAAGCAGGAATTACTTGAGGGGCTACCACTCTGAACCCATCTTCTTTATGTCAGTATTAATGGTTTAGCTTTTCTATCAGGAACGTGTTCATGTTTCTACATGCCTTTTTTCTCTTTATAGCCATTCAGATCAGGGCTAGGATTATTTCCCTGTCACACAGATAGCTTAGCTCCACATCTTCTCCCCCATGACTTCACTCTCTCTCCAGCCTGTCGTAAAAATGCTGTCTCTTCCAAAATGCTGCTGTTAAATTCACATTCCTTTGAACTCCTAACTTCCTGTCTTTTACAACATCTCTGACAACATTCTCTGTCTCTCCTGCCTAGACCCTTGTCTCTCCTAACACAATTGGTAAAGTAACATTTTGTAGAAGCACAAGGGAATAATGTTTTTAAAATACAATTAAATGGCACTTTAAAACATATTTTAAACTATATTGAGCCAAATAGAACTAAACTGCAGAGCTTACTGGCTCCAGCTCCACTTACTTTTATTTCATAGCTCTTTCATTTCTCCTCTCCATTATCTACCAGCAATCATGATCAGTGGGGGAGGTCCCAGATGACTGGAGGCTTGACAGTGTGACACCCATTTACAAGTGTCAGAGGGAGGATCTGGGGAACTACAGGCCTGTCAGCCTGACCTTGGTACCGGGGAAGATTATGGAGCAGTTCATCTTGAGAGCACTCGCATGGCAAGTCCAGGACCAACAGGGGATCAGGCCCAGTCAGCATGGGTTTACAGAGGGCAGGTCCTGCTTGACCAACCTGATCTCCTTCTATGACCAGGTGACCCACATTGAAGATGAGGGAAAGGCTGTGGATATCATCTACCTCAACTTCAGCGAGGCCTTTGACACTGTCTCTCACAGCATACTTCTTGAGAAGCTGGCGGCTCACGGCTTAGACAAATGTAGTCTTCGCTGGGTAAAAAACTGGCTGGCTGGATGAGCCCAGAGGGTTGTGGTGAATGGAGTTAAATCCAGTTGGTGGCAGGTCACACGTGGTGTTCCCCAGGGCTCAGTGTTGGGGCCATTTGTGTTTAATATCTTTATCAATGATCTGGATGAGAGGATAAAGTGCACTCTTATTAAGTTTGTAGATGACACCAAGCTGGGAGGCAGGGTCGATCTGCTTGAGAGTAGGAAGGCTCTGCAGAGAGATCTGGACAGGCTGG
>JANZLQ010000057.1:6827953-6869436 GCA_026212715.1 Elanus axillaris | reverse complement strand
GTGATTAGTGAATGATCTCTCCTGTCCTCATCTCGACCCACAAGCCCTTTGTTATATTTTTTCTCTCCCCTGTCCAGAGAAGGAGGGGCGAGTGATAGAACTGCTTTGGTTGGCACCTGGCGTTCAGCCATGGTCAATCCACCCACCAACCTAAATGATTCTATGATTCTATGAATTTCAGAAGCAGTCAGCTTGAAGGTCCAGTTTGACCTGTCTGCTGAGCTTGCTGGTCAGGTTCCCCTAAGAGGGACTGTAAGCAATGGGTAAAGAATTAATCAAAAATTTGCAAAGAAATTCAAGCATTCCAGAATGAAAATGAATAAAACTCTCTACAAGAACTTCCATGTGTAGTCCCTGAGGAATTTAGAAGCATTCAGATCCCATAATGAGATATGTAATCATCAAGTGAGGTTTAAATATTTAAAAAAATCAAATAATATTTCTATCATGCATTCTTCCTTAGCTAAACAATTTTTGTTTTGAGAAAGTAATTGCAAGACACTAAATTCTGTATAACATACGTTCCCAGGGCAGAGAACTAAATTAATAGCAGTTATATAAGACAACTTCTCCTAGGATTCAGTTTAAGAAATTGATTCTTTTAAAAGATAAAGACGTGAGACCAGCATGGGTGTGACCACATGCATGGTTTTGGTGTATTCTGACCAGAAAACAACTGTGAAAATAACAGCTTGGACCTGAGAATCTTAACCTGGAGCTTTCTGTCTCTTAACCTGAGGTTTTTAAAAGAAATGTTTTTTTTCTCCCAACCTGTGACAAGAGAACAAACACACTTAGAACAGAAAGTATCTGCTATTTCATTTACTTTATTATACATCAGGCTTATTTGAAAGAATGATCTGTACTTCTATCAGTCTTCTTTAAAATGAAACACAGCTGAGTTCATCCTTACATTGCATGCAATTCTTTAATTAGTATTTTACACTCTATTGCCAAACAGTCATGGAAGGTATGAATTATCTTGATTAATGCAACTGAGATAATGGTATACAGATACTGTCATTTTTAGTTACATAGCGCAGCTGGGGCATTAACAGATGTAGCTGTACATTGTCAGACAGCCACAACTTCCCCATAGTCTTGTAAGGTAGGAAAACACATGACTGTATAGTTACTACAGCTTAGCAAAGGTATTCCTTTCAGGAGGAGAGTGATCTACTGCCTTTATAATAAACACACTACCTCCTGCACTGGTTGTTGGCCATGTGCACAGTCATACTATTTCTTAGCACAGTTACCATATGTTGATTTGGCCGCAGGAAATGTTTCAGCTCTTGGCTGTGTCAGACTTGGGTATGGCTGCCTAAGAGACCTCAAAAGCCACATGGGGCCAATGCTCTAGGCTTCACTAAGCAAAGCAACCTAAATCTTTCTACTGCTAGGATGTCAAAACTTTCTGAAAATCACCCATCAAGCCATCAGGGGAGTGCAGACAGAACTGCAGAATTCCTGTACTCCAAAAGCTGCTAGGTTATGTTCTGGGCTGACAAAATTGCATAAATTTGACAGAAGTTCATACAGCAGCCCACGGGGTAGCTCTGCTCTTATCCCTCTCTGTAGCTCACCAGAAGACATTTTCCCACTGACCTTCTTATGCAGCAGAAATCCTGTTACAGTCAGATGGCTCTTTTCCCAAACCCAAATAAAAACTAAGCAACAAAACCCACAAATTTTTCAGCTGGTTCAACTACCTTAGCCAGCTTAGTAGATAGCGTATAAAAGCCACCCCAGCATGAAGAATAGCAGCGATGAGCACTTGAGGGTTGAGTGTTCTGGGGTATGGGGAGTAAGCTGTTTCATTAGGAAAACAAGCTTATTTTGGACAAAAGGAGCACAGCCTTAGAAATGTTAGCGTTAATGTGCCAGTGCGGCAGTGCTGTTCCAGTGTTCTTTGCTATTCTGTATATTCTTTCTGAATAACTTGGAAACCAGACATTAATGTATATAATTGTTGGTGAGCATTCAGATGGCAGGATAATATTCCAGTCAGTTTTACTGGCCACCTGTAAGTGAGTGCTTAGGACCTCTGCTTAAAAAAAAACAGGCAGAGGTGTGCAATTTTTCAGCTGGCAGGACTTCACTTGGTGCCCTTCAGGTCTTTATGCCTTGGGTCCCCATGGGCAAAGCAAGGATGTCAGTAGTGCCACCTTGCAAGCACACTACAGAGTGTCAGCTGCAGATCAGGAGGAACTTGTATATCATGACCAACGAAAGAAAATGCAAACAACTGATCAATGTCAACAATCTGTTCATTGATGCTCTGAGCTGTAAGGAGGTGAAATTTGGCAAGTTACTACAGACTTAGCTGTAATGCCTTCAGTCAGAAACTAGCAGCTAGGAAACCAAATATTCAGTTGAGAGTCTCAGAAAACTCCACCTAAGAAAAGCGTTTAAGCATGCTGAAATCTCAAGGAAGGGAGATGCTTGTGACCAGGACAATGGTAGTCTTGTGGCTTTTATTCTATGCTATTCCTCCATGCATGACATGTCTCCATATTTGGTCCTTGATTGTCATCCCACACAAGGCAGCAAACAAGTGGAAAACAAACTCTCTCAGACCTGTGACAACACAACCTGCCAAGTAATAACACATCCTCTGCAACAGAGCAATGATGGTAGCACAAAACAGCAAGAACTATAAAAAAAATTTGATAATGGAACTGTATCTAAATTATGTTTAATATATTTAAATGGCCAACACATGCAAAGGAGCTTATACAACAATTTAAACTTATGCCATAGTTCATTAGTAGAAATGCTGAATCTTAATTCTTCTTGGTTATGAGGAACCTGGGAACCTTGGGGTTAGATTCAATTTAAAACTACTTTTCTGAAGGAGATCAGAAAGAGATTTTCTGCTTCCAAAATACCCAGAATTCTCAGGATAACTTGGAATGAGAAGATCATATTTCTCCCTCAACTATAAAGAAACATCTAAACTCTTCTTAGTAAATTGCTTTTTAAAACAAGAATCCAAATTCCTTAAAATCTGGAAAGCTAAGATGCTTAGTTTGTCCTTAGGGCTAACAGACCTTAGTGTCACTAAATATTTTGGGGTTATTCTATAAGATGAGAAACAGTAGTTGGAAAGAGTTCTGACGACTGCCTTTGCTTCCCATTTGTGATCCAGTCGGCTCCAAATGGGAGAGGTTGTACTGTGAGCCCTGCAATTGCTATTTCTCTCAGCCTTTTCCCCAGCATTCAGTTCTCCAGGGAAACTATTAGTTAATCATCCTCAGATCTCCTTTTTTGTGAGCCAAGAATCCTCCAAGTGGAAACCTGAACCTGGCTATTTACTTGAATGCTGGGAGAGGGAGAACCCCTTTGCCCACTAGTTGTTCTGTATGCTGGACACATCTTCCTCTTGTGATATTCCCTCTGACAGATGTGACCATCAAAGAGGCTGATTTGACTAAGCTGACTTGTCTTCATCCCAGAGTTATCAATCCACAACCGAAGCTCCAACTCAGCCCATCCAAGGCTGTAATACTGAACACTTTCATCTATTTCCCTAGCAATTTTATTAGTCTTCATTAAAGAATATTTCTTCCCTTATCCTTGCTAGTGTTACTGCCTGTACCTTCAAAAAATCTCTTCTGCTAGCAAAACTACAACCAGTTAACTCCTAGTGCACATGAACAAGGGATCCAAATAGTATATAGCAAATACAGACATTTTAAAAAATACTGTGATGGAGCACACTTGTAAAATACTAGTCCAGAGAGTCTATAACTCAATGACTGAATGCTGCAGCAATATTTCACCTCATGTCTCAAAAGTTCTCACAAATACCTATCTAATGTTCTCCCAGCAAATTAACTTGGCTGCTGCAGAACAACGGCTTCGTGGCCTCCTTCCCCTGGGAGGCTCTTGGAAGTGCACACCAGATGAGATAGCAAGCCTTGGCTCTGACCTACTCTGGTGGTTTTCTGAAAGATTGGCTTTTACAATGCTGGATTGTCTTATTTATTACTTCTAGTGCAAATTCAGGTTTTTTTTTCTCTAAAATGCTGATGTTCAAAATAAAAATTGAGACAGCATAGATGAATGTGGGAGACTGTGGTGCTGGAATGCTGTATTTATACCTGAAGATATCCACCACTGGTGCCACATGCATTAGTGAACTTTGAAATGCAACACTGAGATAGGACTTGTTTTCATACTTGGGGAGCCAAGGGGCACAAAGGCCTCCAGTGGAAAATGTCACCATGTTCGATCTCATCTAAGAACTTTTGTAGATATAATTTTACAGTTCTCACTTTCTCTCCCCACTTCCTGCAAAAAAAATTAAGTAAAAGCTGTCTTGTTCTAGACGATTTCTCTGCTCTGTGAGGAAAGAAGAAATTTCCTTGATTTATTTAAAGAAAACCACCCAGCATGCCCATGTGCTTGAGTTTCCATCTCACTGTGGAGGCAAATTACCAGTCATCAATCTGCGTGACTGATGGAAGACAGTTTTCTGCTTAAGCTTGCATGTGCTGCCCTCTTTCCCAGCTCCAAAGCAGTTTAACTGCCCAGTAGAGACATGGGTTGATTCAGGGGCACTCCTCCAAAAATAGGAGAGAATTAGGTTTCTACAGAACAGGGCTCTAAACTGCGATGTTATATTGCTGAAAATGTCGTTCTCAACAAATGCCAGTGAAATAGCTTGAGCTCCTCTGTGTAGGGGAGGAAAATAACTTATAGCCAATTACAACTGTGATTCCTTTGCTTCTCAGTGCTTCCATTATCCAAATTTACTTGCCAAATAACTGCTATGAATAATGCTTGGTCTGTAGATTTTCCAATGATTTCCAGTAATAGAAACACTCAAATTTTGAACATTTATTAAATACAGAGGTTGCATGGCATTCATGTTCTTGAGTTACACATAACTTTTAGAAATAGTCTGCCAGTTCAAGAGTTTCTGATTACAAAATTTATCTTGCCCAGCTCTTCTGCTCTAAAGTAAACATGTAACATTTGCTCCCTCTCTAGTTTGTAGTCAGGAACATTCCCGATTTGCCACTGCCTTTGTGGGCTTTCTAAGGAGTATCAACATTGCCAAGCAAAAAGTTTTAAACATTCTGAAAAATTATTCTTAAAAAGTGTTTGACTACATTTGATCATCTCACTTCAAATGAAAGATACAATCAGTAGATGTAAGCTGGTAGATAATTAAGCAAGAGGAAAAGAATGCTGAAGTGATAATTAGGTATTTCACTTGGAGTAGAAAATCAAAATTAACATATGCTAAGCAAAATTAGAGAATTTCTGGTTCATGCTGATCCAGCACATTGGTGCAGACACCCTTGCTTCAGCCCTTTGACTGTCTTTAAGTATTTCCAAATGCGCCTACAAAACTGCAGCAGCTACTGAAGTGGAGGCTAAAGGCAGGACTGCCCTGCCTTGTAGCCGGATGTGAACGGCTGTTGCTGTGTCGGCTGCAGGGGCTGCAGCCTCCGTCCAGCTGGGAGCACAGGTAAGCCTGTGCAGCTCCAAGGTGCCTCTTCTCCCAACACCTGTGTCTCCTTAAAGTCTTTAAGCAAAAGGTCTTTTCCTCATGTAAAGCTGCATAATATTGAAGTAAATTAAATTACTTTAGGCCATTTGAGGCTTAAAACCCCAAAGTGTTAAAGAATTATTTGAAGTGCACAATTATAAGTCAACCTATAACCTCTAATGCACATCAAACAGAGAATACATTTTGTCTAAAGTCAGTAGTTTTAAAAGAAAATGAAATCAGGTCTGTTTCTACGTGGCTGAACTTCTATGTGATAAGATGGGCTTTATTCAGTATACAGCAAACTCTCCAGTCTGTGTACATTACCGATTAAAATATCTACAATGTGATAAAAAGTGATCTCATATCCTATTTGAGTGTCCAAGTTAAATTAGAGTCAATTAGGACTAATTTGGCTTCTTCCTGAGATCATAAATGTGCAGATGAAAGCTCTGATTAGAGAGCAAGGAGTGTAGCTTTATTTGATTTTTGGCTTTGAATGGCTAATGTGTTCTTACCTTTGAAGATCTGAATTACTAAAATGACAGCAAAATAATAAAAACATCAAAGTCAAATTGATTTTAAAGATTAAATGGATGAATTAAAGTGAAGAGGTACGGATTTTTGAAGGAACTGGCAAGAACGATCAGTATTTCAAAATACCTCAATATCAAAGCTTTTGTAATTATGATCTGTGGCATAAAATGCATGAAACATAAGAAGGTTCCTAAATTTTCAGGTCTTGCTCTTGTAACTTGAGGAAGAAAAATAATTTTCCATTTCTAACGGGGATCCCTGTAAACCAGTGGGAAATTCCTTCTAATCCTATGTCCCTGAGATTAATTGTATTTTATCTCAAAGAACACTTTCAGTCTAATATTTTTTAGCTCTAGACTTCATGGCTTTATAATTTCAAGCATTTATTTGGCAAATGAAATAGCGACATAACCTTCTGTCTCATTTTGAATACAATTTTACACTTAGGGATGGCCTATTAAAATCACTGTTGCCATACATCTAAGGCAAATTATTCACATGTTCCTAAATACAAATTCCTAAATGTGTGTGTATACATATATATGAGACTGTGCTTGAGTTCTGTAGCCAGAACACATGAGAACTTGTACATGTTTCTAACTAAAGACCAGAAAAAGAATGTAATATTTATAAATAAGCCTGGCTTTTTACTGTGGAAAAAGCCCATCATAGGAAAAAAACCACTTTAAAAGAATGTCATAGTGCAGTATCTGAGTTAAATAGCAACTTTTGGCCTATTGAGCATGTTGGTTGTGTAAGGTGAGGGCATTTCTCTATATTCTTTTTTTAAAAGCAGATTTCCTAACACGGCCCAACCCGTAGGTCTCCAGGCACTCAGATGATCTGCTGATCTTTCTCAGATAGGTTTGACTTATGCCTTGCAAATTTTAAACCTGTCTGTCACCTCTGCCCAAGTGAACTGATGAAGAGATAGAATAAAAAATTTGGAAGATAGTCTGTCTTCAAATGCCATTGGCACCTAGCTAAAGAATGCGTCTTTGCCTAGAGAAACCAAGAAGTAAATATAATTTATTTTCAAAATAAAAAATGGTTTAATAGCCCAAGCATTGATTTAACAGGCAGGTCATTAGGAGGCTGTATCAGTGCACTACACAGAGTGGTCCCACATCTTTAGAAGGCACCATATTGGTCCGTATATTCCTTTATTTTTAAGACAGGGCTGAACAAGATCAGACTGGTGCTAGTTCTAGAGAGATTCTTACTCGTTGCCTGGAGATCTATCTCAGCCTAAGTAGGCTCAAACCACTTATTAAACTTTCTATTTGTTTATTATCATATCGTCTGGGTTGAGAACAGCCTCCACTTAACGCTATTGAATTCATGTCATTGTGAAGAAAAGAATGCAAGGTTAAGACTGAAAGATAGGTACCTAAATCAGTTATTTTACTTCTAGGCAAATCCTAAAATCCAATATTATTAAACACAATTGGTCTAGGTCCTTCCTTTATAAGGCAATCTAGTGTCTCTAATCCCAGTTCTCCTAGCTTTGGGAAAAGTCTTACCTTCTGAAAACACAGATTATGTCTCCATATGTTTTTGTCATCTCAGTTTGGTTAAACTTTCGTGATACTTTATCTGAGCTGGTTCAGACAGTTTCTGCATGCAGAGCCTCTAGACTTGTTGCTTCAAGATTTTTTTATTCTGTTTAAAAGTAAAATTGGTGTTAACTATATGTCAGACACACAAAATCGGTGTGCAGTGTTTCTAGATTGTTATTAATTGCTACTAGATTGTATCTTGATTGGGAGTTTCCCAAAGTATTCAGCCTTCAGTTGTAAAATTTTCTGCAATATTATTACTGCCTGACTGGCCAGCTAGGAACACCAAAACCTGTATTACTGACTGGTATTTTGGCAAGTTGCTTTTCTCAGTCACAACACATTTGTTATGTGAGAAATAATTCATGTGCAGAAAAGGACAAATGTCATAACTAAATGAAAATATTTGGTTTCTACCCTAATCTTTCTCAAAATCCAGTATTTCCCACCTACTGGACTAGCAGCATTTGCCCTGCAGCATTTGTTCATGCTAGTTTAAAAAGCAGTAAGGGGGAAGGGAACAAAAAAAACCCTAATGAATAGATATGGAGGAAGAGGAGATGAGTGTCATGTGTGCATTACAGAGACAGCAGAAAAGAGGTGCCTGAGAGGCCTGAGGATTTTTTCCTTTGAGGTGCAACTTAGGCTATGTCATGTTACTTGCATAGTAATGAGTGCCTCCTAAGGGTTAAACACAGGGTTTGCACACATAAACACATAAAGTCTCAAGTTCTCCCGATGTCAGTCAAGACTTAAATTAATTTATCCCTGAATTGGATAGTAAGTAGAAATAAGGGAAACATCAGAGCTCAGTTGATTCCATTTTTGACCTCAAACTTATCCATTTGACACCAAAAACAAAGAAGGCATGAGTAATTTTTTTCTTAAAAATGGATCCCGGATGGTCTGACTGCCTTGTCTTTGCAATTCCTTTGAGAAACTCATACAGAAAGTAGGAGTTAAGATGCTTGTTGGCTTCATTTAGTGCCAAAGAGAGCCCTAACGCAAAAATAAGGTGAATACTCCCACTGGTTCGTCACCGGTTGTCTTCTGGGGATGTAAGAAGCTGGGCTCTGTGTATACATACAGCAGATGTGTAGCCTACTAGTTTTGAACTGTGTGTGTGTGAATTGCAAATATGTCTTCTGAGAGTGAGGAAACTTGGAAAGAATGAGGTCATTGTGCATAATAAATCCCCCATATGCTTCTCTTCTGCCCTACAGCCCACAAGAGAAACATTTTAGAGAGGGTTACTTTATAATTTACATTCCTATTGTCAAAACTGGGAAATGAAACACAGATATGGTATGAGGAATAGTTCGTTCATTTTAAATGGAAGAAAAGAAATTGAGATATAACTGCCTGGAAAACAAATTTGAGGTTCATTAAATCAACCATATTTAAAGGGGCTGAGACCAGAGGCAAGGACAGAAGAAAGCTTACATATGATATATTTTTTATTGCCGTATATTGCATCTGTGTGATATCACAGGTGTTAAATTAGCCACAGGAGGGCTCCCCTGTTCTTCGCTTGAAGAAATATATTAGTAGGAACTGAAAACTGCAGGGGGGAAAACAAATTTATGTTCCCGTAACAAGAATATTGGGCATACTGCCCTGGTTCACAGGGCACACTCTGCTTGCAAGTAAATATACTTTAAAATGTGGCATTAGTACAATTAAATGCATGCTTCACTTCTTCATACAAAAATAGTCATTAAAATACTGTCACAAGATCAACTTGTTCCTTATCAAGCAGGAAGCAGGGAGGACTCCGAGCTGTAAAGAATTTCTCATATAGCTGGGCACTGAGCATGGGCTGGTGTTTAATCATGAGATAATGGTAATTACATATGGACATTTGTACCTCTGGCCCCTTGCCTGCCCAAGGATTAACCACATGTTGACATCTGGAGTTATATAGCCTCCCAGGGCGGCACTGGGGCTAAGCAGCAGTCTGTTACAGGAGGTCTGAGGAAGAGCTCTGCGTGTTGGCAGCTCCTGCAGGATTTCTACTCTAGGAGAGGCAGAAGGTCCCCAGGGGTACCGATAGCAACTTACCAAGTATCTGATTGCCTCGCAGTCCTGTATTTAGTCTCACAACAGCCTTAGGAAGTGGGCAAGAAATTATAGCCTCATTTAACCAGAGGAGAACTGAGCAGCCACATTCAAAGAGGGATTAATGGACTCAAGCCCAGAGTCGTGATCCAAATCTTTTGCCTGTTCCCTCCCAGTAGCAGCCTGGTCCTGATACCACCTAAATTCACTGGAGACCTCCATGTTCTGTCTGCAATTCCAGAAATGTTCTAGGATGTGCAAATATCCCTAGTGGCCTCTGCCTGAAAAACTAGGCTCTGTAAGCTAAACTGAGTGGCATCCCTGACTTCCCAAAGGGATTTTCAGGTCCAGGATCATCCATCTTTCTTAACTGTTAGCATTTTCTCTGTCTCAGTTTTGGCCTCTGATAGTCTGCTGCTTCTTAAAGAAGACACAGAAAGGGTATGAGGGATAGCATGTGTCAGAAACTTTTCTAATAAGCAGCTTGGAGGCTCCTAGTTTTGCAGTGGAGAGAAATTAGTGGGTACAAACCAAGCTGTGCACTTGACCTTAGGGCAAGAAAAAGGTTTCGGAGCTGCTCTGTTTAGCTCTATAGGAATAGATATTTGGATTCTCACCAAGAGCAGTTGCACATATTCTGGTCAAGGTTTGCACTGGAGCAGTTGTGGGTTACAATTTTAATCTTTCATGGCAGCCCAGTGTCTAGCTACTAAGAACACTTGCCTATGCATATGGGAGAACTGAGTTCACTTCCATCAGTCTCTCAGCTTTCTTTTCCTACAGAAATACCCTAACACCAGGGTAAGTTTTGCTTTTGCTAATTTTTGTTCTTCACACAGCATTTATTCTTGAAACTGTCACCATGTGGGCAGGAACACATAATTCAAGACTTAAAGATAAGCAAGATGGAATTTGTTTCTGTAAGCAGAGGTTAAAGCAGTCCTTTGGGGTTTGGCTTAAAGCCCCATTTGGCTCTGCTTTGTTAAGGGCTGTAAAAAAATGAATGATGTTTCTGCCTCAGCTGAGTTTGAGCAGGAATGATGATCACTTTTCCTAATGAGCTCTCCTAGGCTTTCCCTCATTAGAAGCCTTGCTGGAAGTTCTTGCTCCTGACTAGGGAAAGGAGTACTTGGTTGGATATAAAACCTCTGGAGAGGGGAGAAGATCATATGCAGTCTGGTATTTCATTATGTTGGCTGTTGGCTAGCTTGAGGGAGTTTCCTGCTCAGTGGCTTTCTTGTATCCCTATCTTTGGAGAGTTCTGGTTTCTCTTGTCTTATATAAGAATGCTAGGTGCCCAGGTAGGGATTTAGATTTCACTTTGAGGTACTACTCAATACAGTTTACCGTTGAAGCTCTTAGGTCTTTTACTGGTTCAAGTCTTTAACATACAGGCACTGCATCTCGTTTCTAGCCATTTACCTAAGCCCTGGCTTGTCCTTCCTCCCCTTGGTATTGTCCTTCTTTCATGTCTTTGCTCTGCTAACCAGAATGAGAGTTACCTTTCCTGTAAGTCCCTTATGTTACAGTACAGTTTTATGATTTAATTCACTAAAGATCAGAATCTGTAACATTGTTGTCTTTTTTAAATGCCTCTTCCCAGAAAAGGAGCTCATTTATTCTCGAGAGGCTAGTGTGTGAAATGCAAACTACTCCAATGGTTTCCAAATATTGCTGAAGGACTTCTGGTAATCTTGCCATCAGAAAATGTCTGGATCAAAAAGATGCAGATTCTAGATCTTTTCATTCACTCTCCTTGTCAGGTAGCATAATTTTCACTTGTCAGTCAAAGTAGGATTAGTGATTCTTTCCCTCTTTCCTTGTCAGCACTTGTACAGTTGAAGCGTCAGCACTTCAAAGTCCTTGCTTTCCATAACTGTTTTGTTTGCACTAGCGAAAGCTTTAAGCCACTTTTCTTCTGTACTTTTTCAGTTTCTGGTTTGCCTTAATGAGACTTTCTATTGTATTTATTGTTGCGCTAAATATTCAGCTCCAATTCTGCACCTTTTCCAATGCATTAATTTATACCTTGTCTTTCATGATGTTGTTTTCCTACATCCTAGTTGTTCAGTTGAGGTTCACCTGCTTTAGCATTAGTGTTAGTTTTCCAAAGTAAACATGCTTGTGGAATGTAAGATTAAAGGAAGGGGAAGGAGAGAATAGAAATATTCCCTGTCTTATTGGAAAAAGAGTAGGAATATAATATGTTTCCTTTGCTACTGTTGTTCTGACTTCATGACCTAAGCAATATCATTTGCTCCTAAGTATTCCTCTGGTGCACTTGTAGGCTGCTGGATCAAAATAGTCACTGCCACTGCCATACTCTTCTTTGTCAATTAATACATTTAGAGTTTCTGGCTCTGGTCTTCTCTAAAATGACCTGACTACAACTTTTAATAATGATGTGAGGAGGTTTATGGGTCTCAGCGATGAGGAATGGTTATTTTCTAACATGCCATTCACTGGAGCCTAATTTTGACATTTAAGCTGTTTTTTTTTAGAGTACTGCAATAAAAGCACCTGAAATTCTTGCTTAGTTTAACATAGTCTGCTGGTTTTGTTTTTAGTGCTGTGTGATGTTCTAGCTGGCTGGATAAACCAGAGCCCATGCAACTGCAAGCCATTTGGTGCTTAGATCACCTGCTGTTTGTGGTATGCCACACAAGCATTTATTTCCTTCTGCATCAGCCACTTAGGCACAAGACTGTAGGAAAATAAAGATGAAAAAAAGCTTGGCAAGTTATAGAGTCTGTTGCTCTCCCACAACATTTATGACTGTCTCTTAAAGACTTCCTATGATGGAGACCCTGATCCTGCGAAAGCCATTTATTCCAGTTCTTTAGTATTCTTAGCATTAAAGAGTCTTTTGGAAGTTCAATTAGCTCTTGTTTCACCTCAGGTCAATAACTTGTCCTCCCTGCTACAAATATGGAGAATAGGCTGCCCCATTCATTTTTGGAGACTATTAGCATAGTCCTCCTCAGTCTTTTCTTTGGAGGAAATGATCCTACTTCTTTCTTAGGTCATGTTTTCTCATAATCCTTGGGCTATTTACCCCAGACACACTCCACCCTTGACTGCAATGGTCATTACTGTTCCTGGAAGAGGACACAGCGGTGGGAAGGATCTCTTAGTTTAATACTCCCAGGCCTTTTACTTGAAAACTTGATCATGTTGACCTAAATGTGGAGTCACATTCAGTTTGTAATCAATCCAGTGTCATCCATAGGAGACCCATGCCTAGCTAATTGTTTTGCAACTGATTAGATCCATGTAAGTGCGAAAGCTTGCATTCATTCCAGCTTTTCATGGTTGTTTTGAATTATGATTTTGTCTTTCAGCATCCTCCTAGATCTTCCTGGCTTTGTCATCTACAGATTTGTTAACCCATTTTGTATCTCTCTTTCTATTGACTATATGGGGAACCTAGCTCAGCCATAGCTGTCCAAGTTGGAGATTACTAAAATCAGTTAAGGTAATTCTCACCTGAAAGATGGACAGTTAAAGTTAACCCACATAGGAGTAACTGAGAACACAGTTATTACTGAACAAGTCAATATAATAAATACATGCCTAACCATCCCCTCCAAAAAAACAACTGGGCAAAGAAGCAACACATCAAAATCAGCTGATTTTCTATATTCTGTCAAGTGGAGGCAAACAGTTGGATAGATCTGAGAAGATGCACTTTCTTTCTTTATGCAAGAGCCAGCAGTCTTGCAAGGGCTGGGATGATGGGGATGGACTGAGAATCTATTATGAACCACTGTGCAGACCACATAGACTGCCAAGAGGAGACTTTCAGGTTCTTCAGCAGCGGCAATGCAACAACCACTACTCTGGGGTTCTTGTAGGTGCACTGGTAGTACCATGTCAGATACTTCAGGCTGCACTGGTTCAATGAAAAAGTAACCTCTCCTCCCTGTGTTTCATTTTTCCAAACATGACATGAAGTTTCAGATTTCTGGCATAAATATTACATGGCACTCAGAAATTATTTATAACCACTGCATTTGAATTCAGAACCAGCTGTGGAAATAAATGTCCAGTACTTCAGAGGCAGTTTTACTTGTAGCAAATACAGATTAAATATGCATTTTGCCAGTTTATCACTTCTCAAAAAACATAAGGAAAAAAGTGATAAATTAAATTATTGAGATCCAAGCATGATATCAAAGTGCCTTAGGTTTGATTATTTGTAACTATGTATAAGTAATCAAAAGGATGGGTACCAAAATAAAGTCTCTCACTATGCCTCCACTTATAAATAGTGATTTTTGAATCTTATATTGATATGGACATTTGTAAAGATGATACATTTAGTGATTTGGAAGGAAAGAAGTAACCTGCAAAATTCCTGTCCTCGAGTTGAGCCTGACATTCTTTTGACTATACCAGTCCCTTGAAAGGAGTAAGGAATAACCTCAAGAGAAATAGTAAAACAAAAAATTTAAAAATTGTCTATTTAAATTCACTGTGGTTCTGCCAAGATCAGCAAGTAGGGTGCCAGACTGGGAAAAAGAAAGCCATGGTGCTGCAGAAGCTTCACATTGTCTGAAAATCACCAGGGGCATTAAAACAGAATGTGGGGAAAACTCCTTGTGTAAGAGAACAACCTTTTTTTCTTTTCTTTTTTTTCTTTTTTTTTTCCTTTCAGACTGTGGGAACATGGGTATGTTAGTGGGGGGAGCACAGGGGAGAAAGGAACAATAGGGACTGCGAGGTATTTTTTGGGGCTTTGAGGCTGTATAGGGTGATGAGAAGCAAAGCTTTATGCAGACTGCTGAAATAGTTTTAGAACGTGCCTGGAAAATACTGTATATGTTCTGGATATTATTATTCAAATGTATCTTTATGGTTTTTCTGAGTCTTCAGAGAAAAAGATTCAGGAACAAAATTGACAGTTTTGGCTCTTTGTTTCACATAAACAACTGAAAAGCACTGTTTGCACCATATTTTCTTGAAGGGGACTTATTGCAGGACATTTTTTAATTCTATTGGGATACAGTTGCTTACAAAAATTAAAAATAAAAAATACTGCTCTCAAAGAATTACCCATTATTTAAAGCTGCAAACCTATTTCTGTTCTTTTCAAGAGTCAGAGTCCAAGTACATTCATCTTTGGGCACAACATTAATGGTTGGTGCCAACTTGAAGGTTTCTGGAGGAAAATGATGTATTTGAAACTACCCTGGAAAAAAAGCACAAATAAATACTCCAAGTAAGAAAAATGATCTCACAGTTCAGAGAAGGAGAAGTATGAAAAGTTGAATTCCAGGGTAGCTCTAGTCTGTACATGTTAAAGACCTGCATGGCTGAGGAAGTATACAGTGCACTTTGAGTAGCTTCAAACTGCCTGCTTACTGAATATATATGTTTCAAAATGCCATGCTTTATCTGCTTTCCTGTACTGTGTCTTCTAAGTAGCCTTCTCAAAGGCAGGTTCAGCACTTAGGCAGCAACCAAGAATCTCCATTCTGCCACCTGAATATATCTTTGGCCTCAGTCTAGAAAAGTGTTCTCGCCACATCAAACCAGAGGCTCAGTGTAATTCAGGAGAGATGGATGGGAGAAACCCAGAGACAGTCCAGAGAGGAGAAATAACAATAGCCAGGTTTGTGGAAGAAACAGCTTCTGAAAGGAGGCTGAATCCATTGCTATTATTTAATCTAGTGTCCTGGTTTTGGCTGGGATAGAGTTAATTTTCTTTCTAATAGATGGTATAGTGTTATGTTTTGGATTTAGTATGAGAATAATGTTGATAACTCACTGATGTTTTCAGTTGTTGCTAAGTAGTGTTTATACTAAGTCAAGGATTTTTCAGCTTCTCATGTCCAGCCAGCAAGAACGCTGGTGGGACACAAGAAGTTGGGAGAAGACACAGCGAGGGCAGCTGACCCAAATTGGCCAAAGCAATATTCCATACCATATGACACCATATCAGTATATAAACTGGGGGGAGAGGGGGGAGAGGGGGCATATTGCTGCTCAGGAACTAACTGGGCATCAGTTTGCAAGTGGTGAGCAAATGCATTATGCATCACTTATTTTGTATATTCTAATTCTATTATCAATATTATTATTGTTATTTTCCTTTATGTCCTATTAAACTGTCTTTATCTCAACCCATGACTTTTACTTCTTTTCAATTCTCTTCCCCACTCTACTGGGGGGAAGGAGGGAGGGAGCAGCTGCATGGTGCCTAGTTGCTGGTTGGGGTTAAACCATGACATCTACATAAGATAAAAGTAAAAGCAGATTAACTGTGAGAGTCTTTTGTAAAGAGAGAGAGAATTAGAGTCACAGGATAATTCAGCTGGGAGGTCTATAGTCCAACCTCTCCTTCAAAGCAGGGTCAATGCTGAATTCAGACCAAGTTGCTCAGCATTTTGAACAGTCAGGTCTTGAAAACTTCCAAGGAGGGAGAGTCTGCAACCTCTTCCAGTCCATAATGATCATCACAGTGAAAATTTTGTCCTGATGTCTAGCCAGAACCTCCCCTGTTCCAATTCATGACCACTGTCTCTCTTTAATTTATGACCTCTGATCCCTGCCATGTACCCCAGTATAGAGCTCAGCTCCATCTTCTCAGTAAGTTCTCATAGGTCTTCAAAGGCTGCTATTAAGTCCCCTTTAAGCTTTAACTAGCTGTTCTCCCCATCCAAGATACTTAAAAAAAATAATGGGTTGCCAGCACAAGGCTTAGGTTCAACAGAAGAAGCCCTAGTAGGGAGCACAGAGAGGCCTGAGAAAGGGATGTCTGTAACCTCCTCTCATTGGAGGTTGTTAAGAATAAATTATAAAAATGTATGGTTATCCACTGATGGGGTGGAAATGCCAGGGGATGAACTCGATGATCCCTTAAGGTGCCTTCCAGTCCTATTTTCTGTTGCTTTGATTCTGTGCTAGAAGAGCATGTGAATATAAGTCCTAGTGCCAGCTTAGGGCCACAGAGCTACATACATAGCAAGACTGAGCTCTAGGTACATAATAAATTTCAGCACCTATTAATATTTCAGGAAGTTATGAATGACTGAAAATCACTAGGGAAAGATAGTTATAATGGAAATAATGTTGAAGCCTGAATTATTGCAGTGTTAGCAGATGTCCATTCTGCTTATCTCTAGTCATCTGAGATAGAAACTGAGTATGGCGAGTTGTTTTGTTTTTTTAAAGGTCAAGGAATAGATCTACCAATAAAGAACCTTTAAAAAAATCTGTCACCTCCACTACCAGTCAACCTTAATTCTTGTATTTAATAATTTCAATTTAATATTGTTTGTCCATATGTCTAAATATCTATGTGAAAGAGATTGCTAATGATATTACTATCAATACAGTATTACTATAGATACTATAGGTATGGAAACCAGGACTTAGAAAGGTTGTCAAGCATGATGCTATTAAAACAAGAAAGAGAGGTTAGATTTGTTTGATGTCATGCTCTTCCAAAGCATGCAGGGATGCAAAGTTTCCCCTGGGAATCAGTGAACCAAATTGCTCAGACATCTCTCTTTACTAGCTAGGTTTCCTAGGTGTATGAACAAAAGCACTTGAAGGACTCCAAATTGGTGGCCACTCCTGGAAATTTTACCTTTCAATTACTCTGTAGGAGGACACTTGACAAAGGCAGACAAGTATTAAGGGGTAAACCAGCCCTGAGCAGTCTAACACATCACCTATCCCACTCTGCTCTGGGTAGCCTGTGCGTATGTCTGAAGCAGTATGAAAGCAGTGTGCAGCAAAAAATAAGCCAGGCATAGCTTTATGCGTCTTCAGATAGCAGGGACCCTTTTCTGACCTATTCAGTGTCTCTATTTTTGAAATCCTTCATTGTTCTTTTCACCATCTCCATTGTATTCTTACAAAGAAACATGTTTCCTTCAACAAGGTTTTGATACCCAGTGAAAGAACACCTACCTTTTCTCTGTGTTCATTTCTGCTCTGCTGCCACAACCTGCTGATTGCAGAGGCAGCATTTCACTTCCATTTTAGTTTAAATAAAATGATAGCCTGGCTACATAGGGAATCCATTAGCCTTAAGCAGTCTAGTCACTGTTAATTACAGTTTTAGACTTCAGAAAGCTGGGTCAAAATTCTCCATTTTTCGGTGGAAAGCATTGTCATTTAAATGCTATCTTCTGTACACCGTTCATTCACAGTTCTGCTCAAAACTCAGCAGTGACTCTTCTGTGGTAAGTGAGCTGCTTCTTTTTCAGTCTGTGCCCAGAACAGAGCTTGAAGCAAAAACCTCATTAAGCAGAGTTCATGCTGCAGGCAAGTAATTTGTTTAACAGTTTGCTGGTGTGAAGTGGAAAACACCTTCTGAAGTTGAAGTTTGTAATGTTATATAGGAGATGGAGCTGTGAAGGAGAAAGTGAGGTGGCAGAGGCAGTTTGGAAATGTTTATTTCAGTGTTTGAGGGTTTCTCCAGAGCAAGCTTGAGTTTGGGAGGGGAGTCTGGAAGGGATGTTTATTGAAAATGTAAGCCTTTCAAATGGAAATGGAAATTTTATGTAAAACTGTTTAGTCAACTGTCATTTTGTGTTAAGCTTAAAAAAAAATATCACAAACACAATGGTTTGCTTTTTTTAAAATCATTTCTACCATGCAGTTTAAGGAAATAAACTGTACAAACCTCGATACTGCAGGTTTACCTTTTTGTGGTCTGTTTTGAATGCACCAGCTAAGGCCCCGGTACTCCCAGTTGCAGACAGGGGGTCCAGACCCCCCAGAAGAGGGAAGAAGTCACAGAGTGCGTGGCCTTTCCCACCCACCCTTCTTCCAGAACTGCCTTGAAGGAGGGCTGTGTTTGGAGAAGGGATGTAGCCTCTCCGCTGGGCGTGTGCTGCCCGCTCTGAGCGGCCGTCGGGTCAGCACGGTCAGCAGGCCCTGCTTTCTCTGGGACGGTAACGCAGCGCAGACGGGGCACGGTCTGCTGCCTGCCCCTCATCCCGCTTCCTCCTAAGGTATGAGGCCATCACAGAGGGGAGGAAAAGGTAACGAAGCACAGGGTAAATACAACCCTGTCTTCTCCTTAGGAAACCTGAAGGGAGAATTGCTAGGACATTCTGGAAGCTTTTTTTTTTTTTTTCCTCATTTTGCTGGTAATTCCCATGGAGCAGTATTCTAAACCAGAAATGATTCCATGTGGTGAGAAGGTATCCTTCCCTGGCAGTATATTAAAGTGTTTTAACTGACAGGAACAAATAGGAGGAAGATTTGCTGAAGGGCATGAAGAGTTCAATGACATCCAGAGTACTGAAGCCATGAGAATTTCAGTGGGGTGATTCTGTATGAAACATAGACTGCAGAGCTCTGGCTGAGAAGAACTAGAGTCACTGTCATGGCATCTTGTCACCTGTTTCTTATTTATTTAAGTTTTTCCTTTTATAATAAAACAATAATTTTGTTATATAAAAAAAAAATCAGACTTCCTTCACTCAGAAGACAGTTGTGACAACTTTAAGGCATTTGGGTCAGCCATCTGCAACACTGGCTAAACACAAGTTGGTTCAAGATAGGGAGTTTATATCCATGTTATACTTGGTTTTCCATGAAATTCCTCAGACTATTACTTGATCATGAAAATTCAAAATAGTGATAGAGAGGAGTTTCAGTGAAATAGGAGCTCAAACCTCATTCAACTTGAGTAGAGAGCCATTGCACATGGGTTTAATATCTGAAATGTGATAAGCTGCTAACTCTGTTGGAGGATTTTAATGATCGGTTTTTGAAGGCATTGCAGTACTACTTTTGTTGATGCATTTCTAAAATGTGCTAAAAATGGTAGGATCTCTATCAGAATTTAGTAAAAAAATAAAATGAGAATGTAATGTGGTCATACTGTGTCTGTGTATGACCTAGCTCTCTCATACTTAAGTTCCTAAACTTTGTGAGAAATAAAGCATTCAGGTTCTTGCACAGTGAGTGTCTAGCTGTGAGCGCACCCTGTTCAAATTTATGAAATAACTGATATGCTTAAATGTTTCAGTAGATTGGTACCTCTATCTTTACCAGTTTTTTTCTTTGATAGTACCATATAAATAGCAGAAGAATGAAAAAGGTTGGGTTTACATGTGTCAGTGCAGAGATAAATATAACATTATTCAGGTGACTTCTCTTTATGACTCATCTTTAGAGTGACAATTATTTGAAGGTAATTTAACATCACTTCATGAAAGGTTAATGGTATTTCTACTTTAAGGGAGTTGAATACAATACAGATTTTGCTAGAAATACAAATCTAAGCTGCTTTTTTAAAATTGCTTTTCTAGAGCAATTTCCTGTGAATCTGTTAAGCCATAAGCAAGCTTTTATTGAACAGGAGAAGTCTGCATTGATAAGCCCAACACAATTCAGTTTAAAAGGTTATTTATTACCTAATGTGTCAATGTCCTTTACAAAAAGTTGTTGTTCATTTAATTATTACTATTAAAGTTCAAAATGAGCGTTACCTGGCAATTTAGAAACACAAAAGATTCTTTTCCTTCATCTGTACGGTCGTGCACCACATCCTAATTACGGAGGTACTTCCCTCTAGTGGACAAGAAGATATATCGATTGCAGCATTTTGTAGTCCCTTTCCAATTTGACCAGGATTTCGGGAAGAGCATACCTTAAAAAAGGCAGGGAGCAGGAGTGTGGATGAGCAGTCGCTTCTCACGGGGAGAGCAGGATGAGGAGGGAGATGTCCGAGAGATGGCTCGGGACTGGTGCTGCTGGGGCCAGCGCGTGTGCTGCAAAAGCGGGCGACCACAGGGTACCATGGCTGCAATTGGTGCAGGGCTAGTCAGGGTAGTCAAAACAAAGCTGCCTGAGGAGTGGCAGTAGGCTCTCCTGATGCTGTGAAACTGGCTGAGTGATAAAACAGAAGGTAGGTTTCGATATTGATAAATGCAAGGTAGTGTACCTGAGTTCAAATAAGCAGACACCGTAACAGGCTATGCGTCAGCTTTTACCTGTCAGGGAAAGATCCTGGAGTCACTGTAATCTTGGTGTTTGTTCTCCAAAAATATCATCAGTGGTAGAAAAGGTCAACTGTTAGAAACAGTTTAAAAAAAGAATGGAATTAAAAAGAAATATTGTGCCCCTGTTTGCAACACTTTTGAGATTATAGTCCCTCTGTCTTAAAGATTAAGAAGAACAATAGAAATATGGAACAGCTTCCACATGAGAAAAGACTAAATGAGAGTCAAATCCAGAAATGGAAATACAAGGGGACACTCCAGTCTGAAAAAGGCAGCTCGAAGAAGGTATACTAGAAGTATATCATATCGTGAAAGGTAGGAAGAAGGTCAATAGAGATTATTATTCCCATTTCTCATATCAGAAGGAGTAAGAGATGTTCTAACACCCTCATTGTCACAAAAGGTTGAAATTATAAATAGCCTCGAAAAAGAACTAAATTGAATTGATGGAATATATTTTTGTTGACAGCTACTAAATACAACAGTGTCTCTGAAGCCTCTGTCTCAGCCCCTGTGCTGCTGACTCTCAGATGCTAGTTGCATTGGCCATAGGGAAAAACACTGTATGCCTGTTCTGGTTCCACATACTCTTTTTATAAATATCCAACACTATCTGGGATGGGAGACAAGATGACAATTTTAAATCTGTAAGTAAAACACAGACAACTTCAGTCAACCTTACTGTACTTCATATACCCACAGGGTTTTTTTTATATCCTATTCAAACATTCTATATTATTTGCATTTTGAATTGATATATTTGCCATGTTACCAATTCTTGAGATTTTTATCACAAGTCTTCCTTGCATTAGTTGGGTGGGCTTTTTTTTCTGACAGTCCTAACTACAGTTCAAAGTCTTGCAGTTGAAAGTATCTTAAAAAAAAAAAAAAACAAAACCAGAAAAGCAGAGATTAAATAAAATTCTAACTGCTGTTTGTATAGAAAAGTTTCATGGTGTGTATCCATATCTTTGAAAAAGAGGGAATAAACATTAAGGATAAAACAGCATCAGTTGATTCCAATTTTTAAAAAGCCAATAATTTTATGAGCCTTTCCTATTAATGCATGGACTACCAGCATGCATTTTTATAAAAGAAATTGTAGTGAAATGTTTAACCATATGCTATGTAAATCAGCATTGAAATCTCAGGTCCTTGCACGTCTTGCGGGAATATGGTCTAAATTGGGTCTAGAAAGATAATGTAATGGGTTTCTAGACAGTTTCTCTTAACTATAACGTGCATGTTTAAAACTCAGTGGCATAATATAAAGTTCTCTATATACCATGAGAATTTATAGTAGTGTTAATAAATTAAACATCAGCATTTACCTTTCTCCCTTGTTGGCTTAATCACCACAGCCTGGGAGCTACTTAATGTCCCCTTGATGAATCCTTAGAAGAAATGAGGAGTCAGTAAGCTTAAGAGCAGTGTACATATGCCATATTCTTGTGTTGCACTTCACTCACACACGTCGTACACAAGGAAATGCTACAACGCATTAGAGTAAAAAATGAAGCGTGACTGGCAAAGCATGGCAGTAAAAGGACTGGGGGTAGCTGGGTGTAAGAAAGGGTCCATGCAAAAATAAAATTGGAAGTAGAAGTAAAAAAAAAAAAAAACCAAACTGCAGAACTATTCACTGCTAATGTGTTTCCATCTTACTGGGGTTTTAACAGATTTTATGTTTGAATACTTTAGACTGAAATTTTCAGGTTCCATTGTAAATAATAATGATTAGTCAAACACATTCTTTTCCAATATTTTCTCTGCTCAAAATGCCAAGCAGGACACTTAACTAACAAGCTATTTCAAGGTTCAACCTGGTTTTTTTAGAGCTGTACTTATTTTGTCAGGTCACCCTCACTTGTAATGACAGCAAAAGGAAATTCATTGTAAGATCTTTTCCTCTGTCTATTCTTTCTTCTACCACACCATTCCCATCCTGGAGGAAAACGTGGAAATACTTGTGCTATTCAATCTGCAGATATAGTGATAAATTAAAAAAATGGTTAAACTTCCATATTTAATGAGTAGGTACCCCTATGTTGCTCAGATTAGGACTGAGTAAGCTTTAATATTTGTGCTTTTCCTTGGCTACACCAGAGATTTTTGCTTACAGAAAAAGCCCCCTTACACTTGCTGGCAAAAGTAGCTAAGGACACTGATCATCATACAGCCATGTTATGGATGTTCTTGAAACCTTCCTAAAATCAAGACAAGTTCTGTGGGATTTTCAGAGAAATACTGACATTTTTTTACAACCTGCCGTCTGACAATTCCGAATTATCCCCAAACCTGAACTTTCCACTGTGTCATACCTTCTTTCTTATAGCCTGCACACATTCCCAGATGAGGATGTGAAAACATATTACCTTTTCCATGGAAAAATCTAAAACATAATATTTCATCAAAATAATCTTCTGCTGTCATCAGGTGATGGCCTTTCAAAGACTCAGACCCCCAGTAAAAACAGTGTTGCAGGACCCTTAGGGCTTTTATCTATTCCCCACTTCTTTGCTGCATGCCAGAGAGCTTTCCTGGCTAATGCTCTTCACTGGAAGACAGTTTGCCTTTTAGACTTGGTTCTCAGATCAGCTGCAAGTGTTTTATTTCATGGTGAAATGTACAGGATGACCTAGAGCCCTGATTAGAGTTCTCTGTGCCCAGGCATATTGAATGCTGCTGTTAACCAGCTCCTTCAGAATCACTCTTCATTCAAGCCAAGGTACAAGTGAAGAAAAATACTTATTTCTAAAACAGCCAACACAGATACAGAAGTTTTTCAGGACACAGGAGGCAGAAATTAAAGATCTGTGTACAATCTACTTGTGTGGACATCAAATCTGAGCCACCTCACTGTGCCACTGGCTGTCTGTCCCTAACCCAGGTGGTTGTTGGGGACTCAGCTCTCTTTCACAGTCTGCACACTCAGTAAATGTGCTGTCAAAACACACGGTCTTTTGTCTTAAACCCCTTACTTGGAGTTCTGTTCAGCTTCAGGTCTTTCTTTTCTCAAAGATTAATGATCTTTAACTTCTCTGGAAGCAATTTTGCCCCTCTGCCTTCCACCTTCTGAAAATGCTCTTGTCTTCAGCAGAACAGTCATGATGTCTTGTACATAACTAAATTATTAGGAAATTCCTAGCTTATGAATGAGAAAATGTGAAAATCTCATTAAGAATTTTTTTCCTGATGAAGCTTGTATTTTTTATTCATGTGTAAACCACCAACTGCTCTGATATAAAAATGTAAATACAGTTGATACATGTAGCTCATTACTGGCTCTGGCTCTCATTCAAAAGCAGAAACCTGGATGACTCACTATTTTGAAGTAATAGTGAGCTTGGGGCAACTGAATTCAAACAATGAATTATTTGATTTATTCCTTATTAAAAATTGTTACCTCTGTGCCTGATGGGTAGAGCCCACACCATCTTGGAATTGGCAAACACACCACAAATTAAAGGAGTGTTGTGTAATGTACCAACAGCATAAGGAACAGTAGTATGCTTGTCAGATGTAAAAATCACAATTAAAAAGATTTCAAGAAATAACACAATTATGCTTTGGAAATGTCAGCACAACCATTAAAGCTGGGAGCAATAAAAGCCACATAGGATGATTTCTGCTCTGTCTGGATTAGTTCACTAATGAAGAACTAAGACTTGGCTCTTTAGCATCAGTAAAGGGGAGGAGGACTTTAATATGTCAGTGCAATAGCCCTCACAAGGAAGACAAGCCGGGGTGCTTTTTCCATTGTTGTACTCAAATCCAAGCAATGAAATATGCTAAGGCACAAAATGTCCTTTGCTTGGAACATCATCATGTACTATGACAAGTCTAAGACAAGTTGGAAGAGGGAAGTTGAAGATGAGGTGTCAGTATGTTACTAATACTGTTCAGATCTATGAATCATTACCAACAGATATAGAGTAAGTGAAAAGTTTTCTGTAATTTACAACAGTGAAATTCAAGAGCCACTCTGGTGGGTTTACTTTGGATTTCTATCCATGTAGCTGATAGAGAAGTATGGTGCAAAGATGCTAAGCTTCTTAGGAAGCAATGGTTCCAAAATAAAAATAAATAAATAAATGAAAACCAATAGGGAACCAAGTAAACTTAACTAAAGCTAATTCAATTATGTGCTTAGAGAAAACATAAGCATAGCTTTGATTGGGATTTACTGGTTAATCTTTGTTCAAGACACTTTTAGGGCTCAAAACACATATCAGTACTTGCAACCTAAACCAGTTGAAAGCAACAAAAATGAGTACTGTTGTGCCAAACAAAATTTGCCTTAACAGAAACTAGTGATGCACAGGAAGCAACAAAAACTTCGTTTTGAGTAAGGCACAAAAGGAAAGCATGTGAATTGCCTGCTTATCTCTAGTCTATTACATTTTAAATGTTTGAAATGCATTTGAAACAAGAATTCAAAATTCACATTTTATTGAACATTATAGTTTTCCTCCACATAATTTATTACATATAATACTTTTTTACTACTGGATAATGGTGTGTGCTTCCCAGAATATATCTGAAATGAAACTGTGTGAATAGGCCTTATTCTGGAGAGAACTTCTCTTGAAGAACTGAGTTGTGCATGACTGGCGGCATCATTGTCTGGCTTGCACAAAACATGCCCTCCACCTTCTCAGACAAACACACAGCAGTGCCCTTTTAGGAATATATTGAAAACAAGCTATTTGAAGGTCTGTTTAAAAAGAAAAGAGAGAGAGAGAGAAGAAAAAAATGTACCTTTTTAAAACTGCACTGTATTTCATCTGTTTAATGTGGAGGCTCTATGAAGTACAGAAGAGGTCATTTCCCCATGGGTGTTGGAACTGATTCTTTTTTAAATTTTTATCTGCTGCTTATTTCTGGATCATCTGAAACTTATATTTTCTGTGAAGCTACAGGGCAAATTCTCCCCTTTCCAGTATATGGAAACCTTTGATAATTCAATCATTAACCGCTTTCTTTGAGTGTTCTATTTTTCCTCCAAGTTCTGCTGTGTAATACCACCTTTGCCATAAAGCCTTTCCCATTGAAATTTCTGGTTGAGATGAAATAAAAAACAAAATGAAGGAAGAGCAGAAAGAAAGTTCCTGGACAAGTCCTCTCAAGCAACCTGGCAGTTTAAGGAAACATTGCCGTTGTAAGAACTGAGCTGTGAAAAGTATAGTACGCATACATAGCTAAGGTAGATAGAGACTTCTAGCTGGGGTATAGGTGGCAGTCTAGTTCCAGCAGTTCAGCAAGATCTCTTGCCGTGACTTCAGGTAGTTTCACAGTTCTGTAAGCTATACCCTGAGCTTTTAAAAATATTATATCCTCTGTGTGCGTGCTTACACCTGTTTTTCTGCAATTGCTCTATTTCTAGGTAAAAAGGAATAGTCAAATTCAGCAAAATATAAGGAACAAATCTTGGATGGTCATTAAAGCCAGCAGCATCCCCAGCTCTGGAGCTAAGAGGCTGAATTACTGCTAGAGTTGCCTGGCCTAGGCTGCATTGCATTTGGTACTGCATATAGTGATGGGTAAAGGGTCTGGATATTAGGATAGATGGTAGTGTCTCCTGCCAGGCTTCAGGTGGCTGCTTTTCCTCAACTGGAGCTATCAACCATGGGGTCTGGCCTGACCAGTGGCTCTTTTGCTTTCAGCCATCAGAGTGCCAAAGAAGGGCTGAGAATACATAGAATTTTCAACCTGGGAAATAAAAAGCAGGAAAGGCAAAGTATAGTCATTGCTCCGAGACCTTAGCTGAACAAACAGTTCTGAGTTAGCCCCTTGCATGGATTTTTAATAGAGCTTGCAATGTCAGCGCACTTCCAGGCCCAAAAAATCCTCTCTCTTGATCTTTCTTCTCTTCTAGAAGTACCTTCTTGCCTGTTTTGAGTTCTTAGCCATTTTATAGACTTCCTTAGAAGACAGTGTTTAATCTACATGCTGTGCACATTTTTGGATGTGAATGTTTTTGGAGATTTTGTTTTCTTGCCTCAAATCTTTAAATTTGAATGGTTTTATGTAACTGCATTTTAACTTTTATAGTTAAACTCAGATACTAAGCTTTACCATTGTATTTGAAAATGGCAATTTTACTTACCATTCTTTTTAAATATTTGTTCAGATAAATTTAGGAAAAAGGGGGGAAATTCTTTAACGTACATCTTTAAAACATCCAAAAGTAGGAAAGGGACAAGTACAACTCATTTGATTTGGAAAAGATTTTCTGCAGCTTTCTCCCTTTGGTGTGTGGCTTAGTGGTTTGGGATTTTTTAAATATGCTATGTGTTTGTTTAATACATATTAAAAGAAATGCTTGGAAAACAGCATTAGCCAGCTTAATGAGGATTTTAATGATTTAGATGCCTGTGATACTGAAAAGATACCAGATACCTATCTGGACACCTTTGTTAATTCATTCTGCATCAAAATGCTAAAACTCATTTTAAGTCTTACTTGGCTGGTGGTTTTATTCTTTCACAAGTTCTACTCATGTCAAGTTTTAACAGATTTTTCAATTTAGATTAAATAAGAACAAAGCCAAGAACTAAAGAGAGACAGCATTCTGGGTAGAATTTTCAAAGCCCTTAACCATAGGTCTACATGCAGTCACTCAAATACCTGCATCATACACTGTAGTTATTTAGGTTACCTATATAATCATTCACACACAATACTGCTTTGGCAATGCATAAATAAATAAATAATTAAATAAATTTTTATAAAGGAGTTACAGTGCATAGGGATCTATGCTACACATGACAGGATCTGTTAAAACCTGTTCCAGTTTGTCCTGAGTTGGTAGTACTTTAAGAACAAACTTGCCCTAGCTGTCAAATGTTTTAATTCCACAAAAAAGGGGTTCCAGACGCTCAATCTAGCCAGAAGTTAATATATTTGGGCAAATAGCACTGGTTTCCTTGGGCTTTGAACTGGATTCATACTGTATTTTTTTTTCCAGGAAGGCAGGCAGGCATTAAGATTAAATGTTAATGCTTGGAGTAAAACACCAGATCTACAAGACTTTTTCTGCTAATGTGCAGGATTCGTAATTTCCTTGTACATATGCAGACGCATTCTTCATATACTTCATCAATTCCATATGAATAAGTTTCAGAACCACTGCCAGCCCCCAAACTGTCCTATTAACTGTGGAATGTGCTCAAATACCATGGTGATAGCCACAGAATAGGAAACCTTGTTAGGTTTTCTCTCATATTTCCCACATATTCCCCCCAAACTATTAGAGCACTGTTTTGTACAAAATTAATTTATTTATCTTTGTATAAGTGTTTTAGCATCTTACAGCAAGGGAAAGTGTCTCCTACATATTGCTTTTATACAACAGGTTTATTGACTAGTCTACACTTCCCTTGTGACTTTGCAAGCAAGACCCAAATATAAAGATCTAGTCCATGAGAAAGAAATGTGCACAAGGTCAGAGAAATGAATTTTGTTTGTAATGTATTGCCCTCAGCACCATGTGCAACTAGCAGTTACTGTCAATATATATTTCACACAGAAATCTGAACTACTTTCTGCATTTTACATTCTGCTTGATTTCCCCCCTCCTTCCTCCACCGCAAACTGCTACCTTTCCCTTTGAATTCTATATTCCCCAGCATTCTTTTAGCTAGAACAAACCTTTCTGTGATGACTGTTACCTTGTTAACTTCAGGAGGCACTGGAGACAAGAAAAGGTTGTTTCTCTGGCTACCTCAGGGCTGGGTCGTAGGAAATTATTGTGCCCTCAATGATCTGCAGTGAGGAAGGACGGTGCAGTGTACAAAGGAGCATCAACATGTGGACATGTCCTCCTAGCCTCAACCTCATCTTGGTACAATCTCATGACACAGTGCAGCAGTGTGGGATGATGCTGAGAGCAGTAAGACTATAGATAAGCATGGTGTTACGTCCCCTGCTAGAGAAACCTTTATCCACATTATTCCCAGCATCCTCAGTGATGAAACAACTCATCAAGTTGTGTTTGTGCCTCATTACCCATTGTGCACTGCAGATATGCCACTAGAATAACGTTTTCAAGAGTACAGTGCCTATTCTTTTAAAGATGACTATATCTATGTGAGCAAGTAGTACAGTGCAATAGGAGCAGATCTACAGAACAAAACAGTTGGTACTGTGGATGCAGCACCTACATTACATTTATTCATGGAGGTGGGAAGGGTAGCTCAGACTAGCTCTTGCTTGGGCCTGTGGGCTGGCTGCCTCTAATGGGTTAAATCACAGTAGAGGTGTTCCCTGGGCATGTCTTTCAGCAAGCACAGATCTGGAAGGAGCCAGGTTTGCATGCTCTGAGACAGCTTCACAAGGTGAGCAAGAGCACAAGAAATGGGTGTGATTTGGAGATTTACCGCAAAGGCACTTTCCTGGTATAACCCAAATATTAATATACATGTACCTGCTGTAGCTCCCACTTCACCACTAATATAGAAGGTACATTTTCAAAAATCTTCAACATATGGAATGTTAAAATCATCTGAAGGTATGATCAGTTAGTACCAGCATATGAGAGCTGTTAGAAATCTGGGTCTCACCTAGTAACTTAGACGATCAGGAAAGCTTAACCCTAATAGTAGCGCTGGCCATCTAAATACACAGCCCTGAAATCTTAAGAATCAGGTCTGCAGAAGTTCTGGTTCAGCTGCTTATTTGTGAAATGAGGTGGTATGATTTATTGATGCCAGCTCTCAGACTTTTATTGCAAGTCTTGTGGTTTCAGGATCCTCTGTAAACTCCATGTCCAAGAGTCATGAGACAAGTAGAACATCTCCTTCCTCATTTATCAAACAAGTTTCAAAGCATACAGTTTTAAGGATGCTTGTAAGTGAATCCCATGAATTGAAAGATATGAATTGTAATTTTGAATAACTTATTGATAGTATTAGTATTCTTCTACCTACCATTTGTCTTTTTTGCTCTTTTGTGTACTGACTGACTCTCAGTCTGATAAAGAGCTTACTAATGAGGGCTACAATAGGAATACAGTTAGTAAAGGGTTAAATAATGTTGCACTTCCCACCATTAAACAGGAAGGATGAAGCAAACATTGCTTTTGATCTTTTTAGGAAGGAAACCTGATGAAAGCAGAGCTTTCTCTGATAAAATCATAATTCCCTGGAAACAATGTACAAGGTTTTGTTTCCCTGTATGCAGTCAAATAAACCAGCAACAGATCTGTTTCTTTGACCACAGCTTACAGCCTACCTGATTGTGCACTCAGTCCACAAGCTCTCTGTAAGCTTGACATGAACCTTTCAGAGTGCTCTTCTGGTGTGCTTCTGTGGTTTTCTGTCTTCAGTGTGAAATTTTCAAAACCAAGTAGAGACTGCCAACATCTATCCACACATTTACATACCTACACAAGTAGTACACAATGCCAAGCAAATTCCTGAGTGGCCTGGCATGTGAATTTATATTTAATTGTTACATGTGACTGAGTTTTGATGTAAAAGGTTGAGTTGTTTCATAAATGAGCTTATCGCTTTCTGGTTTTTTAAATAGGAAAAAAATAGTTGTGCTTACTTGCTTTGATATGTTTTTTCCAGTTCACGGTAAACAAAGTGAAACTCAGAATGTGAAGGCGTCTCTTCAGGTGTCTGAAAGGTAACCAACCACCTTGTTTTGAAGGAGATTTGTGATATGAAACAAATTTAAATAAGTACCAAGGCCATGAAAATACCAAAATGAAGTAGTTTTGGCAGAAAGTGAAAGTTGAACAGCTTTCATTTAGCACAAAAAGTCCCTAACCAATACTTTTAAATGGTTTGCTAGATAGCACGTCTGCTTCACTCAGCACAGAAGACAGATTTTTCTTGAATGACACAACCCCTTGAATCTATTTTTTTTTAAACATTCTTGAGCTCTCTCCATGATGTGTTTCAACAAAATCAGGGTGTCCAAGGGCTTTTATTTTTTTATTTGTAACTTGGAAACATGACATAGCAGCTTAGACTACAAGGGAAACATTAGATGGTGCTTGAATTCTGTAAACGTCCACCTGTCAACATCCCAGCCTATTATATTGTGATACACACACCTTGCAAGTGGACATCTAGTTTTCTGTGCCAGATGAACATTTTAATTATTTCATTTAGTAAAATGCTGTTGCTTCACTTAGCAAATTAGCATCCTAACTCTAGCCTTGACCTACAAAATGATTACTCTTTTTACATACATGTTAATATCTTTCATAATACATCAGTTCAGCTGTCTTCTCTGCACAGCCACCTTCCCCCTCGTCAAGTCTGTGCCAAAACACAAAACTAATTTTAAAAACAGAAACTTTCATTTAAAAATGCAAAGTTAGAAATCTCCTGAGAATTCATGTGTCAGGGAAGAAGAGAATTTAAAACAAGGCACTAAATAAAGTGTGGCAGGCTGGGGACATGCCCTTTAACACAATGTTTGCAATTTGTAATTAAAAATGGTTCAATATAAGCAGATCTTGTACTGTGGCACTGGTTACACAGTAGAAGACACTGTGCATGTTAAGTCAAAAGAGTTGATGTCTGAGCAGGATTTGAGGGCAGAGAGGAATGGGGAATATAATAATTTACAGGACAATGTCCTACTTATAGAAAGGTTTCGTGAATTTATATTTCTCAAACCTTTCTGAAGAGTATCTGAAGGATAATCAAATATAATGTTGTATGGCAAGTGACCCAGAAATGGAGAGTCAGATTCTGTAGCAGAGTAGGCTAAATCCAAATGGAGAGATGAGTAGATTAGCTCTTCTGTTCCTGTTGCAACCTGCCAGTCATAAGCACCTTGCTGTAACACACCTGTGCCATTTTCAGACTGGAAATACCAACTAAAATTATGCCAGTTCAAAGCAAGAACTCAAGATTTGGGGTTTGTCTGCATCTGTCCATGAAGACACATCCTTAATTTTAGTAGAAATCAGTAGTGGGTCTGGTAGCAGCTGTCAGGCAAATTATATCCTCTTAAAAAAATCTGTCTTCTGCATTATTTATTGCTAAGACAGCTAGTGACCTTCCAACTTTTAGAATCTTGTAGCTGCTTAGATGGAGCAAAGGGTACAATTCATTTCTGTCCTGATTTCATAGCTGTTAGCTCAAGGTTTGCCAGCACTACATGTAATGATGGATTTTGCCATCACAGGGAGGAGATGGCTGAGGGTAGGCATGGGACAGCTGAATCTTGGAAAGTCACTTGGGTTTGTGCCACTTACTACTCTTACTACACTCACCACTTCACATGACCAATCATCTCTGTGCAGCAGCAGCCAGCCTGGCTTTCCAGGTGCTAGCAAAGGCAGTGTGGCCATGCTACTCCCTAGAGAATGCCATTGCATTTTTTCTGGATGGCAACAAAGGAAGCACAAATTCTGTTTGTGTATGTCATATTTTGCTTTCAGTAAAACAAAAGGACTGCCTTTGAAAATCCATAATAGTGAGCTGAGACTCTTAACACCAAAATTCTTATTAGCCACTCATAAAGAAATGCAAGCAGCACTTATCCAATACCCGCACATTACCTTTGATCCATGACTGTGGATAATGAGTGACTTTTGTCTCTTATCCTGAGCTTTATGCAGTATGTATCACTAATACTACTGTATGTATGGTTAAGCTTTCTCTATTACTCTTCAATCCTCTTCTTAGGTTGTGACCCTAAATATTTTTGATCTGAGAGAGAGAAAAGTAATCTGTTTGGTATTTAAATTAAGTGGCAAATGTTCAAAATTAAGCTATATAAATCTTGAAAGATAAAGTCTTATATAACAGTTTTCAGTAAGGTACAAAGACTGTGTAAAGCTACTTCTGAATGCCCCTGACTGATGCTATGGACTGACCACACCTCCACTGCAGTACAGGCGAGCACCATGGGACAGAAACACATGGGGCACAGTGAGGTTGCGTTGTAAGGATTATTGACACAAAATTATTAGCAGGATATGGAGACCAACCCTGCTGCAATGTCGCTGGGGCAGGGGCTGACAGGGGGTCCTGGGGCCTGCGCAGGTGGGTAGAGGAATTCTCACAGGAGATGACAAAGCCAAAATAAGGGTAGGAAAGGAGGGACTCTTAACAGCTCCTGCTGATTGTGCTGCTGCTGCTGCAGCAATGGCTGAGCCAGAGGAGGAAGAGGATTGAGAGGGAGTCAGGGACTGCTGGCAGCTGTGGAGGCTGTAAGGAGCAGGGACCACTGGGGAGAAGGGGCAGCAAGGCTGAGTTCGTCTCACACTGCTGGGTCTGTCGTCTCTCCTACAAACTTGTGATCAAGGTCGCAAGTCAGGCAACTGGTCTTACACAGAGAGATTTCAAGTCAAAAAACATTGCCAAGAGGAATGCTTCCAAAGCACCGTGGGATTTAACATCCTTAATCATGTGGGCACTTTTGAAAATGTAACCCTCAAGACCTTTTTGTTTGTAATGGAGTCTAATCAAAATTTTAGAGTAAGTAGGCATTCTTCCATTGGCTTTAAAGGGCTATGAATCACACAGATTAATTTTTGCTAAGATGTTTCTATCAGTAAATCATGGTCCTTAAAATGGTCATATGTTTCCAGTTATTCTTTCAGAGGCGATTTCCCCCCTTCTTCAGCTAATTTTTCTGTGGCTGTGTTAGGTTTGCAATGACTTAGGAAACCAGTAATGATCAAAATCAACAGAAAATGAAATTTTATTCTAATTGCTCATTTAAAAACTCTTAAAGGTAAAAAGTTACTCACCTGGGTATTCTTTTTATTAAATATTTCATGGCAACAACAGTGGCTGAAGATTATGGTAAATGAACATTTGATCTTATTAAAAGTGTTGGTAGACAAATCCTGGTAAAATTACAAGGAATTCTTTCTTTCTCTTCATACCAGGTGGCTCGATCAAGGCAACCCACAGAGCACTTTATTCTGCACAAAGTCATGTTCAAAACACAGCTATTTTTTGACTGTATTGGCCTGAAACAAAACATGACAAACTAACCACTGAGTCAAAAGAGTGAAGTACTATGATGTTGATTTTGCTTTTGCTAGAGAGGTTCCCAGGACCCCATTGAGAAGATGAGGAAAATTAATCCTGGTAGCTGATGAGAGACACCCTAAGGCAAATTTAAATTTAGTGAGTAGTATGTGCTATGCAGAGACTGAGGAGACATCATTCAGCTTTCTTTGCTTCCTAGGCCATAGACCAGCCCCAATACTTGCAGGGGTTAGAGTAAGGGTTTATCCAGTGTGCGTAACAGACAGTGCGGAGATTGCCAAGGTATTTCCAGATGGCTGCATCTGTGACACAATGCACCATTGGACAGAGAGACAGTTCAGGGTTTAAAGGGGCTTTGCTGTGTCTGCCTGTGCCTGAGTTCATACACCTCCCCCTCCCCCTAGTCTTTGCTAGCTCAGATGCTCTGCCCCACACTCCAGTGAACAGCCTGGCTACGACTTTTGCAAAATACAGAAAGTAGGGGGAGAACTGCAGGTTTATCTGCTTTTGTTCTTATGTGACTTGGTACAGCAAAGCTTCTTTTCCTCAAATGATGCTAAGCAATGTCCTCCTCCTGTTAGGAGCTGTGCTACCCCCTGGGCAGATACAAAAGCAATGATATTCTTGTTGCTATAGCTCATGCAGCAGTATGGACCCCCAGCCATTCCAGCAGCATCTTATGTTGCCTCTAATTAATTCTTGTCCTGCCCCAATGTCTGTATCAGCATTCTGTAGGGCGATGCATACTGTATATTGTGGTACAGGCTTCTTGCATAAATCATGTTCACTAAAATGACGTATATACACATATTCTGTGGCTTTTGGCACATATATTTATTGGTGTGTACAAACTATGTCACAATCATCTGCTTGCAACATCTGAATGTATAAGCCATGTGTATTGTTAACATGGATCTAAAAATTCAATGCAAACAGTTAAATGTGTCAATGTTTTCACCTTGACAGGAATTGCCCTTTTCTTCTGAAAGCTTCAGAGACAGGTCGTATGCATGACTTTCATGGAGACAAACAGGCTGCATAAATTTAGACTTTGATAGATGCTTTGCTCAAAAGGTGGAGAAACAAAAAAGCAAGCGATCAAAGCACTACACCAAATCTTATAAGTTTTAATTAAGCATAAGCAGCTGCATCCTGTCTTCTCAAAGAAGTCCCATCATTTGTGCTATGTAACATTAATGCTCACTGAATTGTAAAGCTCAGGGGAACTCCAAGCACAATTTGGAAGAGACAAACATTTGTTTTTCAGAAACAGATTCATTATCGTTTGAAGTACTGGTTTAATCTAACTAGAGTTCTTATGGGAATATCTTTGAAGAGTTCTGTCTCTGCAAATCAATTTAATTTGTAAGAAAAGGAAATAAAATGGCCAAAAAGGACCAGACTGGTATCGCAAAGAGAATATTGATAATATTTCTTCAAGGAGACAGTGACATTTTATCCTTCAGAAAATCATCAGGGGAAAAAAAAAATACCCTAAAAAGAATTTTTAAAAATTCATTATTTTCTACCTCATGGAGTGCTGAAAAACATGACAGTGGAGATGATTTTGGCCACAATTTCCCAAAGGGGGATTTGAACTTTTGTCTTTTCAACAAAACAATCTCACAGTGGCTTAGAACAGCACTAATAACAGTAAAATTTTTCTCTAGAGATTCTGGCAAATGAAGAAGCACAGCCTCAGTGTAGCTCTAGTAATTCAAGCATGGCTTTGGAGTACGTGCTCACACCCAGCCTATGGTTGTACTTGCAAGAGCTTTTTGATGGAGTCTGTGGCACCAGATACATTCTAAAGAGGTTTTCTTTACACAAAACTAATCATATAGGACTGAATGAACCAAATGTTTATCTGATCAAATGGGTCTGATTTCTGAATTGTACTTGATAGAAATAAAACTGATTAAGAAGATGCCTTAATATAAAAAGGCTGTACCACTGAAAAGCCTCACTCAGGCTAAAACGTTCTTGAAATACAAAGTAGGGTCAGCTCAATGACTTCAGTCCATGAGCACTAGCAAAAAACATATAATCAAGGGTAGATTTATTGCCAAATACAGCTGTTCCTGTAGTACTTACATTTTTTATTTTTATTGTATTCATTTAATCATTTTCAGTTTATTCAAAGGAAATTGCAAGAGTTTCATTTTTGTTAGCACCTGCCTACACAGCATCAACACTTCAGGAGAGCAATGCGACCAGGCAGCAGCATAGGATAACAAAGACAAACAGATCTTGCTAGCTGAGTCAATCAGTTATTACTTGTATTTGACATGTTGTATGTTGTTATTATTGATTGTTAATTCTTGTTAATATTTTTGGCTGAGAAAAGGAAGATGTGGAGTATAGTACCTCAAAGAGGATAGAGTCTGAACTATCTGGAACTGTTCAGTGTATTACTCAGAGGTTCATATTAAATACATGTTGACTGGTTAGCACTCAGGCAAATCCTGTTAGACTTCTCAACTGAAAGTGGTTACTGAAGAGTACCAAACAAATTCAGATCCTATGACCAGCAATTAAACTGTCTATACTATTCCCCAAAGTTGTTAGCTCGTGCCTGAAGATACTTCCCACACCACAGTACAGTAGCTCTGAAGATCTTCCATTTTCAATTATCCTAATGATCTCTGTAAACAAGAAAAGACATTTCTTTTAATCTAATGAAAATATTGGTGTGACTGGTGAACAAACTTTTGACCTGATATTATTCCCTTTTCAATGTCAATTTAACTGACAAAGCTGTGAGTATGCCCACGGCCAATTGACCAACTACTTGCTGTCACTAGGCAAAATTGGCTGAAGGCAAAATTCCACCCACCTGTGTAGGCACAGAAAGGCAGAAGAAGCAGCTGAAACTGGGTGTCAAACCATAAGGAGACCTTGTTTATGAATTGTCCTTGAATGACGACTTCAAAATTTGGCGCATTTCTGTAAATATGAATTTGAAATGGCAAACAAATTCAAAACATGCTGGAATAAGAAAATCCTTGAAGACAAAGATGGACTATGAATATGGGGATTTTTAATGTTATAAAAAGAGAACTGCTTGGGAAAGGGGTTGGAGTTGGTTTGGTTTTTTTTAAAACCATCAACAATTTAACTACAAGCAAAGATGGAAAATGTTCAACTATAATAGCTGAATTTATCTACAGATCTCTAAGCAGAAAGAAAATCTTCTTCTGAGAGAAAAGGAAGAAAAAAACTGTTTGAAATAAACCTAAAACTCAAACTATGGAAAGCGTGTGGGTCAGTTGCAGACTTGCCTGCTCATTTGTTTTTAACTTTATATAAAAATTAACTTTGTGATTTTTCTTTGGGGTTTGTTTGTTTTCTCACTTGAAAAGGTAAAGATCTATTAATTCTCTGTGATCTATTAATCAGATATCACAGCATGCCCTTTAACATGTGTTCTTTCCTTTTTCATAGCAAAACATTTTAGTAGTGTTCTTTTATAAGGGAAGATTGTTGAGTGAGCACAAATTATTGTCTCAGCCCTCAAAAGGAAAATTAGGCTTAACTAACTTGTCCTTGCAAACACAGGCGTCTTGCATCTCAGGTTATCTTCCAGACTGCTCTCAGTAACATTGGCAGTTCTCATACCCAAAACTGAACTGCAAAGTCTAGATTTTCACAGCTTGTCTGCTGGGGGAAAAAAATCAGTCTCTGAAACAGCTTACATCTTAAGCCAATTTTTTTTTGTTTTGTAATATGCAGGCTTGTGTCTAATAGTTATTTTTGTAATATTTCTGAGTACTCAGTTTTTATTATTATAATGATGGAATTAAAGACCAGACAGGAACAAAGCCCATGTATGCTAAAAATTTTGCAAATAAAGAGCAGCTAGAAATTCTTATTCTTCCAAAACTGAAGACTTGAAACCAGAAGGATAAAAAATCATACATAAAGTGTAGGTAAAGTAATCAGTGGGACTGCAGCAGTGATAAGCCTCTTCTTCTGATGACCACTTATCTTTTCTCTTGCCTTGAAAAAGGAGGCTTTCACTGGGTTTTCAGAGTTTTTCCCTAATTCCTTGGGTAAGACTTTGAGGATTCTTTACCAGAGGGGAAAAAGAGTGGGAAGGCAGGTGGAGTAATACTGGGATGAGGGGATTATACCAGAAGGAGCTAGATAGCGAGGCAATAAATGCCCAATCAGCAGATGGTAAAGGGTGTCACCTGGTTGTTGCCCTCACTGGTTGCTTGGGGGTTATTTCAGCTGCTGTTGCTACTCTGCTTGCTCCTGTAGGAAGTTTACCTTGGTTTTCTTGCTGCTACAAATCTTTCCTCAGCCTGGGAATGGTAGTGCTGGAGGAGCTTGACTGTTCTTAGAGGTAAGTGAAGACTTTCTGAGTTGAGTTTGGTAATTTCCATGGGGTGATGGTGGTGACCAGCTACACCTCAGAACACAAAAGCACAAAAGAAGGCCCTCATGTGAACATGATTGCAGTATGGGAGCCCAGGACCTGGCCCTGCCACTGCTCACTCATAAAGGAGAGTTTAAAACTAAATGTAACCTTGTTAAGGTAAGGCATGATATACCTGTAGGATCAGATCCGAACAATTCTGAAAGCATCATAGTGGAAGGTATGCTGGTTTTTAGTCACCTGAAACTAGACTTGGAGAACTGAAAAGCTGAATTTTGTCTGGAGACTGAGTATAGGGAGGGATTTTTTGGAGGAGCCGAAGTGAATTTTATATCTCTGAGTAAAGGTATTAAAAAAAAATTGCATTAGACTGAAGATATTCATGCTGTGTGATATAGTGCTGCAGGAAAAAAGTTAATTGCTGACAGTTGTTCAGACTGCATGAGTTAATTAAAATGACAGTAGATTGGGGTGCTTCTAGAGTTTAGTATTTATTTGTATTAGAAGCAAAAGGCTGTCAACCTCATTCTGAAAGAAAGTATCATGGTGTATTTTGATATTGCTTGTATAAAACCAGAAAGCTCATGAAAACTCTGGATGCTTAATTTTGATAGGGCAGGAGCCTGGTAATCATGTTCTTGAAGTATATGGTAATTTCTTTAACAAAATACATGGTGGTGTAGGGCTTCTGTTACTGTGATTGTCAGTCATTGCAGTTAAGGTTAGTGTAATTGTCTCCAAGTAACCTTTATACCTCCAGACAGATCTATTATACCGTTATGGTATAATACCACTACGGTACAGCAGGTTTCTCCCTAGCAGAAGAGAATTCAGTTTCTTTAACCACTCTTTATACTGTATGGAAAGGAAGTGGGGGAGGGAGGAATGAAAATACTTTTCTTCTAAAATCTCAAGGCAGTCATATCCTTCATATCTTCCTGATGTCAGACAAGGTTCTCCCCTTCATAGTTTCTGGAGTTAAATTTTCCATAACAGACTCTGCATAGTTGTTGGTTTATTTTGTTGCACTATTTTACGGGCAAGAATAAAACTCAATATTCTACTAACAAAAATTTTGGGGTACATCAAAAGTACCTCAAAATATGAGCTGCATTTCCTGGCTTAGAGAAAAAAGGGTGGACACTGCTAAATAGTTCTTGGATCCTCTTCATGAAGTAATGGTTCCTGCAGCATGAGGTTTTTAGGGGGTTGGTTTGCTTGCTTGCTTATTCTTTGTTGTTGTGGTGGTGATGGGTTTTCTTATTTATTTATATTGTTATTTTGTCGGTTACCTAGAACATGAAGGCTTTTCCTTCAGTGCTGCCAATTTACAGAAACATCTCTATCAAGACCTCTTTCCAAGCTGTAATTAATCTGGTCTAGGTGCCTCACTGAATAATTGCTCATTTCTTCTGGCATTTCATGAAGCTATTTAATATCTTATTCCTTCAAACAGCAAAAGTTCTGTAGTTGGCAGGTATCATTTTTAGCTTCTTTCATAGTGCAGAGATAGCATTCACTTTGGGGCATGGTAATACCACCCTGCTTGCTCATTAGCTTCCCACTTATGTTCTCGCACACTCCTTCAAAGTCTTCATCTGGTTGTTTGTACTGAAGAAATTAATCTACCAAAAAAAGAAGTGTTTAATACTTATTTCAGCTATTTCTGTGAAGCTTTCAGGCCATAGCTGTGTTTTGCATCATGAACTTGGTTGTCAGCTATTTCTTTGGCAGTAGCATCCTACAGCTGTAATGGAGACTGTTGTCCTGCATCCTTATACCTGCACATTGGGTGAGACAATGCTTTTTCTGAAGAACATGGAATAAGTGTTGGGCAGGATCTGCAGAGTTGGAAAGAGGTGACTCTTGCCTTCTTATGAGCTCCTCTTGGACAGGTGAAAGCTTTGAATTATGTGATGCGGCAGAAGCCACAAGCTTGCAGGATCTCCTTCATTGACCCACATGTACTTTTCATACTTGGCCTAATAAAGCAGGACAGAAATATGTAAGTCTGTGACCTTCTGTCTCTCCTTAGAAGTGGCCCTGAGGAAGCATTTAAGTACAAGCAATTGTTATTCCTATGTGGCATTTTCTCATAGATTTAAAAATGATGGCCTCTCTGCATTAGTCACAGCTTTTCCTGTTTGACTGGACACAGAAGTTATTTGACACTCAAAAACTAGTTATAAATAATAATCCAAGTGTTATTCTTTGTGCCATTAATAAAGTCTAAAAGTAGTTACCAGTGTTGCTTCACTGGCTTGGAACCATGCAAGACAAATGATCGGTGTGTGTGCCCCCCCTGCAGGGGCTGTGAAAACAAGTTTTGGCTTCATCCGAACAACTAGGAGGAAGACAAGGAAGGGAGGGAATTGTTATTCTTGACTTCTCTTTTCCCTTTAAACAGACTGTAGCATGCGTGTGTGCATGTGCACCATTCAAACCCCGTAATCATGGTAACTCACCATTAAAAAAAAAGAAAGGTGACAGCACAATCTCTTCTCCTCCAATCTATTATATACCACAGTGAGGTAGTTGAGTATTTACCTAGAATAGAATGAAGAGCAAACCAGAGGTTGAGAACATAATGCACAATTTGGTAGTGAGAGCACTTACCTGGGAGAAGGTATGCATCCATTTTGGCTCCTTCTGTGTAGTCTGCAAAGTGAAAGTGCATTACAAAATCGAAAGCAAGCCACCAAGTAGGCTATGGCAGATATTTAAAGCATTTCTCTAGAACATGATAGAATAGGGTGAGTTTGTAGGCAAGGAAAGTTTGAATCTGAATTGCTGTATTGTTAAGTGTAGCCCTTCATCAATATATGGGCACATACTCTTATTAAGGACTTGATATTGCCTGTGGTGAAAGAAAGACTCAGTGGCAAGGCAGAAAAAGGATCCAAGGAAAAAGTAAGTTGCACAGAACTGAGCAAGGGGAAGGCTGGAATTAGAGCCATAGAAAACTGTAGGCTGGAAGGGACCTCTGGAGATTGTGTAGTCTAGCTTCCTTCTCCGAGCAGGGGTCACTTCAGTGTTAGATAAGGTTGCTTCGTGTAAGTGTCCCATCTGGTACAGACTCCCTCTAATCTGCTCTCGTATACAAAACAAACAAAAAAAACTTAGAAGGTTGTGATGGGTTGACCCTGGCTGGATGCCAGGTGCCCACCAAAGCCGCACTATCAGCTGGACAGAGGGGAGAAAATATAACAACAGGCTCGTGGCTCAAGATAAGGGCAGTTTAATAAGTGAAAGCAGAGGTTGCGCGCGAAAAGCAGAGAGAAAACAAATGATACTATTCTCTACTTCCCTTCAGCAGGTGATGTCTGGCCACTTCCCGGGAAGCAGGGCTCCAGCATGCATAGTGGTTGCTCGGGAAGATCGAAAAAATATGTCCCCCCTTCCGTCTCCCTTTACTTAGCTTTTATAGCTGAGCTGATGTCATATGGTATGGAATATCTGTTTGGTTAGTTCAGGTCAGCTGTCCTGGTTATGTCCCCTCCCAAG
>JANZLQ010000057.1:6771203-6819134 GCA_026212715.1 Elanus axillaris | reverse complement strand
TAAATTGAAGTATGCTTTATCACTCATATTGGGTCGGCTGCATTTCTTCCTCCGCCTTCTCAGGCCCGAACCTATGTTGGGGATCCTCCCCGCAGACTGTAATATTAGGCTTCAGTGACACAGCTGGATGTATTGTAATGAGTGTTATCATTAAATCAAAAGTACTGTAATCAAAATAAAAAATTGTAGATGGCATTATATACAAAATATAATGAAAAGCTTCAAGGACCTTTGTATATGTAGAAATATATTGTGAAATAACTGTGAGGAACTTTCAGTCTTAATTGTACAAGGCCAGTTCTTGCTCCTGCTGCACACTTAAGCAATGATAGATATTTTTTTTCATACCACTCTTGCAGTCTTTATTTTACTCCAACTGGGAAAATCAAATTTGAAAAATAAAACAAATTAGAAAAATGTGGTAGCACCAGGATCAGCCAAAGCATGTTTATCCTTGTAGGGTGATTCAAATCGGCATGCTAGGTTTATAAATTATTTGGTACTCAGTCAAAAATTCTGTAACTTTATTTACATATAAAATAAAAAGATACTTTTGGTGATTGCTGTAACAGTGTTTTGTAAATGGTAGACTGTGAGTCTACTCTATGCAAACAGTGCTTTTATTAAATGTTCGGGTCTCATCACAGGAAGAAAGGGCTGGATCTAAACCCCAGGGTTATTACCAAACTTGCAGCCTCTCGGTTATATTGTTGTTGCAGATGGGACAATCAGAACTCTATTTGTTTCACCAGGCAGGTATGACAACACAGATGTATGTGGGATACCTTGGATGGCAAAAGGACCATTTTAGTATAATTGCTCTATAGCTTGATCTATACTGTGTCCCATTAACTTTTCAGTCCCCAAAGACCATCCAACTGGGTCACATATACTGTCACAAATTCACAGTTAGCACTTCCATTGACATCAGCACGAGTCCTGTGTCTGGAGCTGCACAGATGTAGCTTATTACAAACTGCTTCATAAGAAAGAAATTCCTCTCTGCTACTTGATTGTTCTGATTGGGAGAGATGAAATGTGAAAGGAATCTTGAGAGGGGAAAAAAATCTGTAGACATTTCCCATCATAATCTGTAAAAATGGTAAGAAACTCTGCAAGGCCTTTTGGTTTTGTTTTTTGGGGTTTGGTTGGGGGTTTTTTTGTTCTGTTTTCTTTTTCCTAATGCTCTTCACCCTAACCTTGAATGTAACAGATCATTGTAACAGAAACATAAAGGTCTTTCTTCTTTCACACATACCATTTCCACTTTGGCCTGGATGTTGCCAACAGGAATTAAACTTGGAGAGGCTGCTATGCAAACCTGAACCAACATGGGTTCTGCCGATAAAATGGTGAAGAGTATGGATATACAACCTAAAAATAAGTTTATACCTTGCTAGGTACAACAAGACTTATTCCGATTCAGCCCCAGGGGAGAGGATCCACGTGATTGATATATGGCAACCTGGCAGGGCTCTCTTAGTTCTGGCGTAACGCTCTGTGTACTAGCAAAGCTGACTCTAAGGATCCTTGCAATTTTTCACACAAAAATGCATGAATAGAAAAACACTTGTTTGAAACCTTTCACAAGCTGTGGAGTTGGAGACCATTGTGTCTCCAGCGTTGGCAGCTCTAGGAGAGCATTCATGTACCTCCTCATAGTCTGAAATAATTATTTAACTATTAAATTATTAATTAATGAATGTAATAATATGATTAATTAACTAATTATAGTAGTGCATTTTTGCTCATGTATGTTAAAATCCAAATGTACACAGTCCAATAATAGTTAATCTTTTAAGTTTTCTAGAGTGGATTTCAACGTTAGATAAAAACATTCTTTTTTTTAAACTTCTCCTTTGCCTTGTGAAGACAGGTTTTGCTGGGTCTTGCATAATTTAATTTCTTCAAGCCAGTGGTGCAAACCAGGCAAAATGTTTGTTACAGGTACTAGATTCTGTTTGCTTATTTATTGCTGCTCCTAGAAATATATTTTTCTTGAAGTGCAACTGAAGACCAGAATGAAAACTGCAGGCCTTGTGTATGCACATCTGTGTGTTAGTCCTGAAAAATAAAGCACATAATTTCTCATTCATGCACTGAGTTCAGCAACTTTCAGGCTCAGTTATTAGGAGCAGGACTGTTCATACAAGATGAGATACTATAGGCTCTGTCCAGCAGACACTTAGTAGAAATACCTAATAAAAGCAATGGAAGTTAAGAGTAGTTTGGGCTTGATCTAGCATTTGAAGACTCTTATGCAGCCAGTTAAAATGTACAGAGATGAAAAGATAAACACATATCAGTGATCCTGATGAAATGTGTGTATCAGATGGTAATGTGAGTTTACAATATGTAAAAACTAAAGGGCATATAAAAGTGTTCACACAACAGATTGTCATCTAGCTGATGGAACCTGCTGAACTTTGAAAACATGGAACCCAAAACTTATAGTTGAAATAGTGTGTACACACACACATGTATACATGGAATAACAATCTGACACATGGTCACAAGTGGCCTTCCTAGTAGACCTGCTGGCATTCGATAGTGTTCCTTACAGGTGAGCTCTTCATGTAGTCCTGATGGCTTTGTTTCCAGAGACAGCAAGTATCACTTTCCCTTTTTTCTTGCTGCTCATACCGAAGTGCCAGCCATGGCAGCTGGGCCTGCTGTTGACCAGCCAGAGTATTCAGGATCTTCCCTTCCTTAGGCCAGTCAGGCATGCCAGGCGCTACAGTTTGGGAGAAAACTGCAGTCTAGCTGTCTGGTTGCATCCACAAAGAAAGGAATGGGTGTCATGGAAACAAGGCAGTTAGTCTATGGCCACCCAATCTCCCTTGTTCTAGAAGCAAGAAAAATCATACTGTGAATAGCTGCATGATTACTTCTTGCTTCCTGCTCCCAGGAAAAGCACAGGCACTGACATCCGCTCCTGGGAAGGAGGGGCTGCAAACCAGGGAGGAGGGATGAATTTAGTTAATACTGCTATTGACAGGTTTTCTATTTTTACTCAGTTCAGTTTATCCCATACAATTTAAATAAAGAACATGGGATTTGAGTCTGTAATCCAGGAAATCCGTATTACATGGGTTTTTCTCGCAACCCGTTGGTCAGTGAAAGTAAAAAAAAAAAAATGCCACACAGATGAGAAATTTCTTGAAGGGCATGTGTCTCCCTGAGTTATTCAAACATTTTGTCACACATGGATATTGCATTATGATTACATTTTCTACACGTTGCAGTACAGAGGGATCAAATACACTGCTTCTCTGCAGGCAGACCTGATAAGCATTATCCATCAGGCTCTGCATAGCTGGGAACAGGTCTAAACAAAATTTCAGACCTTTGTCTAGCAAGCCATTCTTCAGTGGCCATGGAAAACTGTTACAGAGCTTTAGAAAGGCCTCCAGGTGAACTTCTGGGAAAAAAGTCTCTGAGACTGCCAGAAATCATTATTTCAGTCTGTTTTTAAAGTATGCTTTTCTGAAAAGAGAATGTAAGAACTGCACAGTGCTACAAACTGGTTTCTCCACATCTTGGTGAACCTTTGTGGATCCAGCCTGCTTTATTGCAACATAGGGTTTTGCTGCTCTTGTTGTCTTATGAGAGCCTTAAGTTTTGACTCCTGTTAATTCTGCAGGGTCATGCTGCTAACAATGAGTATGCTGAAGTGTGTTTATTGTTTTGCATATGAGCAGAATTGCTTAATCAGTTCCAATCAGAAGACCAATATATTTTCCTCAGGCTTATGCAAGAATAAGCTTTAACAAGTAGCACTTGTTCTTTATGCCAGAAAAGCTGTGTTTCATTAGTTTTATTCTCTTGGCTACAAGTCAGGATCAAGTTGGTGGAATTGACAATTACAACCTCTCCACTGCTCCAAACATGTTCTCCTTGCCTCCTTCCAAAGAAGTGCTGTTATGGTTTTAGTTTAAGGGAAGACACAATTTGCACTTATGCAGTATTGTGAATTAGACAATGCTCAATCTTCACTTGTGAGTAGGTAAGCGACTAAAGATTAGACAGATGAGCTCCCTTATATGTAATAAGAACTATGCAAAATGCTAAGGATGGCTTTGTGCAATTGGAAGAACATCTGGTTTACTGTGGCACGTTGTCCTGAATTCTGCTATGGATGCTGCTGGCTGTCTCTGCTCCCTGCCACAAGTGAAAGTTTTGTAACGGGTGCATGTTATAATTAATGCCTGAATTTCTAATTTTGGGTGCTCAAAATTAGGGCTCAATGATGAAATCAGAAAGGGAATCCAAGATGTTTGAGGTAGCACCACACCATAAGCAGATAAAGCAATTAACAGCAAGATTAATGTGTGTGACTGAATTGCAAGGAAGATATAAAAATGGGTACAATATATTTTTGAGGTGACACAGCTCAAAGTGTAAGAGTATTGCCTCTGTTTCTCCCAAATACAGTCAGGTGCCTGGAAGCAGCAAGTCATTTGATGCCCCTACATTTGCACACCTGTAGAACAGTGTCTTCAAAGACTTGCCACTGTAGTAAGGTGCTCACCTGTATACCTGGAGCAGATGCGAGTTGCAGGGTTGACATGTTCATATGCTTCACCTAGGAGACTTCCAGGGCTTGTTCCAACTTGCAGAGAAAAAAATACGTGTGACAAATGTGTACCTTCTGATATGAATATTTCAGAAGTTCTCTTGAAGCACTTAGAAACAATTTCATTCCTTTTGTGGCACAGAATATTTTAAAATATGCTGTGAAAAAGAAGGAAGTAAACTAGAAAACTTTTCATGGTCTTTAAGAATAAAAATGTGGGAGTGAGGAAGGGAGAAAAATTATAGTGGTATGCAGCTGATGTGAAGTGAGGCAAAGTACTTCCCCCTCCTTCCCACACCCCTAGTTTTGCAACACTGGATCCACTGGGCAAAGTAATTTAGAAAAATGTTTTAGCATGGAGTACTAATGCTCTTTGGAGCTAGAGGATGATGAATACTGTCCTGTAGGCCAGATATGGGCTACCTGCAACAGATGGCAGCAGGGGGAAGAGACCCTTGAATTCAACTTTCTTGCATTTTGAGATAACTAATGTACAAACAAAATGGTTCCTTCAGTCTACTGCCATACCCAAAAGCAGTCTGGGATCACATAAGAAGCACCAGGAGGTAAGATGTGGTACTAGTGAGATACCATACTGACACTTGATAGCATATACCCTGTTTCCTGATCCACAGCCATGCTTGCACTCCCTCTCACCGCAAATACGCTTCTGCTTCTTAGCAATCTGTGCATCACTTGCACTGCAGCTAACTGGAATTGATTCAAATTAACAGTCTTTAATAAACTGAGATGCAATTGGTACTGAATATGCAAAGTACTTAAAAAGGTTGTTTTTCATGCCTATTGCTAAAATTAATGCTTAGATTACAGGCAAGTTCTTCCACCTTCCATTTGAAAACAGAGATCAAATTTTGGCTTCCTGTGAAACTTTTCACTGAGGTTAAGGGCTTGAGAGGGGGAAAAAGTTAGTATACTATGACATAAAATGCAGGTAGGTTTGTTTTTTTTTTTCTTCAATGGTTTAGCATGATTTTACATGTAACTTACCCGATACATGCACTTTTTTCTCTTTGTGTAAAAGCATTTTGATTTTTCAAATTTTAAGATCTGCGGGGGTAATGGCTTGTGACAGGAGTGGAAAAAAACTGACGTGTGACTCATGACTCCCCTGAAGCCTCTTGGAAGGCTTGAATTTGGAAAAAGGAAGGTAAAGAGGGAGTAAGTACTATGTATATATGTGTGGGGAAACACCCCTTAAACACCTTCTTCAACTTTTTGATGTTTGTAAGATTAAATTCCCATTTTCCTAGTTTCTCTTCCTTTTATTCTTTACAGTGCCTTTTAATTTGACAAGCTTTACTTTAAGGCAAGATCAATCAATTAATGTCTTAGTATTGAAATAATCAGACTCTTGACAATTCAAAATGTTAAGGCAAAAGCCTGTTGAGATGGCATGGTCATACTGAAATACTGTGGAGGAATTCTCTGCTTAACATACTTCTATTTTTAAAGCAGCTGAAAGACATAAGTGCATACTATCAATGTCTTCTCAAGTGCATTTATTCTACTACTCCCACATAAAAAGTAGGGAGAGAGATCATATTTAAAAACCATTACAAAGATATAACTATTGAATTCAAGTTGCCAGAGAGATCATTTAAGAAGGAAAACCACTGACTCTCAACAATAATATAATGCCATGGGGGATGATTGATTATCCACAGGATAATTTTGTTCCTCAATTCTAAGTCTCAGATGCTTTCCCTTCCAAACCCAGCACCTTGGGGTATGAGAGCTTATTATAATTTATTCTCTGCTGTGCATTCAAGCCCAAACACTACCGTATAAGCTATCACTTAAAAATGCATCTTGTTTTCTTAGTTCTTGGTGCTGGCAGGTTGCGTAATTTTTAAGACAGAACTGAGAGGGTCTTTAAAAAAAAAAACAGCAGAACGTACCACATATAATGAAGTTGTAGTACCCAAGTCACATTCTTACTTCTGGGCATAACAACTCAAAATGGTGGAGGAGTCTTCTGGATGCTGCAATTCACTCCTGGTTCTCCTTACTTAAGACCTTATTTGACATCAAACCATTCCCTTTAAAGGTAAGGGTGTTCCTGAAGCTTAAGAATAAGAAGATTAGGTCTTTCTATCACAAACAGTAATTCAAAACACTTAAACCCTCTTGAATCCTCATAGAAGTCTGGCAGCAGAAATATTTTTAAATAGATATTTAACAGAGCTTTATTTCTAGGAAGAAAAAGGATTTACCATATTGTAATTTCTTTATGATGATCTCAAAACTAAATGAGAAAAGAGGCAAGATTTTGCTGCCACAGCCTATCCTTCTGGTTACAGCTTGCAAGCCTTCCTGTTCTTTGGAGCACTTTGCTGTGGGAATCTAGAAATGCAGTCTCCTCTTTCTCTTGCAACTGGAGCTGTGCCCAGTGGCTACAGACAAGCAATGCCTCTTTGTTCTTTAACCTCCATCTGAACCAGGGATGCGAATCTGACAAGCTGAAGCAGCACTCTCATCCTGCTTCAACTGGGTCAGCTTTTTTGAAAAGGGCAAAGTGAAAATAGTTCTTCAAAATCCAAGCACTGAAGAAAAAAAAACCCAAACCAAAATGGATTATGTAATATCTGATTATTTACCAAATTTCATGGTGTTTTCTTTTCCCTTTAGCACATGTGTTTTTAGCTGCTGAGAAAAAGCTGGAAAAAGCTAGACCCAGGGCAATAGGAAGACAATTCAGATATCTATAGCTCCAATCATGATCTCTATAGCAATACATGAACACAATCTTCTAGCTGAGTTCCCTTTAAGAAAGCTGGGCCTGAGTGGTAAGTATCTGTTGTTGTTCTTTCCACAAGTACTTGGAAGATTATTTCCATTGGTTAATGAGCTATGGGCTAACAGTTTAGTTACTTTATCCACAATTGCCTTAGCAACAAGCAGAAAGTTATCTTCTATGTGAACTCTATAAAAACAGTTGTTATCTGGTTTTGGGGTTTTTTTTGTTGGCTTTTTTTTTTTTGTTAGAAACACTGAACACCAAAAACCAAAACCTAAGAGCATAGAAATTCTCTGAGCAAAACTCATCCTTATGAAAATCTGCCTATCAAGTTTGTGTGCAAATTATCCTTTATTAGAAGATTCTTGTAGGCAGTGCTTAATATATGATACGCAGAGAAGACGGACAATAACCTACTATGCTGCTTTCTCTTTTTTTTCTTTTTTTTTTTAAATAGGATTTAACAGCCTACAGCACAAGATTCTTAGTGCCATGGAAGTATGAGCTACTGAGCATAAAATATTTTATCAGCAGAGGTAACACAGCTGTCAGTTCCTAGAGAACTTAATTATTCTCTGAGTCTTGCTGTCCTTACAACCTTCTTTTTCAGTGACTTAATCTATCCCATCCTGAAATACCAATATTGACTGAAACCTGAGACCACAATACAAGCAGCTATTTTCTTTCCTATGAAACAATAATAAGGCTTTGATATAACTTGACTGGAAAAAATCATAATGTTTTTAGTAAAAGATTGAATGGGAATTTTAGGTTACCAACTGTTTTCCTGATTTACATGGAAGGTGGTTTCTGCACAGTTCTGGGAGAGATGGGTCTTTGCAGAGGCCAGTGAATCCATGCTTATCCAGAGCCTGGGTGACCCAGAGTGAATACTCAATGTTCACAGACAGAGGAGGATCTATCAAATTAGAGGATACTTTCTGTGGTAACTTGTGTGAAACTTGCAGGTCAAGCCTATGATATTACAGGAAAGGGGTTTATTGGCTTCTCTCTTTTCCACCCACACAGCAAAGGAAATGCGTGTGTCTTTGTGTACATAAATAGATGCGTGCATGCACTGAAAATAATATGCAGCTGAGATATGACAGTGACCTGTTTCACCAAATATTATAGTTAAACACACAATATGAGTTCTGAGAGAGGGGTTTAAGAGGATTACCATCTCAAAAAGATTACAGTAAGGTAGCTGAATCAATTGTTTGGTTTGAGATCTACAAGTTGAACTTAAACAAAAGTGTACCAATGTGTTTATTTCACTACTAGGCCACCTGAAGAGGTCTGAAACTTTCAAGAAATGCCTGCTTTATTATTCATGTAGTTATTTTTATTACACAGTAAGAGTTTGACAAATGAAAGTCCAAAAACTGGTATAATTGACTCTGCAATATTGGTGCACTCTGCTGCGTACAGTGATACTAACGTTACAGAATAAATCCACTTTAAATGCTGCAAGGTGATAAGTGCTTTGTCCTACTATCAGAGGTACAAATATTTAATAATATACCAGCACTTGGAAAAATTCCGCTGCCACCTGCTTATGTAAAATGAGCTGTGTATGGCAGAAACATGCTCTTCCGGTATGTTATAAATAATTATATTATTTGCTTTTATTGTTTTGGAAACCAGCAGCATCCTCCCACTAATGAATGTGGAGCATAGCCCACAAAGTATTTGTGCTGTCCTATCTCTAACATTGTTTAAGTTGGGAGAGGGAAGGAAGGAAAAGCTTAACTTTATGCAACTGTCCATACACTCCTGCAAGACAACAAATGCAAAGCTACAACCATATGTTAAAATGATGTCTTTATGCCTGTTAATATTGATTTCTAGAACATGTAAGGCAAACAATTTAAAACCATTTTCTCCAAGAAATTTGATCTGAATAATGAACCCTATATGATCATAGAATTAAAGCAAGTGCAGAGATACATGCAGGAGGTCCTTCAGAGAGGTGTCACGAGTCCCATGAGTTGTGGTTCATTTACTTTTGGTTTCTTGGTTGTGAGGCCATGTACAGTGCTACTAGACAGTAGATTGTCCCGCCTATTGTTAGAGCCATAGTGGTCCGGTAAAGCAGCTTATCTGGAACTCCTCGTTTCAGGTGTACTGGCAGTCCATCTGCTTTCTGTGGGAAGAATTTAAAAAGAAAAACAACAAAAAAAATGAATGCCCATATCAAGGCCATAAGGAACAAGCGGCCTCAGGTAAATTAAGACTTCTGTGAAGGAAACCTCCTGACAAAAAGCTATCTGCAATCAAGTGTATTATGTGTTTTTATCTAGCAAGACAAATGCAAAGGCAAGTTAATTTTATTAGCCAAAGCTGTTAAGTGCAGGCAGAAAGACTATATCTTGAAATATTTCTAAAGAGGACCTGGATGGGAAAAGTGTCACTAACAGAAGAACATGAAAAGGTAGGTATAAAAAAATTATTCACCAAGTCAGACTGACACATTCCAAATGCAAGTGGCATGTAAGAGAGAAAAGGGAACATTATATAAAGCACATTCTTCATGTTCTTAAAAAAATCCTTAACTGATTTGTTTTATGAAAAGTCCTAGTACACTTAGAAATTCCATGGCTAACAAACCGGCTTTGAAATCTTTACTGTGCTCTTCTTATACTGTATTATAAACAGCTTCAGTAATATTCAAATTATTATACACAAAACAGTAATAATCTGCTTTGCTCCTCCAGATCTGCTTTAAGGCATATGCTTGGAATCCCAGATAGAAAGTGCTTCCAACAGTCAAATAACACAAGAAGCATCTTCTGAAGCTAGCAAAAAGACAATGTTACTAGACTTTCCACTTTCTGTATTTATCTCCTATACAAGGCATATATACCTTGTAGTATGGTACAAACATACAGGTTATACTGTACTTGACACTTTCTTAACCAGACTTTACAAAATTTTGGTATTGTAGAATGACAAAAGTAGTTAGCCACATTAAAATAAGGGATATGCCCCACTCTCCAGTTTTCTTTAAGTTACTCCCAAAGTTGTTGTTACCTGAAAAAGTTTCTGTAGGTCTGGCACCTTGTTTTTACCCAAGAAAGAATCAGTTGCTGGTAAATCTGAAGCAAGTTTAGTTGTTGTCCCAAAAATCAGAGCTGAGGATTCAGTGGAAACTATTGGTTTGAGTCCCTGCATAAATAAAGATTAAAATATCAAGGTATATAAGACTTGCAAATGTATCAGTTGTCACATTAGGCAGGTACCCTGCCAGACATTACAAGGATACATTACAAAGAATATTTATCTGGTATGAAGAGCTGTGACAATGAGCTAAAAACACATTGTTGGTCCACTCATTTCTCAGCTACAACTTTGGGTCAGGGCTTAGCAAAGAGAATAGAAGTCTCCTTTCTGATGTCTTCATGACATAAATTTATAATTTATGCTATTGTAAGTCTTTCTGTGCTGGTACTTAGTTCAAATTGCTACTTGTTTTTCCACACATAGACTATCTAGGGCTCTATCCGAGTAGTAGGATTAGAAACAGGGAATCCCTGATTGATGCTTGAGTCAGAGTGAGGAGACTTCAATGAACTCCTCCTGAATGCTGCAAGCAGTAGCCATAAATAACTGGGCCTTAAATAATTTGGATGTATAGTTTGAGGAGGAAAAAAAAAGGGGGGGTTTCATACAAAAGTGGTAAGTGGTGCTCAAGGACACTCCAGAAGCCCTGACATGGTGGGTATTTTATGCAGGTTTAAGTACACCCTATAATGCATATACTGCTGCAACTTTCCACACCTCAATGTACTCCCCATGAGCAGCAGCATAATTTTCTTTTGGTTCTGATGGTTGTACTCTACGTTTGCCATGATTAAAAACTACATAATCCAGTTCTATGGGTAAAATAAGTGCACAGTCACAGCCACCATGAGGTGGCTTCCTTGCCATTATTGTTATAATTAGATTTAACAGTTACACCTGGAGACATGGCAGTGATGTGTACATTATGGCTCCTGAAACAGATGTAACTTTTTTTTTTCCTAACTAGCTTGCCAGAAAAATTAAAAGCAGTGTACGAGTAGGTTAATGAAACAGGTTTTCTTTACAAACAGAAGCAGCAATTGCTCTCTGTGGGTCAAGTTAAAGCCATGCTGAAATTCTAGTTTTTGTTCAAAGGACTAGTTGATGCATTCTGTATTTAAGAGAACTGCCTGAACAGTATTTGGAGCTCGAAGCAGACTGGCACTCATTTTCTTTTATGCCTGCCATAGACTAGACATGTGTTTTCCATATGCAAATTCTCTAAATTCTCTGCTATAATAGGCATCTTCAACAGAAAGATTAGATTTTTTCAACATCCCAAAATAGCCTATGGAATGGTCATCAGGGCTCCATCATGAAGACATGGGTACAGATTCCACTTTTCTAGTGCTTGAATGAATATTAGAATCCCTGTGTGACCTTAGCTGTAGTTTGAAAGACAGCAGCCAAAATTGGATTCTCTGATACATTCAGTAACTAGTGCCTTCCTACTGAACAGGCTTGTGTAGAAGTTCTGAACTTGTATTTAAGACTAAGCAGTTCTGGTCATACCAGTAAGAAGGAAGCATCTAAGAAACTATTATTAACCAGGGGAAGTTACTGGCTATATAGTCAAGGCTAAGTACCATCTAAATCAAAACACTTGAAGTAAGCAATTTTGGACCAGTATTTTTGTCTATAAGAACTCAGTACTTTATTAGTATGTCTTTAAAAGATTGGTGATTTGATAGAAAGGACTATAGAATGTATATTGATACCAAGTATGCAGGTGGCTTTTTCTCCAAAAATTTTCTTGTTGCCTTGATTGATAGTCTCACAGCAATGTGCATCTCTCATCCTCCTTTAAGTTTCCACTTCTGAATCTCACTTTAGCATTCCTGGGGGCCCAACTTTTTCAGGAGCAGTCTTTGAGATCACTTCAGTTACTCTAGATCATTGCAATTCCTGCTTGTTGTGATCATGTCTACTTTATGATAGCTTCATGAGCTATCTGTAGGGTATAAAAACTGTAAATACTGAGAATTGGAGTAAGCTGCAAACTACTACAAACACTTCCACGATAAAGGTACTTTCATCTTTCCTAAACTCACAGATGTGATTAGCAAACTCTACCATTTGTGTTTAGTGCTAAAACTCCTGCCTCTACAGGATACCACCTGGATGCAAGACACACTCTACAGATTACTATTAGAATAATGAAATCAGTCATGTTAACAACTGTAAGTTACTGCATACTTCTTCAGGCTTTAGAAATACATTCCTGTTCAGGTAGTTGTAAGATCCCCACCTGTTGGAGCAACAGGAGATTCCAACTTGACTCAAGTGACTAACTTCATCATGAAATCAAACTAAGCCATTTCAGAAAACTCATATAAGCATCAGTGTACTGCTGTAAATGACTTCCAAAGCAGCATAGCACCACTCTAAGAACATCACATAGCAACTTCAGTAAAAATCATTGAAATGGTTCATTGGCTTCAGGAAAGAGTACAAAACACATGCTGCAGAAGAGAGATAGTTCAGTTTGCCTAACACAGACACCGCATTAATCGGGGTCCCTTGCCCCAACATAAAATTCCACTTGAATTCTATCCATGAATTGTGAATCTTGTGGTCGGCTCCAACCAAGCTCAGCCAAATTAGTGCAACCACATGGCTGTTCCAACTGGGTACTTGTCTGTGTTCATTGAGAGAAAGTGGCAAGTGCTTTATCTCACACACAGCTGCTTGCTGAGCTTAGCATGGCTGGAGAGAAATCCTCAGTATTACGCATAAGAATTTCAGTAAATATAATTTTTAAGCAAGTAATTAAGGTACCTTAAGTGACCCTTCATTGTCACTTGTATTGAATATGACTAAACTGCAGGTTTAATAACATTAGTGTCTCACTATAAGCAAGACAGTACTGAGGACTGAATGCCTCTACACATTTGACCTATGCTTTGTAAGAAAATGTTTCATATTGATAATTCCTCTTCTGATACTAAGGTGTTAATCTTTTATTTCTAATCATGTTAATGGGAATCTGTTCCAATTCTTGGACAAAGTACAGCAGTTGTACTCATGCAGAAGAGTCAACACCAGCTGATTTCATCAGCACACTATAGCAATGACTTTGTCAAATGCTGAAGTCCTCAGTGAAAGGTCAGGACATGTAGCTAATCCAAAACAACAAACAAAATTCTCTGCCTACCCCTCTGTAAAGTGTGTCTGTTTTCCTGTCAGAGGTCTGAAGGTCTTAAGACCCAATCTATCTGTTGGTTGGCCAACATGCTCAAAGTTAAAACAAACGTATGCCTTGCTAGCATGAATTCCCAAGATTTACATTTTTCTGACAGCACAGAACAGTTAAGGATTTGGAGCACAATTTAACAGAGATAGCACCACACTTAAGTTTTTAAATGTTAGGGGAATTGCTCAAACTGATGAGAGAATGATAGAGAAAACTGAGGTAAGGGCCAAAATGAAAAGAGGAAAGAGGAAAGAAAGTTAAGCTGAAAATTATTATTTCAGAACATGTATTGAAGTAATACTGCTGAACCTAGACACTTCTAACATAAATAGCAGGTCCTTCATAGTAGAACATACCTCACTGTATCAGGTTAAATATATTTGTTACCACTGACACAAGGATCCTTTTAGGTAAAATCACTTGAGGCTTGCTTTGTACTGGGATGACACACTTAAGTAAAAGTAATTTTGTATACATTTTAAGTATCATCTACAGCATAAAAGGTTAACCACTATAATTTCTCAATGAACTCCAAACAATTCATAACAGCTAAAATCAAAAGATCTGTGTCTTGTGGGGGTTTTACATAGCTACAAGCAAAATAAGTTGTATCAAGTGAAGATACAGTAGCATGACTAGATTTCTACTAGGATCATGGCCAGCCTTGAAGAACTAGGGAAAAGTTCATGTAGTCATCCTCACCTGACAGCATTTGGAACCAGTCCCACCGTTTGTACTTCAAACATAAGCCAACTCTTTGAATTTATGGGGTTTATTGTATTTGTAAAGGTTATGGCAGTCATTATCCTCCTAAATATGAGTAGTAGTTTTTAACCTATTTGACCTGCACTAGCTGAGAAAGTTCCTGTTTATTCAAACAGGCTAAATTGTTCATACTACTTTACATAACTTCATTAAATGCAAAATTAAGTCTTCTAAGAACGCTAAAACTGAGATGGAAAGAAAATACAGGTTTCAAACCAAGAGATATTTTTTTGTTAGTATAAGCTGTTAGTTATGTTACTGTCAGCAAAACAATTTTGAAATACATTTTAACTGATATTTTGCAAGCCTACAATAAGCTTAAAAATGCATTAGAACAATACTCCATTGGGAAGCATCAGAATGTAACAGTGCAGAATAGAGTGAATTATTAAACTGCATATTTGACCAAGCAGAATTTGAATCACAGGATGTCTTCATTCTTCCAGAAACACCAAGATAAATAGAAGCATAAAAAGCAAACCATTTTACATGCTGAGCTATGGTTTTATTGCAGCAATGAAATAAATTGGAAAAAATTTACTTTGTTTTGGACTTAACATCTACTTACTCACATGATTCCTTTAATATTTTAATCTCTATTTATTGCAAACAATTTTATCAGACTGATGCATCTGAATGTGTCACCTGGGAGTAGAGTCAAACAAAAAAAAAAAAGGTACCAAAAAGTTGGCCTAATAACATTGTAAAAAGTGATAGAACATAACTTTTTAAAATGTAGCTATTCTATTGCATAGCACATTTGAGGACTAAGTCATGTGAATTGTGAGCCAAATATGAAAGATAGTGTTTCATTCATCAATATGAAAAACCCCTACATTTATAAAGCGAGACAATATTCATAAGATTTATATGAAATACTCCTCCTTGGATACAATCTCATCTTCTCAACTGTATTCTCTCAAAAATTAGGTTTTAACATTTCAGTGATAACACTGAAATAAAATGCAATGCCTGATGATGACCTAAAAAGAAATTACTATAATTTTTTAGAAGTATTTCTATTCCTTAGACATTCTCTTTCCTGCCTTGCAGAGCACCAAAGTGAAAGCTATCTAGACTTTTTTTTTTCTTGCTATCTGCAATGATACCTGTATGTGAAGCTAGTTTTGCACAAACCCTTTAGGAACCATTTTTGATACATGACACTACAGCATTTTAATCTAGAAGATGTCAAGAATTCAGAATTTGTCATGTCCTTCTGTATCTAATGCAATGATATTCACACATACCTAATATTAACAGAACAGAATGTGGGATAATAAGAGAATTCTTATTCCCCTTTTATCTTGCTTCTGCCTTTTTAATCCCAAAAAGGAAAGATGTACTTAAAATGGGATGATTGTTATAAAGTAATGGAGCCTGCTGAACAGAAAGGTAAGCAATACTCTGCAACCTGGGCTCCAGAAGCCAAGAATTGTTGTCTTTAAGACAACTTTACTCCAGGTGGTTATCAGACCTTCCTGTATTTCTGTGTTGGGGTTTTTCTCTTAGGATCCCAAAAAGGATGCATTACTTGCAGAAAAACAGTCACAATGACCTAGAAACTAATACATCATGTTCTAAGCTATACTCTTCCAGAAAGGAGATACTTTACTGCTTGGGCTTGAAGCCCCCCACCCCCCCTCACCCTCAATGGTAACCCTAGCCTTTGCTTTCCTCTACACAGTGAAGTGTCAATTAACATTTATTCTTTGACTATAACTTTGTGTAGAAGAGGTAGGAAATGCCCCAAACACTGCAATAGTGGCAAGAGTGTTTTCTAGCACAGGTGCCTGTTGGACATACTCTTAATGAACAAACATACTTTCAGACTAGAACATATTATTTATGCCACTGTTGTCCCTGTGCCCTGCAGCCCTGCCCCCCCCCAGTAGCTACCCAGGAAGACTTCCAAAGAGTGATGGGGAAAGAGGATAAAAAAAATCTTCTTGGGACAGAAATTGCCATATCTGAAAGCCACTGGTACCTCAATGTTCACTTAAGATCATAAGAGTAATTCAGGATGGAAGGGCCCTCTAGCGCTCTTTAGTCCAAACTGAGGCCAGACCAGGTTGCTGTGGGTTTTGCCTGGTCTGGCCTTGAAAGCGTCCAAGGATGGAGGCTGCACAACCTCCCTGGGTACCCACTCCACTGCCTGACTCTTCTCACCATGAGCATGCCCTTCCTTAAATCCAGTTTGAACCTCTCTTGTTGCAGCTTATGCCTGTTGTCTTTTCCCCTCCCACCATGCAGCATTGTGCAGAGCCTGTCTCCATTGCCCTGATAACCTCCCTGTAGGTGCTGGCTGGCTGGTCTTAGGCCTGCACCTGCCTCTGTCTCCCTATACCTTCTCTTCTGCAGATAGAACAAGCCTCATTCCTTCATCCTCTCCTCACAGAGCAAGGGCTCCAGCCTTGCTGACAATCTTGGTGATCTCTGCTGAACTTGCTCCAGTTGATTAAGAGAATTCCCATACTGGGGGGCCCACAACTGAATGCAGTACCTAGATGTGATCAAATGAGTGCTGAGTAGCAGATCATCGCTTTCCTTAACCTATTGACTATGCATATGGTGATACAGCCCAGGATGCTGCTGACCTCCTTTACAGGTAGGACACACTGCTGCCTCACACCCAGCTTGCTGTCTACCAGTAGCTCTGGGGTCTCTACCACAGAGCTGCTCCCACCAGCCTGTCAGTTCCTAGCTTGTATCCCTGCCAGGGGCTTTTCCTTCCCACATGCACAACTTAGCCTCTTTTCCCCCTCATGGAAGTTCATAGTGTTCCTGTCAGCAAATTCCTCCACTCTAGATAGGTCCGTCTGAATGGCATCTCTACTTCAAATGTTTTGGAGCCTTGATATCTTCTGTAAACTTTACAAGAAGGCACTCTATTGCCTGCTCCAGGTAACTGATAAAAGTCCTGCAGTATCCCACCTGTTAATGAGCCTCTGGGCAGAGTATGACCTATTAACCATCACGCTAAGATCAACCATCCAGTTCTTTTAACCTTTCTAACTGTCTATCCATCTAAACTATAACATCTTAACTTTAAAAAAAAAAAAAAAAACCAAACAAAAAGAATTAAAAGCTTTGTAGTTGGTCTGGGCCCCTTGAAACAATTTGAGATTTTACAGAAGCTTAATACAGTATTTCTTGCAGAAGACTGGATTTTCCAAGTAAAACTTGCATAGTCAAGGATATTCAGGAAAACAGAACTGTAAAGTATGTTGCTAACAGAATCAGGCTAAGAAAGAATGAAACACAGTTATTTGTGTATCACAACAATACACATTAGTATACAAGAATTGAGTGTGTTTCAGTTACCTTTTATTAATGAGTTTACCTGGAAAAAGACCAACCATAACATTGACTTCACTTCTGTGTGTACACACGTCTACTTTTTTTTTTTCCCTTCTCCTTAAAAAAAGTCAAGTCATATCAGATGTGTTTGCGCTTTGGAGGCAGATCTTTGGAAGGCTGACTTTAAAAATCATTCTTCCAATCCTTAACCTCAAAGTTGTGGGGGTTTGTTTTTTTATTACTGAACTGTAAGAACTTAAGTTTTTCAACGTTTACTTTGAAACTTGAACACAGTATAGCAACCATGCTGCATTTGTCCAATGACAAAAATCACATTACAAATCTTCCCAGTATTACTTAGGAATCTATGTTGACATACATAAAAGCAAATAAGTTCTGAGATTTCTTTTCACCAATATGCAACAATATCCAATGTAATCAGGATCCACTCTCCCCCCCACCCCCACAGAATTAAACAAGTACTTTAACTATGAAGTATGGAAAGTATAAGCCTATTTAATGCAACCTTTAACCTGTATATGCTTAGTAAAAACATCAGCATCATACAGAGAAAAGGCTGTTTTGCGTTTTGCTTTACACAAACTTCTATCAATGTATGTCCTCTCCGATAAGGGTTTCAATGCTCTCGCTAATTAGTTTTTCTGCATGCACAGGCAAAAGGGGGACTAGCTACAGTGCTGTCCGGATTTGCCAGCTGCGATTTTAAAACACCACCCACCACGGTTCTAGCTCAGGGGCAGTCCTACGTGACCGAAGTGTGCTCGCTTCTTGCCCTAACACCCAACGCATCCCAGAACTGAATCAAGAGGTGCGCCGCAGAACGGAGCGTCTCGTCTTGCCCAAGGTCACACGGCAGGCCGGGGTCGCTAGGCGCGCCGCGGGAGATACCTCCCCCGCGAAATAAACGCCGCCCGGCCCCGACGGCCCCCTCCCGCCGGGGAGGCCCGGGACGGCGAGGCAACCGCCAGAGCAGCAGCCAAGCGCCCTTCTCTCGGGAGCACGCACTCGCCCGGCCCCCAGCCCCAACTCTCTGCAACCGCCCCCCCACACACACCGGCCGCCACCACGGCGGGGAGGAAGGGGGCTCGCCTCGTCCAGCGGCTCTAGGGAGCGCGCACCAGGAGGAGGGCGGCGAAGGTCACCGCCGCGAGGGCGCCCGGGGCTGCGGCCCCGTTACCTGGGGGTTGTAGGCGGCGGACGCCGCTGCCCCGACCAGCCTCTGCGTGACGCCGTTGAACTTGTAATACATGGTTGGGGACCACCGGCGCGCGCTCCCCACGGCCCAGCGGCTGCGACGCCTCGCGCGGAAGGACCTCACTGGCTTTTTGCCGACGCCTTAACGTGCGAGGGCCCGCCGGCTTGCGGGCGCTCGCCACCAGGGCCTGCAAGCGACGAGCACTGGAAACCGCCAAAGGAGCGGGGTAAAAAAAAAAATCCAGCGAAATAAACGAGGCGTGACTAACACAGCAGGAGCACCTCTCTCCCTCGAACATCTACCGCTCTCAAAGTGGCAATTTTCAGTCAGGCAATGGGCGTGGCCCCTAACAGGCCGAGCTGTAGTGCGCGTGCGCACCACCGCCCGCCGAAGGGCAACGGAAGCGGGGTGCAGGCTCGCGGCGGGCGGTATGGAGGGGCGGGGGTGTCGTCAGCCAATCAGCGCAAGTGGGAGGCGAGGCCCCGCCCCCCCGCGGAAGGGGGCAGGAGCAGGGGCGGGAAGCAGCGGTGCCTCGGCTCTCGCCCGCTTCTGCGGCCGCTGTGGTGGCCCCTGGTGCCGCGGAGGCGGCCTGGGAGGAGGACGTGCGTGTGTCGCGAGTGCGCACGGGTAAAACAGGGCTCGCGTGGGTGGTGGTCCCCCCACGGCGACCCAGCCCGCCCTTCCACTTCTGAGGGCTGGCGGGTCCGGCCCTCCCTCCGGCCGCCGCCGCCGCCGCAGGTCGTGAGGGGCGTCAGGCGTGTGCGCCTTCCGCTGCTTAGCTGGGGGCATTCGGAACTTGAGGCAGCGCTGGCGGCTTGTTTTGAAGTGTTTGTGTTCGGGTAGGAGCTAAGAAGGGGCAGCAGCGGTTTTGCTTTCTGGAACTTAATCTCTGCGTCTTCACTCTACCAAGTGATTCCCTTTTCTCCGGCCGTCTTTGGGAAACATTTGAAATCTATAAATTTTTTCATAAAATAAGGCTTTCATTAAATGAAATTTCGGCATCGTGAGCTAGGGGAATGTGGTATGATGCTGCTTCTGTTGTGAATTTAATTTTCCTGAGAAGTCCAGCAGCCCTAGGGCTGAAGGTACAGTGTGGTGGGGTTTTGCCGTGTGTACAGCTCGAGGGCCTGCAGGCATCGAGTGGTCATTTGGCTTCTGTGCATACCTTGGGTCACAGGTAGTTGCCGACTGACATACTTTTGTTAGTAATCCAGGGCATCCTGCTATTATCAGTCTGACAGTGCAAATTCGTAATTTGAGGTCACCCTGTTGGTTAAGATTAAGCATACTGAGGCCTTATTGAAAAACGATCATTTTTTGTTAATGTTTAATCATTAGTCACCTGCACCAGTTAAGAGTATTGTCCATTAGGAGTACCACATACAGTTTGGCAGATATGCTTGCTATAACAATATCTGTGGTCATGCACTGAGTGAAAACTGCTAAAATACACTTTGCTTATAAGATGGGGGAAGATCTAATCATAGGAGATGTTTTAGAAAGTAAAATACTCGTATAAAAATATGTATGAGGTGATTTATTTACCCACCCGTGTAACACCTTCTACTTAGTTTTTAGAATTTGAGTTTGGTGGCAGCAAAATGGAGCCTTAAGTCTTCTTGCATTTACCTCCTTCTGAACAGACATACCCTATACAGGCTAACACTACTCAGTAATGAGGAAAGCCTGTGAGCCCTGGCAATCCATTTACTTGTGAGAGCAGGGCTGTGAACCAGAAGCATAGGTCCTTGCTGTACCAGTTCTTTTCTCCGCCTGTCGCCCTGGAGGCAGGTTTTCTACTTTGTGAGACTTCAATTCCACAAACTCTGTCTCTACTGTCCTTTCTTCAAGAGAATCAGCTGGGTGCTCCATACATGATACCTTGAGTTGATGTTCTGACTCTGTATTAGGAACATTAATTGGAGAGGATATGTTATTTGCTCAGTAAGTAGGAAACTTAGAGAAACATTTTGTAAATGTTACAGGAAGAATTGTAAAATCCCTGTAGCTTTCCCAACTATGCAGCATTAATGAACTGGAACATGTGCTGTATAATTTATAGTAGAAAAGAATTTGCTGATCAGGATTCTACTTATTTCTGAGAAAACTAAACTAGAAGTTATGTTTGATTGAAAATCTGCCTGTAATGGAGCAGAAGACCCTGAAGATGGGGTATACATAGTCTTTTAGACTATTGAATGAGTGGAATGCTGTGAATCATGGCTAGATTTGTGTGGTAACAGTCTTGATCTATTGAAATTCATGGGATCTGGCTGGTATTACAACTACTCTGAAACCTTCCCTGGGCATATCTGTCTGCAGATGCACTACAGCTCCTGTCCAGCTAATTCAGCACTTGCCAGAAGAAACAGGTGTGCCTGGCAAGCTCACTTACTAAGCTGGTTTTATATCTTGCTCTTCTACCTTTTTTTCCAATATTAATACATCCTATAATCCCAGAGGAGCGCGGGTTTTGTGGCAGGTCATGCATGGAGGGAACGCCATTGTATAGCTAGTTCTTGCTCCATTGATGCTCTTGAATCAAGTTCTTGAAAAGGCATTCAATATTGACTGAAGGCTGCAGAAAGGAAAGGTTCATGCCCTGGAGCTCCAGGGAGGCTGAGAAAATACAAATTTATCCCCTTTTTCAGTTAATCAATTTAAGTCATGATGCTTAAAAGTAAGCTGTGAAACTGCTGCTGCAAGCTGTTGAAACAAAACCTAGGTGCTGTCTCTCCTGTTTTAGCTCACAAGATGGAAAATGGGCAATTGTTTACCTTGCAAGAAAGATGCATGGGAGGATGACATGAATAAAATTACAGTTACAAATGAAGCTTCTGCTGTTGTTCTAACACAGAATCATGGGGACATTCTGTTAAAAGGAAAGTAAAATCAGAATAGCATTAAGTCTTTCCTTTAAAGGAAGAAACTTGTTTTTGCCTTAGGCTTTTGGTCCATCTTTTGCTTTAGTCTCTAGACTTTCGGCAAGACTGCTTTACTTATCAGGATTTCTGACATAATGGTTAATTAGACTGTAAAACTTAATGCCATAGGAAGTAACTGGGGCAAAATGAGGCCACTCCCCCTATCAGGGTTCAGAGAAAGACTGGGCACCTTTGTAGACCATAAAACATGGACAGTTAATGTAAACCAAGTGTCCCTTAAGGAAAAGACTTCCTGCGTTGAACTCCAAGCTGAGCTCAGACTTCTAGATGCTGAGGTGAGTAATTCATGGGGGCTGGCAGTTCTACAGCTGGTCTGTATGGATTTTGTATCTTCATCTGCAGTGTGGTATTGGCAGCAGCTAAAGACAATACTGTCCTACAGGCTACACTGTAGTTTAATCTATTCATTTTTTTCCAGATTTTTAAGGTAACTGATTTCATACATGCAGGTTTGTTTATCATGGCTTGTTCCTGGAATAGCACTAAGATTATGCTTCAAGATTGGTAGATTTCTGGGAGTGAATGAAAGAAGCAGAATACCTTGAGCTTATTCTGCCTTTTCTTGTTGTTGCTGCAATTTCTGTGTCTTTATTTTCTTTTTGAGGATAAAATAAATAAAAACCCAAGATCTTATTCTGTTACTTAATGAACAAAACCTTCATATGCTGATCATTATTTAGCACAGATGTCTGTAACTCATATTCTCTGAATCTGCCCATGCAACCCTGTTCTTGAATTACTGAGAACAACTGTGTGGGTGGATTTAGAACATGAAATTGCCATGTGCGCTTATGTTTTGTTTATGCAGTACTCTTAAAAATGAGTACTAGATTGGATTTGCTTAATATTTGCTTTGTGTGTCTCTGTGTTTGTGTACATAATATATACAAACCCCCAAACTAGAAGATGATCACCAGGTGTAAGCTCTGTTAATGTGAGAGACTGTGACACTGTAAACATGTTCCATTTGAATCGTGTTATCAACTGAAAGAAATAAATTAAGTCTATGCACAGATTAAGGTGGTAGTTACTTCTAAACCCTGTACCTGAATTTATTGGTGCTTTATTGCCCATACCTACTGAATACAGCACAGATGACTCTTGGAAATAGACTACTATTGTCAACTAAGGGATTTCTCTTTGATAGACTTGACAATTCTGAAAATTAGTAGAAATAGTTTTTAATTTTAAGACTTCATACAGTTTCAATATTAATATAAATTTAACCAAAGTTTTTACTATGTATCTTTATTATAACAAAATTTGTGGGTTTTTTCTGAGGGAGATGGGATTAAAGAGGCAGCCATTTATATCTTCTCTATGAATTTAGAAATAATTCCATATTGCGTTTCTGTTTCAGGGGCAGTTCTTTGTCTTGACATAAGGCTTCTACATGTGAAATACTTGATAGCAATAGCTAGTTAATAGCAATAGCAATTTTGGCAATAAGGGCATTGTGTTGACTATAGTATGATGGGTATCAGGAATCTTTTTTAAAGGTGTTGAATTTTATTTGGGGGAATCTAACTCTTGTTACACATGTATAGTATTCTTTCCAGATTCTCAGGCAGAACCTGTCTGAGAAAGTACATTAACGAAATGAAAACTTGATGATATAATTATTGTAAAGCCTAATGATTGAATAATGCTTCTGGGACAATACGTTTTGCTTTTTATAGACCGTTTCTCTGCAGTTGCATGGTACCTGTATAAAAGCAGAATGGAAATTGTGAAAGCAATGGTATATTTCAGGTTAGCGATGAAGTATTTTATCCTCCAATCTCCAGATGTGAAAAGCATTATAGGAACCTGCAGTAAATATTGCTTTCGCTACATTTTCAGCTTTGATATCTTTCCTTTTTTTTCCCCTTTATTTTCAGAATTGCAGAAGTGAAGGTAAATATTGGATATTAGGAAAAATTTCTTTACTGAGAGGGTTGTCAGACATTGGAACAGGCTGCCCAGGGAAGTGGTTGAGCCACCATCCCTGGAGGTATTCAAAAAGCGTGTAGACAAGGCACTCCAAGACATGGTTTAGTGGGCATGGATGATGGTTGGACTCAATGATCTTGAAGGTCTTTTCCAACCTAAACAATGCTCTGTTTCTATGAAATTTTTCGTCTGATTGAGACATCAGTGTTGGCTGTCAGTAAAATAGTAATTACCTAAAAGCCCTATTTATTCTACTTTTTAGAAAGTAATCTTGAAATCCCCAGGCCCTATCTCTGTGGCTTATAACACTTCCCACTTTTGAAATGCTGTACTGGGAGGCTGGATACTTCACCTCTTGCTGTTGACTTTGATAGGGACAACCACAGCTCAAAGTTTCTGTCTGCGTGCTTTCTGCTGTGACATTTTTTCCTTTAAAACAAGAAGGGAAATCTCACGATGGCAGTACTTTATTCTTCCTGAACTTTTCCTTTAAACATTATGCAGGTAGTGAAGTAAGTTCCCAAATGAAGTGAGCAGTATCTCTGGACACTGAGAGGTGAAATATATCTGCAAGGTTTTCTGTTCTCACACTGCTGCCGAAGTCTTCCTTCACCTCTTTGTTCTCTCTCCCTAGGCTGTGTTTCTCTCTCAGTCACCAGTCCACAGCAAAAGTTTATTTTGCTCAGATATGTTGTAGATATCGGGAGGATGATGCGTTGTCCTTGTATTTCTTCTTGTCAGCCTTTCCATATGCAGATCCACAGACTGGAATCCAGAGACAACCAGCACTGTTTCTCAGTATTAACAACTGAAATACAGTTGTCTTGGAAATGCAGGGGGCAGTTTATACCAGGTAGCTTGATTTGAATACTTAAGTCTTTTGCTTTCTTTGTCCAGATCCCACTTGTTAGTCACTCATATTTAATTTTATCAGTCACACTTCAGAACATTCTATACAGCTACATTTGGGCTTAGTTTACCCTTTCCCAACAGTGACACTGCCCTGTATCTACTCTAACAGTTCCTTGGAGAAGGCAATAATCAATGAACATGCAGGATTGCCAACACCAGCTGTTCAAAAATCATGAGCTTGGGTTTAAAAATTTGTCAGTTTATTCATGTTTTAGCACATGATCATGTGTTACACTTCTCTCTCACGCCTCACCATATAAGAACATGAATAGATGAAAGCCTTGTTTCACATGATGAGTTTTTGTAACAACTACTGTAGGTAATAAATTTCAGCAAGTTGGCAACTTCGGGGTTGTAATTTCCTGAAGAAGATACAAACTGTTTGTTAGAGCTCCACCCTCAACATAGTGCAAAGTGACCTTTGTACCAAAGGTACATGCTGTTTGGTAGGGTGCATTGAATCCCTGCTGTTCAGGATAAAGAAACAAGAATAACAGCAATTCTTTCACCAGAGGATCACTGTTCGCTTCGCTAATAATTCTTAAGGTGGTGCTATCAAGTAGTGCTACTTTACATCTAAGCATCACTGTGAGAGCACTAGACATATCTTGTAAAATCTTTTGATTGTGTTTTAGCTAAGGATATGTCTAAGATGCAGAGCCAAAGAGTCATCTCCCAGTTTGCTCTTGGACACAGTTTTCTATGGGAAGGAAACTACTGCAGCCTTTGGCTGAGTCTCCAGACTGAGTGAATAGGAAGCCAGGACCATGCAGTGTACTATGGCCACTCAGCCAAGATGTAGTCTAAGAAAAGTCTGGACCTGCAGCTGGAGTGAAACATCTGCAGTTCTGTGGATCCACAAAGGTTGAAACCAACACATCTCCAGTACTTTACAGAGGAGAAACTGAAATATAAGGAGCAAAAAGAACTTTCCTCCAGATGTACCCAGCTGGGAAGCTTTTAACCAGAAATACACTTTTGAAGTGAATCTCCAAGTTATACCTGTGCTTTGGTTTGTATCACTGAGCAAGCAGGCTTGGAGCTCACAGGTGGGATGTACTTTTGGATGAAGCTGGACTTCCTGGTGAACTGTAAGATGCACTTTAGGAACATACCTAATGTGCTCCAGTTGCTAACGAGCGTTCAGACAATAGGACCAGACTAGAACTAGTCTGAAGTAACCCCCCCCCAAAACGTGTATGGTGTGGGTGTCAGGTCCTCAGCATCAGCTATTTCATTCTGCAGATTGCTCCTCTTGTCTCTGCTGCTTCCCACAGTAGGCACAAACTGGTAAATTGTGGAAGATGGGATGTGAGGATGGATTTTCAAGATCTTAATGCCTGCCTAGAATCCCATTCACAGCTACTACCTCTAAGCCCTTCTTACAAGTACTGCTGTGGAATAAAGCCATTCAGAGCTGGCTGAATTATTGCTATACTCAGGCAGAAGGTCCAGCTTTGCCCAGATTATTTGTCAGCAGGCTGTACTCTCAGAGGTTTCTGTCTGACCAATTGAAAAAAAAAAAAAAGGCATACTTAAATTCAGTAATACTAATATCAACTGTCTGGTTACTAGAGAAATCTTTCTCAAAAAATATTCTTGTTTTATGAATCATTCAGCACATTTGAGGTAGCATAATAAAAATAGATTGCTGCTATGAAATCACTGTCTCCTGCATTGAAAATAATGCATAGTTTTGACTACGTTTATTTTTGAGGATTGTGTTCTTCCAGCAGTAAGAACCATTACCTTGTGATACCTCTACAACTGACAGTCTCCTAATTATCTTTCCTGCAACATCCTGTAGTCTCACTGACATTCTATAAGCACATAACTGTTACGGTTTTGTCTCTTCATATGGTAGTGTAACTCATCTGTTTCAGGAAGTCTTGCAGGTTTTTTGACGTGTTTCCCCTTTGTCTTGCCACAGTATAAATGATTTTGGTTTTCCCTTTTAAAATATTCTGTCAGCTTTTGTGTACATACCTACCTGTCTGTGCTTTCTTACTGCCATCAGGACACTGTAAAACTGGGAGTACAAACAGATGAAAAAACGATCTACCTCCTTATCACAGCATTTCCCTGCATAGGAGGAAGAAGTTTAGGAGATTGGGTAACAGTGTGGAAGAATACTGATAAAGTCTGGAGTGAAGGGAAGAGGGAAGCTCGGTAGCAGCTCTGCAGAAAAGAGGACTGAAGTGTAACAGAGCGACTGGAGTAACAGAGAAAGCTGAAAGGAACTGTTCCTGAGCCAAGCACTTGCACACATGAAAGGGTTGGATAGTTGCAGAAATAGGGAGCCCTCCAAGTAAATGCTGCCTGCAACATCTGCCTCTGCATTGTGCAGGAACTTTTCTTTGGCAGAGCATACACAGCCTTACAAAGCCTATAGTTAGATTGGGGTTCATACTGTACTTTGCATCTCTATTTATAGTTTCCTCCAAAGCAAGAGATGACCTGTGTGAGCGCAGGTATGTGTACATGGATGGAAGCAGTGTGATTCAGTTGCTGACCATGCTTAATATCTGAGCAAAAATTTTTGTTGAAAGCATGTCTTTTGACAACATCCTTCCTCCTAAAGATTTTTCACAGTAAATCTTGCTGAACTGTATCTGGCTCCCTTGTCTTGTATAGGTTCTGTGATGCCAGTTACTAACAGAGAGTTTCATTTGGCTCAATATTTAGGAGCCTGGGCTTTTTTAATGGGAAAATGAGTTCTGTTTTCCCATGGAGTATCAAAGCTTGCAGTACCATTGGTGGTGCAGGCATGTTCATTTAAAAGTGCTATATCCTATTCTGCAGCCTGAGGGAACTGAAGAGGGGTGGTGAGGAGATGTGGAAACAGGAATTTGGCACCATGATTTTACTTGCTTTTTATTTTGCATACTTGATTTTTTTTTCTCCTCCCCAATATAGTTCTCTTTTTACACTTTGCAGTGTGGAGCTGATGTGGTTGTGGTTTCCTGAAGGATTCCCCATATCCTTTAGACTATAATATTTGTTGCTTACTGTTCAAAGGCAGAATGGAAACTTGCTTCTATGCATTCTCAGAATTGCTGGAGGCACGACTTTGGCCCTATTAAATTGTTTTCCCAGATCCAGTTGCCACCAAACAGACAGTATCAGTTTAATATAATTTGAACCTAGAAACTCAAGCTTCTTAGCACTGGCTAAACACTTGCCTTGTAGTGTAGTGATTACACTAAAATAATGGGAACCAAATTACTCCAAGTTCTTTCTTTGCTTTCACTAGGTTATTCAATTAAAGCATAATGTTTGTAGTACTTCAGGGAGAAAGGAATTAGGACTGTGATCTACAAGCTTGCCTTACAGGAAAGTTTTATGGGTAGAGACAACGAAAACATTCTCCAAATGCTATTAAGATTTTACTTAAGGTCCCATATATTTTCAGTGTAATCTACCAGCTGCCTTTGATTGACACATAAACCAATTTGAACTTTAGAACAATACCTATGTGTGTTCCCTTTTGTTCCTTTTTGTGTGATTACAGCCTTACAGCTTAAAAAACTTTCTTAAAGCTGGTTACAGAAAAAAAGAAATCATAAAATATGATTTGCACACCTGATAGATGAGGAGGAAATAAGACCTAGTAGGCAGTTTATGGATTATTTATGACTACTGGTAAATTACTGCAGGTTTCTACAATGGACTTATGCAATTTTCCCTTTGAGCAGTTAGATTGCCTCATCAAGTACTGTAGCGCTTATCTTCTTGCTCTAGTCTCCAAGACAATTTATGGTGCTTTAGCTGAGCTTTTGTTTCATACTCTTTTTAAAAGCAAAGTAGTAAGTATTGTTGGTACTATAACCTGCTTTAAAATAGTAGGAGAAAATGGATAAAGATGTGGCTTGGGAGCCCAGGCTATAGAGCTGAACAGAGCAGCATTTGCTCTGTTATGTTATTGTTAGCCTTAGAGCAGGAGGAGTTGGCTGACATGGTGCTGACCACAACTTTAGCGTGTGTAAGCAGCAAAAGGTTGTGTTTAGTGTACCAGCTATCATGATTAAAGAGGCTAGGTTAGGGACCCTCCATGCCAAGATGTTACATTTTCATGGAAGTTTCCAGTGGTTGTCTCTGCAAGGAAAGGATGTGACTGCTAGGGAGATTTTAAGTCAAAGCCCTCTGTTTGCTTTTGTATGTGTTTTGAGTTGTGGCCTGCAGTCCCTGGATCCCCTTACTGCGGATGTCTCATGCTTTTTGGTAGTCATTAGCACACGATGGAACGGGAAGTGACTGCTGAATGGGATGAGATGGTGCCAGGTTCTCTTTTATTCTCCTGATCTGAGAGACTGCATCTCCAAGCACACACATTCAGAAAACATTTTAAGGAAATAGTAAATCACAAATGATGGCAATACAAGTTATTGTCACAGTGTGTAACCCAAAGAAATGGGTGAAAGGTTTTCTTTTTTAGCGAAGTAGGCAGGTAGCAGTTGGGTTACATTTACCAGGGATGAGTGGACTGGGGGACTGCTTTTTAGCACAGTTACTTGAGGGGCAAGACGCTCAATGTATATAAGCATCTACCTGTGAAAATGACAGTAGGACAGAAAACAATGGGCAGGATGGGATGGGAGACAGTGGGCTAGCACTGCAATTTCAGAAATATTTGGTGCCAGCACAGAAGCCTGCCAGTGTGGCTAGTGGCAGAAAGAAAATGGGGCAGCTAGGAAAAGGGTAAGAACCAAAGAGGAAATGAGTTGGATGGAGAAAGTCTGGCAAAGGAAGAAAGCAGAGAAGTGTTTTCAGGGAGGGTATGGCAGGACAGCAGCAGTGATGGGGAAGAGGGCTGAAAAGCACAGCAAAGTCCTACTGTGTTTCAAGTCTGAGAGTTACCTGCACTGCATATTCTTAGTTTTTGGTGAGTCGCTTAGAAAGAACTTCATTACTGTCTCTTTTGCAATGCTGGATTTAGTATTTTTAACCTCTGCCTATACCTCCACCCCATTTTCTTTTTTCATTAATTAGTCTTACACCTGCTCTCTGCAATGTTTTTTCAGTTTGCATGACAATCCTTGACTCTAAGTAGGGATAAATCCCCAAAGCAGGGAACTTAAAGGTATGAATTCTTCTTAGGATCTTAAACTGGGATCTTTAATACTAGAGTGAAAGCCTACCAGTTTCCAAGGCTCTTAAGTTGCTTCTAGCGTGATTCATATGCTGGTGGAAGTGAACCGATCTGTGGAAACATACTGTACAAGCTAGGCTAGTTTGCTTTACTGTTTCTCGGTAGAAACAGCAATTTTGAGTAATCAACCAAAAAGTAAAAAGTACAAATCTGTAACTCCAACATCCTATTGGTAATTCAGCTGTCCAGTCTACTTACGTTGGCAGGAGTAGGTGGCCAAAGGCACACAGGTGGTCTTTACTTCAGAGTTGTGAGTGGATTTGAATGGGCTGCAGGATGTGAGGTCACAGGGTAGGAATGTAGATGAAGGATGGGATGTGGATGATTTAGGCTATTTTGTACTGCTTTGTAAAAGCTTTGCATGACTGTTTCTTCCCATTATATATGACATTTATTGTGGGGGAGGAGAGAGCTTCTTATCTTACACTGAGACAGAGAAACATATTGATATTTATACTCAGCTATATCATCTGGAGTTGAACTGCACTTCAGATGTCAATGGGACAGTCTGCGTGAAGAGAAGGCAAAGGTAACAGCAGCCTCAGTCTGTGGATGTTGATGTTTAACCTTAATGCTCCTTGAGTGAAGATCAGGTGAAAGGAGAAAGGTCTAAGAAAACAAGATGGAGATGCTGGAGTCTGCTATAAGGAGGTAAGCAGATGAGCTTCATGGTCCCTGTTCTTGTATTGAGAGTAACCTGGCACTTATATCCAAGACTTTGTCTTCCATAACCCAGATGACAAATAGATTTTATAAAACAAAGCAAAATTCATCTTGGCTACCTTTTATTCACTGCTGGTTGCCTCACTCCCTTTCTCTTCAGACATACCTGGGTTTTAAGCCTCTTGAGACAATGGAGGCCAAAAAGCTGCTGTGATTTATAGGCTTAGTTTGTATCAAAGGACCCAACAGGTACAGCCTAAAGACACTGCACCTGAAGGCAGAGATACTCAAGGAATCCATATAAATTTGAGGGCTATAAGCAAGAATCTCTGGCAGGAATCCACACTTTCAGGTTTGGTTTTGGGTGGTTTTTTGGGGTTTTTTTTGAAGTAATTTTCTTACTGATGCTTTTATTTTCGCTGGGCCTCTGCATGATACTTAGTGAATACACTGTTGGGTTTGTTTTTCTCTTTTACTCTTCCATGGATCAAGGATTCAAGATGCTATTCTAATAAATGGCCCCAACTTTACTCATTCATAGCATCCCATCAAATGACACCAAGTTCAAATATTAACCCCAAAGAACAAAAGTCATGGTTAGAAGCTTGTACAGCTGACAAGGCCTTTAGCAATGTAGAAAAGACTGTGTTGTAAGTGCTGCATTCTCTTGGAGCCTCTCTAAATTGAAGAGAAAAAAAAATTGTATTTGAACACTTAGTAGTTGAAAGTATATCATCAGACTCAATAGATAAGCTACACTCATACTACTGAGAAATGCCATGTTGTTTGCTTGCACTGTTGTCTGCATACAGCTTTTGATTTGTGTTTCAGTCTTGGATTATATGGGGTTTGGGAGCAGCACTATAATTTTGATTCATGGCTGTAGAGCACTTAGTACAACAGAGGCCTGGTCCTCACTGTAGTTCCTAGTTACTACTTCAATATTGGTAAAAGAGCAGTGAAAAGAAATATAAAAACTGAAGTGGAGGATTTCTGGGGCACAAGGGAAAGAACTTCTAGATTTCTTAGACTTTAATGAACTCCTTTACTGTTGGTTTTTTGTTTGGTTGGTTGGGGTTTTTTAATTCTTATGGCAAACAAATGTATAAAATGTTCCCTAAGACAGCAAGACCTGATCTTATCCAAGGAGGTTCTGTGTATTTACAATTGCATCTCAGATTGCTATGAGCATATCTGTAAAATAATAACAGTGATAAAGCATTAAAAAAACCTTCCAAAATATTTCAGAAGTTCTTTTAGAAAAACACTTCTAAAATATACTTATATGACTATGTGGATACCTGCTTCATTTCTTCACTGATGGATTTTATGTAAAACTTTTAAAACTAATAAATAAAATATGAGAAGTAAAAATGCTCACGACTTCTAAACGTAAAGTCTGTTCATTTTCATAATAATGCAGTGGGCTTGTGCCAGAATAGTTCGTAATTCAATGATCTCTTAAAATATTCAAGCTTTTTTTTAAAAGAACATTAGTTGTGATTATTTTTGGAAGTACTTTTGAAATGGCTGCATTTAAAGAATCACCAGAGTGTCTCAGATCTGTTCAAAATAATATAAGCATTGCATTGGTGAGATTTCTGGTTGCTTTGAAATTCCAGAATGAACACCATGTTGATATTTTGGGTTTGGTTTTTTTTAACATAAATACTTTTTGGTGAACTTGAAGCCAAATTCAATCCTTTTTCCCAGATTTATTCTTATAAGTAATCCCTGAGGAATAATGTATGTGTTACATGGCTGCTTTTTAATTTTGTTTTGACAGTTCTGTTGTCCATTATTACAATAGATACTCAGCTGCTGAAGAGTAACCCTGTGCAGGTTTAACTTTATTTTTTGGCTTGGACTAACTTCTGGATCAAATACTTAAATCTTCTGTTGAGTAAAACTCCTAGGTTCTAAATGGCAGACTTCTCAGTAGCCAGAAATTGTTAAAGGAAAGAAGTTTTTGCCAAGGTACAATACCAATATAAATAGCCACAGAATTCATTTGTTAAAAAGAACACATTTTATAAACATTTGTGTTTTGACCACTAGTCCATGAAATATAGCAACAAGACCAGCAAATTTTATTATGTGATTTTATGCATCTAATTCTGTATTTACATCAAGAAAACACATCTATTACCTTTTCAAATTATTGTATACATTTTTCTTTACAGATAAGCAAACAATATATAAAATTAATGTTCTATAAAATTATAAACCTTTGTGTTTGTAAAGAAGAAAGGAGTCTAAAATGTATAGTTGCAAGCATTCACATTTTATTAATTTGACCAAAGATTTATATTCTTTTCTGTGGCTCTTAATTTCTTGTCAAGCAGATTGTCAGTCTTGGTTGCTCACTGTGCAGCCTTCTTGACGCTTAACCTATCCTGTCATCTGCAAAAGATACTCCCTACTTTGTATTGTGCTTCACAGGCCATACATCATATTAGTTTTTCACTATGAAACCAGCATTTTGTTGTTTCTTCCATATGGGCTGGGGCAGCTCTTCCGTTAGTGTAAACCGTTACAGCTCTAGAAAAGCTGGAATACCTTTCTCACTAAGTCTACATATTTTAAACGGGGATCTATTTTATGTAGCAAGTTTAACTAGCGTCATGTATCCTGACCTGCATGTTTGCTTTTACAAACAAATAACAGAAAATGAGAGTAAATTTTCCTTTTTTAAAAATCACAGTGGAAAATTTTTTATAAAGCTCTAGCATCATTTTTGCTATGCGTAGCTTGTTTAATTTTCCAACAAAAGTCTCCTTAGAAGCTCATTTGAAAGGATAATTCTAAAATTTTCAAGGTACTTCAAATGATCAAACTTTAATCAGTAGTTTCATCCTGAACCTGTTAGGTGGGAGAAAATTCAGAACACAGCAGACCTTGTTCGTTGTGCTGGTTCCCAGGAAACTGGCTGGTTTGGCTGCTGAATTTAGCTGGCTGCTGTGTGCATATGACCACTTCCTGGCAGACGTTCAGATCTGGTAAGATTTTTGTAGTTGTTACCCAGAGGGGAAGAGACAAGTGTTTTGAACCCATAAGGACTTCAGTTTTAGTTTGGAAACATGAGGGTTGAACGCTACAGAAGCTGAAGACCAATTCCTTTATGGGCACAAATTGCATACATGGTAAGAAAACAGAGTACCTTTTCCTTTAAATATGTGGGTATCAAGATATGAATCTCACATTAACAGGATTTTTATATTCCTCAAACTTGCTGCTATGTACACCAGGATAAGCCACTGTAGAGTAAGAATGAATATCACATATTTAAATGGCTGATCCGTATGCTGACAAAACTGTTTAAAATCATCAGTGAATCAATTATTTTTTTTTCTGGGTATTCATCATGACAATATCATTTCCAAGTCTTACATCAAGGGAAATGATAATCCTCCATTCTTTGTGATTTTTGGGATGCTGCTTCATGTAGAACTGTAGAAGGAAAATGTACTCTAGACAGCTTTCCATTCCAGTGATTTCATTAATGATCAAATGCTTTTAAGTGGTACGCAGTACATCGAAAGACTGCAGCAAATATATAGTTCCCAATAAGTCAGTCCTAAGGATTGAACCTAGTATATAATGTATGGTTAACCTTTGTTGTCATCAAAACATACAATGGCAGTTCAAAACTCATTGGCATTGGTTTTAGTTTTAGATGAACAGAAAGGCTGAATCACAATTATATAAGCTGTCTTCATTTATCCCCAGTTTTATTATATTTGTATTTGATCTAATTTGTCCCAACTGTGAATGTTTCAGATACTGAAAGAGCTGCTGCCCATTAAGGATTTTATTGTATAGGGTTCAAACTGGCAACGATTAGAAAATGAGCCAGCTTGTCTTCGCTTGGCTTTGAAATGCTGTATTTCAAAATAGAGCGCTGCACCCCATGTCTGCATAACACATGGCCTCAAGTGAACTTTTACTAAAACAGTTTCATCTGTTTAAAAGTATGCTTATTTTTGACTACACATATAATTCAGGCTTTTTAAAGTTTCACTAAAAAAGCAGTAGTCCATTGAAAATAAGATGACATATATTACTAGAAGTCAGGAACCCTATTTACTTACTATAAAATTCTGGTTTAAGGCTACTGTTGAGTTCACGTTACTTAACTTGGTTTCTAAGGAAACTAAAGTCTATACACTGATGACCACACAACAATTAAAAAGCAACACCCCAGTATCTCTCCTTAGTGGGCTTATATAGAGCAGTTTAAAAATATTTTTATTATAACTCAAATTAAAAAATACATTAGGACATTCTGTTCACATTTTGCCATATAAAAAGTGAACATAGGCTGTTAAAAAAAAGTACAACTTAAGATAATCTCCACAGACTTACTCCTTTACACAGTTATTTTCATTAGATAATCTTTCTACATTGGGAAAGGATTCTTTAGCTAAAAAACACTTTATAAAGGATTAAACGTTTTGTTTGTATACCACATATAGCCTGGATCTTTGAAAACTTCCTATCCTTAATTGCTTATACAAAATGAATCATGGTGCAAATTGGTATTCACAAATTATTATGTGCATTAATTTGTAATTTTCCTTTGTACGGGCATCTAAAAATTAGATTTACAGGTAGTGTTGAAATGCAGTTTATTTTATGTTGAAACCAAGACTGCAACATACTTTAAAGTATATTCATATTCTGTATGGATTTCAAACTATTGTCATCGTGATGATGGTTTGGGCGTTTTGTGGGAGGAGGGTAGTATCTCAGAGTATTGGTTTGGTTAAATGCAATACATGGACAAAAGGCTAAGTTTTAAGGAGTTTTATGAAAAACAGTATTTTTCCCAAGTGTGAAAAAACAGCATATGAAAATCTGTAGGGCTTAAGTTCTTAAGTGGGGGGTTTTACCTATTTTAAATGGGAAAAAAAAAATGGAGCAGAACACAAAAAATAGCGATTTTCTCCTTGAAAATGGTTTTGATACTGTCAAAATAAACTTTTCATTAGAAGATGAAAATGTCATTTTCTTCAACAGCTGTGTTTGGATTAAAGTCTGAAATTTCAATTTTGTCGAGAAAATTTTTTTGTGAGGAGAAAAAGAACCACATTTCAACTGACTAATATATGCAGGATATATATAGGTACACAGGCAGGAATACAGAGCCAGCATCTCCACTAGTGTAAAACATCTTAAGTGTCTCTGAAGTCACAACTTGCCTAACTAACATCAGCTGTGAAGGAAATTTTTGCTTATCTCATATTCACCTCTCTGTGGAGAATGCTGGAGCCAGTTTCTGATTGACATGATTCTGATATAAAAGGCATAAATACAGTAGTAAGGGAACTACAGAGCTAACCTTCTGAATACCAGAAGGCATCAGTGACAAGAAACAGAGGTATGGCTGTAATGTTACTTAATAATGTAGTCTTGAAAAACTATTGAAGGAGAAGTCAAGCTTGTCTGTAAGAAGGCTATTAAAATTATTTTCAGGTCTTCAGAAAAATTGTGTTTGCAATGTAATTCATTAAGACTACTTAAGACTAAGACCACTTAAAATAATAATGAATTTTTCAGCCTTCAATGTACTGGTTACTGACCAATGCGGTACTTTTGAGTGAGCAGTTCCAGAGATGTGTTTTCTAGGTGGTACTCATTTTACTTCTAAAGCTTTTAACAAATATATCTATAAAAGATGCTTCTACAGCACAGTAATAGTAAATGCAGTATTTCCCGGCAAGCACACCAAATTCAACGATGCTCATGACTCTGAACTTCCATCTTAGTAAGAAAGCTCTCTGTTGATGTTTATTGGTACCCAAATTTGTAAAGCTGTACCTTAATGTGTATTACTATCTATCTGCACATTTCTATGTAGCAGCTTTTCAGATATTGAATGATGCTATTAAGCAGTACTACACAAGAAATGTAGTGAGCAGTATTTCAGAACCTAACTTGATTCATTTTAATTTTCTAGTTACATTGGAGAATATACCATTTTGCCAAGTGCAGCTCACACTTCTATATTTTACTTTCTTTGGTATGCTCTGGGCTTTTTACAGTTGTTTTTAAAACTTCCATTAAAGTGTATCCTTCAATAAGGATTGCAGAGTTTAAAGATGATGAAGAGTCTCATCTGACAGGGAGCAGCTACTCTTGTTTTTCAGTGCTTTCTCCAGACTGTTACAAGTGATGGAATCTTATAATTTGTCTTATGGCATCTTATAATTTGCCTTAGAGAACTTTCACTATGATATATATGTTTAATTAAATGGGAAGAAAAAAATATATGCTTATGAGTATGTAACTTCAGGTGGATGGAGCTGAACTGAATGTATGTAAAATTTGGATAGCTCCCCGACTAATCTACCAGAAAATACATTTATCAATGCCTGATTTTTTTATGCTGATCTTTATAAAGTACAACATTGGCTTCTACTAACAATTTGGTTCCAGAAAAGACATTTAATTGTGGCTAAGTTCCTTACTACACCATTCGGAGGTGCACTTCTTGGACTTCTTTGAATTATCAAATTCAGAGCAATGCCAGTGACTTCACTGGTTTTACAGAAGATTAGTGTGCTTCATCAAAGATGAGAATCGGGCCTCAAGATTTTTTGCCCTACAGACCTATATTCTTTATCGTTCCCAAGTTACAGAACCAGCTCTACTCTGTTGCAAAGCTCAAAAGTAGTAGTGATTCTCCTTCAGTATCTAATTTGGTTATCTGAGTTAGAAGTGGAGATACTTCGGGCAAGAAGTTATCAATGCCTCTATGGAGCATTTAGATACTGAAATCTTTGAAAAACTTTTGCTACACGTTGCTTCGAATGGTATAGGATGTAATTATAGGAATGACAGATCTCAGTGTTAAGCCTATTTTTTGTTCTGCTTTTGTGTGGAAAGGCAAACTGAAGACCAGACTGGTCTGGTTGAGGACTTCTGAATCCTCTCTTGTTGATTTTGTTCTCTCAAATTTGAAACATCACTCCCTCTCCCTGCAAGGTGCTCAAGGCAGATGGCCATCCTTCCTGTCTGAATGGTGACAGGCTTTCTCCAGGCTGGTGAGAATGTTGTTCCATAGGACCATCCAGTCAAGGAGGACACGCGAAGGGACCTTCCACCATTCTCTTCTAAGACAAAGCTTAGCAAGTGACTACAACAGAATGCAAGTTTGGTCAATTTAAAAATTCAGCAGAGAGACTTCTACTGTACCTAGCGGATCGGAACTTTAGCTCATGGTAACATTGCACAAAGCTGTGATAAATGAAAGTGATTGGCAAGGCTAATAAAACGATGCCACTAACCACACAAATTCCTCCAAGAATCCTTCCTGGTACAGTGATGGGACACATGTCACCATAACCAACTGTGGTCATCGAGATGATCACCCACCAACAAGCAGCAGGAATGCTGGCATAATCCTTATTCTTTGTTCCCAAGTCCAGCCCATTTTCAAGAAGCTGGGAAAGTGCACTGAAAATTGCCATAGCAACACAGATAAAGACAAGTAGCATCACCATCTCTCTGTAACAACGCTTCAGAGTCAGACCAAGTGTTTGAAGGCCAATGAAATGACGAGCCAGTTTAATCACCCAAAAAATCCTCATCATTCTTAAGACCCTCAAGGTGACGCCAGCCCTCTGAAGCTGTGAATTTTCCCCTGTGAAAACTGTCATTAGAACAGAGATGTAGTAAGGAGTAATTGCCAGTAAATCAATGATGTTGAGAGGTCTTCTGACAAACTCACACTTGTTTTTGGAGACGATGAACCTCACAATGCACTCTGCAGTGAACCAGCCTATGCAGATAGCTTCAATTATTCTGTCAAAAGAAACAAAGTACAGTATTTATTTATGTGCAAAAGCTTTAGTGGATGTTTGGTTTGTTCACAGATATTACCAAACTGACACTCAGACCTTCACAAACAACAAACAGAAAGCCATGCTATTCTTATCCTATGCATATAGCACCAGATTTCAGCAATTAACCTGAGGATCTAGTGAAGAGTTTAAACTGATCATTGGTAAGAACTCACTCACAGATCATTTTCTTTGAATTATAGATTGCTACTGGTCCTAGTACTGGGCAAATACGCCTACAAAAACTGGAACCCTACAGGAAATGCCACCGATGCCAATGTGTAACTTTATCCAGAACACTTTTTTTTTGGTTTTTGGAGGTGGGTTTTTTTGGTTGAGTTTTGGGGGATTTTGTTCTTTTTTTTGGTTTAAATCTGTGAGGCCTGTTCCACTTGGGAATGCCAAGAACTGCGGATCAGTGAATGGCTGGTTATGAACAACAATGTATAGAACCAGACTGCTAGACTAAAATGGAAGTGAAGATGGAGTAGGCAGAAATCAGCTTTTTCATTGGATAATTCATGCAAATTGGCTCTTCAGGAACCAGCCTAAACCAGCCTGTCTACTTGCATCTCAAACAGGGGCCTACCTATAAATATATTCAGAACTTTATAGGTATTGCTAGTAAATACAGATATTTTATTTTTCATCATTGGGTACACCAAGTAATAAGTTTGTGTCTTCCCATTTACCACTGTGCTCTGCTTTACTGTATTTTTTTGTTTTAAACATAACTCCACCTAAACTGTGTTGCAGCAAAAATGTCAAGGAAACCAAAGCAATAGGCAAGATCATCTTCTTGCCAAATACAAATAATGTCCTTAAGAAAAGAAATCCTGGAAGGTGACTTCAGTATGTTCTTAAAAATTTTCAAGTCCCAGTGCAGTGAATGAGACTTGAGAATATCTCAACTTGAAACCAGTGGAAGGCAGAAATAGAAGATGAAAAAGTTGCTCTAGGATTATTTAGTAACTGTTGTGCATGTAGTCTCAAATCTCCCATCTGAAAATAACCCTCTTCTTAAGAATTCAGACTGTGCTCACTTGTTTAATACAGGAGGGAATGGGAGCTATCTTTCCCTCTTTCCTTTGTTTATCTTTTTTCACCAACAGTTTGAGCAAAGAAAAAGCCAATCACCAAAGTCTTCTCATACCAACAGGTCTGAAACCGAACTGATACGAGATTGGGGATTTGAAAATACCACATACAATCAGAGCTTTTTTGCTTCTGCAGGTATACTAACAAGGTAGTATCTGTAGAAACATAATGATTTGCAAGTAATAATCTCACTGTCATTTCAAACCTAAAATTTTGCATCCCTAACAGATCTGCATAATTTTTTACCAGTTCTGAAATCTATTCTTAAGACAGTGCCCTGTTAGAGAGAAAATATTCTTCTGTAACTTCTGTTATTATACTAATAGACTTTATACACTAACTTTCATACACTAAAGTTTTATTTATTTTTTTATTTATTTCATTTTATTCATTCATTCACTTTAGATTTATGCTAAAAAATGGAGTAAACAGCAATGGTCAGTTGATCTAAAGTTGTAAGGTACACTGTAATTCCAGCCACAGCCAATTTAAATGACCATAAATTAATTACTTAAAGAAATTATTATTCACATAAAATCAGACCTTGTTTTTGCTGTTTCATGAATAAAAATGAAAGTTCTGTAAGCAAGTGGCCTTTCTTCATAAAGGGCTTATAAAACACTTGTCCATCTTAGCACCTTTTGATGGAAAGACCTGTGAATTTCAAAAATAGCTTGCTCTTAAGAATCACGTGTTCTCTTAAAAAATAAGCTTTTGAAAGTACTAGTGTTTTTTAATAATGACAAGTGATAACTTGTACCTCATGCAGATTTAACTTCTTTTTAAAAATGCTCAGATCGTAATGCCTTCTAAACAAGTGTCATGTCCAGAATATATGAAAGTTATTGTATGAATGTGGGTTATCATTCCTTTATGTTGAAAAAAAATCAAGAAAAAATGTTAATGGGCAAGTTCTCTTAAATCCTTTTTACACATGATGAGGAAATACCTGAAATTTTCCTTAGTAAAATCAGTGAAACAGCAAGATCACGGTAATGGACACACCGATAAAGTCTGAATGTACTTACACATTGGCTAGTTGAGATCTCTTGTAATGATTAAAAGAATAATTGTATGTGGATAGAAAGTTGCATCCAGGAATATTAAACAATTACAACAGACTCTCTTTCACTACATTTAATGAGATTTCTCTGGTACTGCTGCCTGCACCCTGCGACATGGAGCATTTGAATGAAAAAGCAATTCAGAATTATACAATTTAAAGCTTTTTTCACTCGGTATTTCCTCCTGATGCCCTGAGAATGTTGGAAATGCGATTCCTCCATTTTGTCATAAATTAAGCAGGTTATCTCTGAACTGAGCTTTAAGAAAGTTAGGCCCTGATTGTTGGGATTCAGCAGAAGTCATTATGAATCAACATTGATTTAGTGGTGCAGTATAAATTTGAGGAATAGTTGTCAAGTAAAAATCCATGAAATGTGATCAATCCATTGTTTTACTCTGGCAGTTCCTAGCACAAGAGATACTGTAAATCTCTTCGGTAGGAGGGACTGAAGAAGTCTTTTATTGTAGAACAGACTTTAAGAGAGCTAAGGAACATCACAGATGCAAAATGACAAAGCAAGATTAAGACAGTGGGGGATGCATTACTGCCACTCCATTACATACTGCACTTCGATTTCTCCATTCTACATCTACCCTTCTTTCTCATCAATTATACCCATCCTGGCTGGGGAGAAGATAATGAAGAAGGGTGTCCCTTATTTTTTTCTTTCCTCTTCTTACTTCTTAGCCACCAGTGAAACATTTTTCATTTTTCCTGTCTTGTCACTCCTTTTTGCCTGGGTAGATGGATTTCAGCAGTCTGGTGAATCATGTAAAAGTAAGTGCTCTGGTGAGAACTAGAAACCTCTGGCCTGTTGGGAAATCTGGAGTGCTACATATTAGGTTTCCGCTTTCAGATCAAGTCCCCCTCTCCTTGTAGTCTTATCTTTATAGCTAACCTTGTTAATGGATAAATAACATCCAATCAGGAAAGCATTATTTAACAGTCGTCAGAAGAACTTAGAACCAAGTATGAAGGTTAAAGCCAAATAAAATGCATGCACTCAGAAGGCTAAAGTTACTCTATCTTCTCTAATCAATTCTTAAAGTATTTGCTGCATATTCACAGGACAGACTGCCTTTTATTGCCTATTCTTGGAATAGTGCTGTATTAAAATCTATAACTATATAATTATATCATGAGCTTGATTTGGTAAAATGTAGCACCTATTTTACAAACTTCCATCACAGTTTTTGGTTATTTTTTTCCTCCATCAGTTCAGTTTTAAAATAGCTGTTATTCCAAAAAGAGAGGGGAAATTAAAAGCAAACTCATTAAGTGTTTGCTTGAAGATTACCCACAAAATTTATGAATAGTCAGAACAAATAATAAGTCCTAATTTTTATTCAGTTACAGGTTATTTCTGCTCAAATTTACTGTTCATTGTCCCAGACCTAAGCACATGAAAGAGGGTTTTTCTCCTAGAATTTTAAGCCTCTTGGTACTTAACAGTCTTTCAAGATTGCTCTAATGAGTCTTTTGTCCATAAACAGAAAATCAAGCTTTACAAAGCCTCATTTCTACTGTAATCCCATCACTGTTCAATTTTCTGTTTCATCTGATAACTTCCTTTCAGAATAAGCTATTTTATGTGTACAGTGAGTCAAACCACTTTAGAAATTATTTTTTCAATCACTAACAAGACTAGTTTGTTATTACTAAAAAAAATCATATGGTGAATGTCTTAGAATATTTCAACTTAGCATTATTCTTTGCCCCAGCATGCCAATTGGTATACTTTCAATATCCCCTGGTGAGTTGGTTGAAATCTAGCCAAAATATTCGTTAGAGGCACTATTATCTATTAAGCTGGTAAATAAAACATACACATCAACGGGACACATGAGGAAAACAGACAATATGATTAAAGGCAGTATATAACAGGATTAAAGTCTGTCAGCACTGATTTGTTAAATTGTTGCTAAAGCCTATTTCCATGTAAAGCACCTTAAACCTGAAAAACCTCCAAGCAGTAGCCAGAAGTATCAAATTCCTGCTCAGGAAGATTCCTAGTCATTTCAGCAAATGTCTTTTAATCCTTTTGAAATCAACAGGGTTTCTGTCTCACTACAAACTGTAGTGTAAGGGCCACAGAACAGCTAGTTTCCGTGCTTTAAAAACCTTGCTGGCTTTTTTCCATTCTGACCCTGCTTTGGTAGCAGTAATATGTCTTGATGCATTAAAATCTGGTGCTTTATGTAGGAGGCTGTAATGACCCAGCTCTCAGGGGGATACCTGGATATGAACATCTCAAGCCCTGGCAGTGCTCAGCATCTTTTCCATATGCTTGCAACATGAGTGGCACCTAGCCTGGCGAGTTCGGTAAGGTTCTCCTGTGGCCAGGCAGTGATACATGTCTGTTCCTTCTGTTATCTCTATTTTTCAAAAACCTCGTGAATCCATTAGAAGAATCCACATTTGTGTTTTTTAACTTAGGTCTATAGGCCATTCTTTACCTTCAGCCTACTGTTTTAACTTAGCAAAAATGTGGTGTTCAGGTTAGATCTCACCCAGGAAAGGAGTTCTTACTTTTTTTGAACAGATGTTGGACATAAGCATTCGGGTGTTCTGAAATTCCACCACCATAAAGGAATAGTGATTTTTGTGTGTTTAAAATTCAAATGCAACTTTTTAAGCTGATGTTTTGCAGAGATGAAAAAAAGCCCACTGGCATCTGTTGAGAGATGCTGTTTGGAGAAGTTACTGTGTTTATTTGCTTTTGCTTAAGAACACAGCAATCATATAGGCTTGATAACCAAGTGATTCTTTCAATACAAATTTAATCATGTTTAGTAAGTAGAAAAGGGGCAATAGTCTCTCCCTTGTGCTAACAAGCTACTCATATTTAGCATTAGAAAAACAGTTTAAAGGCAGGTAGATAGAACTGTGCTGGCAGTTAAGTCAAGCAGCTTCAAATGCCTTCCTAGTACAGGCTTGAGAAGCTCTCCCCAAAAGATTATCCTTCCAATCAGCGTGTGGACAGGTCTGTGATCAGAGGCTCGCAGTATGCATCCGTTGGCACAGTTCAGAGGAGAGCAAAGATGACTTGAAATTGCCAGAAGTAACAGAAGGGGAGACAAGTGTCCCTGCTGTCTGCTCCTAAACTGTGCAGATCTGATGCAAATCTTTAGCTCTGATAAGAGAAATGTGCCAAGGCAGGGAAAAGAGCAAAAATCTTAAAATCCAAGAAATTTGGTAACTCATCCCTCATCCTGAGAACGGACCTGGGGAAGGCAATCCCCCTGAAAATCAGGGAATTGCATTGTCAATGTCTGTAAGATCTGTGAAATTCAGAGGTCAGATTCCCCATCCCTCTCTCCTTAAAAGGGCTTACTCATGGAGTTCTCTGTTGCTCTCTAAAGCGTATTACTCCAAAGGATCAGAAATAGCCATAGGCTGTTCACCCTTTGAGAGTGTGGTCACCATGAAAAAGTCATAACAACTTAATGGTTTCTGACAAGAGTTTGGTGGATTCAATTCCTCTTCTGGTGAAGAGGTGTTCATACAAGAAAAATAAACACAGCTGGTATTAGCTGGCAGCCACAGTTAACCCCCCTGCAGACCTCATTAAAGAGGCTGATTTTGTAAATTACAGGCTTGGTGACCCACTCACTTCTAAAGATGATGTCCAGGCAAGCTGGAGACACACTGCTAGAGCTGTTCTTACTACAGCTGCCAAAGCGATTCTGGGGACAGTTACTACAGTTCAGTTACAGAAATAATCCATGTGGCACCTTTCTGAACTGTAACATAACATCAAGGGAAGGACAGGGGGGTTTATTAGTAAGCATGTGAGACACTAAAAATATCAAAGTTGCTGAATTTCATGAGGTAGTTCTCACCTTTTCTAAGCAGTGGCTTAGGCTGATCTGAATATTCAGTTACCTGCAAGATCTACAGCCCAAGGACTTCTGGATAAGCCCATTTGATTTTCATTTCTAAAACTTTTCTAAGTATGTATTTAGAATAATGTAAAGTCTTCATAGTAGTAATTACAGTGCCATGTAAGTCAAAACTCACATACAGCATTAATTTCTCTTGACAAAAAAAACCCAGAAATTTTTGTATTATCATGTTAGATAGAATTTCTTTATTTCAGTGAGGAACCTTGGTTAATAAACAAAAGATAGAATTTGGCTTCAAACTTTTAAATGTATCAGAAACTAGTGGCCAGATTTTTAAAAGCCTTCTCACCTACCTAAGATGGATATTATTGCCGGACTATGCAATCCCAGACACTCCTGTGTGATTTCTGTGGGCAGATTTTCAAATAAGCCACTTAGCTACTTAGGTTTTGAAAACCTAACTAATTTTAAATGAAATAACTACAAATAAAAGAAAATATAAACAAATAAAGGGAAATAAAGTCAAATGACAACTGGGCACGTTAGGCCAAATCCTATGGCACGTATAATTAGTTGTAACTAAACTGGATCACTCACTTAAAAGCAACTAGCTCACACCTATTTTTCCATGGTATACCAGGCTTTTTAGTCATGATGCAGCATACGCAATAAAGAAAGGAGTGGCTCCCGGGAGAGAACAAGTTCACCTCAGCAGGTGACCAGCTGTGGACAGAAAGAACATGTTTCTACGTATTTTCCATGTGTTTGCCATGAATTTACTATCAGTTCCTCTGCAGTGAGAGCACATGGGTTAAGTAACACGTGAAACGAATCAGCCTGTATCAGTGTTTATATGTGACAGACCTTTGCAAGAAGATGGTTAGAAACTGTTCAGCCACAACTTTTACAGTTAGCTCTCATTTTTGTCGCAATTCCACAGACTACAAGGAGTAGCGAAGAAACTCACCCTGCCATTGATAGTGATCCTTCTGGTTTTAAAAGTAGCCTTCACTGCCCTGTGAAGAGCTTGGCTACGCTGTAGCGTATAAGTATTTAGGACCTTATCCTTCAAACACTTGTTATACAAAATGCAATTGTTCAGAAGAGTAAAATTATGCAGGTACATAATACATACATGTTCTTGAAAACAAAGGTACTATGAAAGAAAAATTACACATCGGATGCCTTGTTCCTCTGCAAGTTGAACTCTTTCGGTAAGAGAAAAATTGTTGTTGACTCCCACACCATGAAGATGTGAACAAAGATATATGACCGATATTGTTAATGCTGTGGTGGTGTTGCATCTGTTTTCCTGTGTCTATTGGGGGTATCTAAGCAATTTGCTGCCTTACAATAAGATCACCCAGAGTATCCACCCTTTGAAATAACCTTGCAAAGCCTAAGTAGGGCTTTTTAACTGGGAGAACCCGCAAGAGCAACTTTTGACATATCTGAATCTAAGCAGGAATCAACAGCTTCTTAATCTGTATCATCTGCTTTCTTTTTGTTCACACAATTAATTCTTTGGCTCAGGTACAATGAGAAATACAGGTGCAGTTTTCCATTAAGCTAATGGAAACTATGAAAATACTTTCTAAGGAATTAATTTGGCTACTAAGATACAATATATCACATTCCAATTAACTCTCTGGTAAAAGATGATGATTTCATAATGACAAGGCTGCAATTTCACTGAAGGACCCCTTTAGCAGCAAAAAGCTGAAAACTTTTTGTTGCATATCCTGTCTGTTTTAAAAGAAGATATAAGCTAGCAAATACAAGAAATGTTTACTTCTTTCTTTATACGTAAGTCTTATTTATGGGAGAAATCCTACCAGAGTGGTCTTGATTCTCTTCTCTAGGGAACAGAAGAGAGCGAGCGAGCGCAATGATACTGAAGTCAGCAGAGTTGCATCGGTGTAACCCTAAGCCGAGGTCACAAAGAAGATGAAAAAAGGTTTGTTCTTACTAGGAAAGCTTGGGATTGAGCCTTATACGCCATGCCCTGGTTTCTGCAACTGTTTTGCAATGTTTAGTGTGCTTAAACACGTTTTATCTAGAGGAAATGTAAAAATCTGTTACATTCATACAGTGGGGTTGCTTATACGATGCCTTTGCAAGGGCTTAATGCGCAGTCTGATCACCTCTGCTCCCCACATAGAGAACGCGAGATGGAAAGAGGAACAGGGGTAAGGCGTTTCCCTCACACAGGATTTTACAAGAGAGAACCGTAACAGGCAGGGGATCTGCTCCAGCAGAAGGACCTGTGTGAATACACGCAGAGTACATACAGGATTGTGCTTTTCCCAAAGGGTTTTCCTTCCCTTCTTTTCCACAGTTGTAAGGCCTAATATGATTTTCCCAGTGACTGAACTTGTCTGTGTGGGTAAGGAGCCCTGTGGCTCCTAAACGGGGGGAAAGGAAACGGGAGCTCCAAGATCCTGCAGAGGCGGAGGCACCCTTCCCGCGAAGAGGAGCCCTATTCTGACCTGCTCCGCCGTCGGCCGGTCCCGGGCTGCCCACAGCACGGCCGCTGCCGCCGCCGCCGGGCTCCGCTCCCACGGCCGTCCGCTCCGCTCGGAGCCCCCGGGCGCCGGGCAGAGCCCGGCGGGAGCCGGAGCGGTAGAGCAGCGCCCGCTCGCCCGAGACACCCCCACATCCTTCCCCCTCCCCGGCTCCCCAGTTCAGGGCCAGGGCTTTAGGGCGCGCAGGCGATCTCCGCCGGCGGCGGCTACAGCTACGGACCGTCAGGACGCGGGGCAGGACACAGTGGACGGGACACACGGGGACCGGACAGCGGGAAAATAAAGGATCCTCCTACCCTGAGGGCTCCCTCACTGACTCTGCTGTGTACCTGCTCTGCTCCTCCACGCTGCGGTTCTCCGGCACCCGCCACTCGGGCAGGGTGCTGGCGCACAGCACCACCATGGACACGATGACGAAGAGGATGGAGACGGTGGCCAGGACCTGGGCGGCCACGGAAGACGTGGGCTCCTCGAAAGTCCTCCTCATCCTCTCCAGCCACTTCCCGCCCTCGGCTCCCGGCGGCCGCCGGCCCTTGCCCTCGGGGCCGCCGGCCGGCTCCCCCGGCGGCTCCTCCGCCGCGTAGTAGGTGCACGTCTCGGACATGCGGTCGTCGAGGCGGCGCTGGCAGCAGTAGTCGAGGTGGGAGCCCTCCAGCCCCCAGTAGATCATCTCGTTGTAGAAGGAGAGCTCGCACATGTGCGGCACGAAGCGCAGGTGGCCGTGCCGCACGTAGAGCATGATGAAGCCGAAGGCCTCCGAGTGCCGGTCGAAGAAGTACTCGTTCCGCTCCCGGTCGTAGTCGTCGCACACCTCCAGCACGTCCTGCTCCGAGAGGCAGCCGTGCAGGCGGCTCACCCGCCGCAGCGGGAAATCCTTCAGCACCTCCCGGGAGAAGGAGTACCGGGTGCCCCCGACGTTCAACACCACCGGGGGGCCGCGGCCAAAGTTCATGGCTTGGGCGGCGCGGAGGAGGGGAAAGGCGGGCAGGGCAGGGTGGCGAGGCGGGGGGCAGCGCGGCCGGCGGAGGCTGCCCTGGCTCCGGCTCTGCTCGCACCGCTGGCGGCTCCCGCTTGGCGACGG
>JANZLQ010000057.1:6753696-6767246 GCA_026212715.1 Elanus axillaris | reverse complement strand
AATTACTCTGTGCACCATTTGTACATTCCAATCCTTTTACTATTACTGTTGTCATTTTATTAGTGTTATCATTATTATTTTCTTCTTTTCTGTTCTATTAAACCATTCTTATCTCAACCGATGAGTTTTACTTCTTTTCCCGATTTTCTCCCCCATCCCACTGAGGGGGGGAGTGAGTGAGCAGCTGTGTGGTGTTTAGTTGCTGGCTGGGGTTAAACCACAACAAGTATGTAACATGTAAAATTGTGTGGGGGAAACCCCAATGCTTTTTGGTATTAAACCTACTGCATTTGGCCATATCTATCTTAATTACCTGAAGAGGCAATACATAAAGATGAGAACAAATGCTTCGAAAAGTTCTGCATGTGCAGATGGACTATGGTTTGCATTTATCTTTAGTTTAGGAAAACATGGTTTCAAGTAGATTTTTTTTTTCTTTAATCAAACTTCTCTTCACCAAAGCCCCTCTACTTCAGTGTGATTTGTGGGCTATGTAGAAAACCTTTCTGGAGATGAGCCTATTGCTGCATATAATTATCAAACAAACAGTCTTATGACAGATGCAGTGTGGATTGTCAGTGGCACCTGACATAAGAGTACAAGTTCCCTTGTCACTGAGGCACTTATAAAAATCTGAATAATTTTGAATATGAATGTTTCTAAAAGTGGATGAATGACATTTAGTAGGGAGCTGGTTATTCACATGTATATACATGTGCACAGAATACAATCTGTAGTTGACATTTATAATTAGACTAACTTATTTCATGAAACGTTAACAGTTTGGGAAATTTGGCTGTGAACAATTAAGATTTGATACTATAGACTTGATGTATTTATAGGTCAGACTGCGAGTTTTTTTAATGTGAGAGACAACAGCCTTTTCTGTTGTCCTTCATCTCCATATTGAGAACATCCCAGCAAAACTCTTTGTACCTGTTGCTGGGCTAATTATTGAAAGCTATTATATTTCAATGATCATTGAATGAAATGAAGCCCTCTTGGACAGAGATGGTTATTAGCTGGGGTAAACTAGTTTTTTACATCTGAACTCCAGGCAGGCAGATACAGAGAGGACATTTCTTGCCTGAGGAAGGTGATTAGGAGACTGGCTAATGGGGAATTCAAAGGCATGAACGTATTCTCACAAGGGAGTACAAGACAGGAATGTGCTTTCATACCAGTGAGATCCTTTTCTAAATGCCTACCAAGGGGGCGGGGAATTGTCTGCAGAGGAGATGGAGAGAAATACTGGGATTTGGAGAAGCTGTGTGTGGGTGAATCCCAAGTATGCTCTCAGAAGAGGAAGAAAACCAGGCCAGACAAAAGCATATAAACATTATTTTGTCTCAGTCTTTTTTTTTTTTTTTTTTTTGCATTAGCTAACATAAAGAGTTACTGTTGTGCACTTTTGTAGAGATTGGTTTGGGGTTTTTTTCCACTTGCATCCTCAGCAAAGGCTAGGACTCAGGTGACTTACCTAAACATACATGTGTTCGTGCCACTTGAGATGCCCTCCATTTTCCCTATTCTCCACTTACTGCTCCAGTAGTGCGTAAGCCTTCTGTGTCCACCAGCCCCTGTGGATGTCCTGGATGCCATACAGGGGACACTTCATGCCTGTGTTTAGGTAACTGATTCGAATCCTAGGTATCTGTTATGCCTCATTGAAGAACAGGACTGGAAACTTGGAAGTTGTGTTGGGTGGGACTTGGGTCAGGTGCCCTAGTGGGTCACCCATGGTCTTTAGGAAGGGAATTCAGAGAGCTGGGACTCTGAAATCCCATTGCTGGGGACTTCTGCAGAGCTATTGAAAGCAGCACACGTAGCTCTGTCTGCTCATTTAGAGGAGGTGGTAAGCCTGGAGGTCTAATTAGGTGAGACTTAACCACAGTGAGTTAGTGTCCTGCAAGTAGGGCTTTACGGGATTTGTGGGAAAAATATTCTAAAGAGAGGTTTCTGGAAATATTGATTAATTTCTTTTATTCCTTAATGAGAAATAGCGTACTTCTCCATTTTAGGTATCTAAGCTCTCAGGGGAAGGATAGGAGAGTTAGAAACTCTGTCTTGCTATTACACTGCTCTAAGCTTCACACTTCTGAAGAAATCAAGTTAAATATGGCATTTTGAAAACCCTTTCACTTGTTTCCTTAAATACTGCTCTTCTCAAATGCTGCATTGTTAACTATTGACCACTTGATTCTACTAAATGACAATAAATGGTGCAGAATCAGGTCTTATATAACAGTTGAGCATACAAAATTCAGTCACTTTGACTCCTTACATGCAGATTTTTATTTCTAAAAAAAATTATTCATCTTTTTCATCTAATCCTACATGTTCTTCCAGAAGTCCCAGAAACTCTTCCTGTTGACTGTACTGGTTTATAAAAATGATCAAGCTTGCTAACTTAGATAAACTTTTGCATGACTATTTATATCTTAAAGATGGTGCTCAGGTTCTTAAAATACTAAATCTGAAGTCAAATACTCATCCAGTTAATGTTATAAACCAGTAGTGTCTTGTGTTTTGTTCACAAAGAAGTCCTCTCATTCTTGGTGAAAATGAGATCAGACCTCTGTAAAAATCCTCTTTTCCCGAGCCTCTCGCAGCACTCTCCAGTGCTGCGTGCTTGCATCCTTCCGCAGGACATAGGCAGACCTGGTTCTGCAGTGCAACAAGGCATTATAACCTTTGCATTATTGGAGCTTCAGGAACAACTGGAGCATAGCTCCGTTACCATACAGGGAAGCCAATCAAGCAGCTCCACCCTGAGTTTACTGTGTAGGATGTTAAATGGTAGCTTGCCTTTTGTGGCTGTACAGAAATAAGCTAAAGATCTCGGTACTTTCTGTAACTTACCTGCAATATATTGGAGAGGACTCTGGCTTCTAGCAAAAAGATTATATTAAACTGGGTTGCATGTAAGCAATTGTATACAGGTCTCCCCAGGTGCCTACCTAATCGCTGTCAACATTTAAGCAAATTATATAGATGTTTCCCAAGCTCACTGCTGTACCACCGGCACAAGTTGGTATCTGCTTCCAGGTGGAGTCGTAAATTCTCACCCCTTACATCAAATGATTTCTTCCTAAATCACACAAGAGGCTGGATTATGTCCTGGAATTGGAAGTTAAAGTGATCACACAATTATCTCCAATACATAGCTAGAAATGTCTCATAGTCAGAATGAGTCTGTCTTCCTCTGCCTTCATTTTATGAAGGTATAATATTCCTTGTCATGGTATTTTTCAGCTATGACTTCAGGGTGTAACCACTGATGGTCTGGATCAGGTAAAAATACTTGCAACAAAATCCACCAGAATGATCTGGTAGATTGATCATGTCTTAGCAAAATATCTGAGAATCTGGTTCTTGATATTAAAAATATGTTCTTGTGCAGTTGTTTTATTTCTTTCACAATGTAAAAATATACATTTGTATACAGTTTTTATGCTGTGTTGTTCTCTGGTATAAATTAGTATAGCTTGATTTTCTGCAAGTACTGATTTCATGATTTTTCTTTTTAATACATACTTTTGCCTGTTTCAAGACACTTTTGTTTCTATGCTGGCAACTGCAGATCCTACCTATGTGCAGACCTGCCCCCCATTTTAAGTCAAGTGGCACTAAAGTCACAGTTCCCAAGTCACTTCTTGGAAAGTTGCAATATGTTCACTAATTTTTCTTTTCCTGCTAATTACAGGAGGGGAAGGTGAACTCCCCACACTCCTCTTGGGGAGGGAGGAGTAGGAATCGGAGCAGGAGCAGTTTGCTAGTGGTATCCCTCTATAATGTCTGCCGAATCCATAATGAAATTGCAGTTGAAAAAGATGCATTCCTTTGCCATCACAGGGTGCGTTAGGAAGTGCTGCTGGTGCTCAAAAACTGCTGTGTCATGCTGAAATTAAAGGGCAAGTGGGCCACCTACATTGTTGTAATGGCCACTACCTCTCTGACTCAGAGACAGATGTACCTGCAGGATGTAAAGCTAATCAAGCAACATTAGCAATTTAGACATCCCCTAATTTCCCTGCTTTCCATTGTGATAAACTGTGGAACTGAACTGCTGAGGCTGGAGTGACTTTGGCACAGCTTTGCCGTCAAGTTAGGGCTGACTCTAGCCTGGATATAGCAGAAAACCAAAATGTCACAATATTGATGACAAACCAGATCTTTCCTGGAAATGATGGCTAAGAAACAAATTATTAGTGCTGTCTGCAGAGCTATGCAAATTTATTCTGATAAAGATCTTTGTTAAATTTTTCACTGGGTATGACTGGGTTTTTGCACATTAAACTGCCCAGGCAGGTTTATAGATGTGCCTTTCAACTGCAAGAGCCAGAATAAAATAGATTGCTCATTTCAGATTCTAAATCATGTTTTCTTTTGATGCATGGCAGTTTGTTTTGTGGGGTTTTTTCTTTTTATTTTTTTAAACTATTGCACAAACAAGGCAGGAGACATCAATAATCTTGAAATCATAGTAAGAAGAACTTTGTACATGTCTTTTTAGGAAAGCTTAATATCATTTAATGAGACACACTGTGTTTTGTTGCACTTTGATGAGTATGACATTGCCCTGCTTTTCAATCACAGAAGCTTGTTCTGAAGGCTCCTACCCTTAGCAGAAAGTCTCTGCCCATAGACTGTGGCATTCAGCTGGAGGAGCTTCTTTCTGTTTGGGGGTTTGGACTTTTTATTATTATTTATTTACTTATCTTTATTTAGTGTTGCAATCTTATGCTGAAGACCGCAAAACATGACATTAAGATCATGTTGCTGCCTTAGTTTTCTGAAGAGTATTGTTACCAGATCATCAAGACATTTTTCCCTCAGCAGGTTTAAATGTGACTCTCTTTTTTTTCTCTTCTTTTTAGAAATTTAATCTGTTTAAACATTTGTGCTGCCAAACAGATTTCAAGCTGGGAACAGACATCTCATGTTTGCAGTGCCTTGTTTGTTTGATTTCTTTCCTCCTATAGTTATATCTTTAATTCTGAGATCTGTTTTTAATTCACCAATTTATATCACTGGTTTTCTGTGTCTTCTACCTAATACTTTTTTGTAATTCATATGTTAAAAAATATTTTTTTCTTCAAAAGAGAAGAATGGGGAAAATAAGATTTAAAAAAAAAACCCAAACCAAACACAAACAAAACCAAAAGAGCCCCCCAAATAAACCCCCCAAATCCCAAATACTGATTAAAACAGGATTGAAATCCTGTGCTTCTGTTTTCCAGGAGCCACATAGGAAGCCCTACTTTTGAGTAGCCTACTCAGTAAGTCATACATTCATATTCTCTCCTTCTCTCTTCTTAGCCCCAAGCATCTTGTGCCTTTTTTCTAAAAGAGGATGGTGAGGAGTTCCCTGCTCAGCTTGGGCTGTGGTCACCCATTCAAAGATGCGTACAGTTGCCATGGCCTGGGTCCCAACAGAAATTAGGGATGTGCCAGAGCCTGATGCTCTCATTATTTGCAGAGATTATCTGGAAAATATTCCTTACAATCTCCTCATGTCTCAAGTTCAACATTTCAGTGACTTCACAGAACGTGAAAATTACTGAGTCACTGCCAAATATGTAGTTGGATTCTCTACTCCGACTGATGATTTTTATGGTCTCTTACACTTCTGTTATTCCCCAAGGGGCAGTCCTTGAAAGCTGTGAGGAAGACAAGCTTGTAGAGCTGTGATTCCTAACCCTGCACTTCTTGGCAGGTTTGTGGGAGCAAGCCTGTTGAGGCTTAGCTGTATTCCTCCTCCCAGCATGCTGGGGAGCTCTGGCAGACCAGTTACCCACATGAAGTATGTGGTTTCCCATCCTGTACTGGGAGGAGAGCAGATGTGCACCTTTCCTTTCGTGGGATTGGGCCTTAAAGATTCAATCTATTGCTGAATTTTGTAATCATGTAACCAAGTTTTCTTGCCTTCCCCAAGACTGTGATTCCTCTGGATTAACTCAACAGTATCAGTAGAGTTATTCTGAATTTACAGTGGTGTGACTGAGAGTTAATTATGGCTCAGTATTTCTGAGTCTTTGTAGGCAAATAAAAGAATATATTTTCATTGCTAATAATGATTGTCTAGTATTCCAGTATTCACTGTATTTAAGGAATTTTAGATAATAAATTCCATTGAAAGGAATCTGCATTGCAGAAATTGTGACCATTTAGGTCAACTGGCTCAAGAGACAGATATTCTGAGTAACAGAAAAATTATTTCTCATAGGCAAATTGCTTGGTACAACTGTTTGTGGGCATTAGATTCTTTGCCTATTTTGTTGACGTAAAAGCAATCCTCCCTCCTTCCTACAACCAGAGAAGTAATTCCATAGTTAAAAAGGAAATAGTTCTTGGGTTCCTTAAACCTCACAGGATAAATTTCAGCCTAGCATGAATTTTTACTGCCAAGTTATAAACCTTGGAACAGATGCTGGTAATGGAAATGGTGATGGAGAAAATTTTAGAGTTATGAATGGTGACATGATGGATTCTCTGTGCCTCGAAGTTTTGTACTCGGAGGGAATTGCAAGACTGGTGTGTCTGAAATAACAGCATTACCTTTTGCTGTTCAGAATGGCAGACTCCAACAGAAAGTGAATACTTTGATTTAATACACCATTCCAGACAGATTGTGAAGAACTGTAGTTATTTTTGTCCTCTTTGGTGGGGAAATAATTCTGATGAAAGTGTAATGGGGTTTCCCAGTGTTTGTAGGGAACAGGTCATCCCTGAACAATGAAGTTCTTGAAGTGTGCACTTGCATTCAGAAATGTATTTGTATTTGTTAAGGACTAATACAGCAGCAGATATTGCTTTTAGTCAGTCCTTGTAGAACTTCCATCCTTCTATCATAGAAATCTGTAGGTGAATAAGAAAGCTGCTCAGCAGCACCATTTGTCCATTAAAAAAAAAAAGAGGCTTAATTTACAAGTTGATACTTTAATTTTTCTATTTTAATGTATGAGGAAAACTGTAAAAGACCTTTAAAAATGATTGGTCATCTTTAAGTCATGATTGATCTTAGGCAGTGCACCTCTTCAAGTATTAAAGATAGAACTAACATACTAACATAAACTTAACATGTTCTATGCTTTATAGATTGTATTATGCTTGCTAAAGAGCTAAGGTAAAATGCCAGATTAAGTAGTGTAAACTCTGTAGAGTCCAGGTGCCACCCTATAGAAGGCAACACTATGCCCCTGCCGAAACACTTGCTCCTCCTGCTTCTCCCATCACAACAGATCACTATGCTATATTCAATAATTTGTTGTTTTCTTTTCTAAACAGAAAAGGTTAATAGCCAAACACACAATGACTCATGTTCAGAAGAAAATATTCATCAAACAATCATAAATAACCTTCCTCATCCCAAAATGCTGGGCCACTACCAAAGACGAACCCAATCAAACCATGAAAACTTCTTAAAATATTCATTAAAAATGTCATATTCTGAAAGGCTTGACAGTCACTATGGCTAGGATATTTTTACTGCAATTTCCCCCTCCCTGATGACGGTGTACTATTTTTGACTGTTTTCATGGAGAAGTCTGTAGGGAACTGATGTTATGAATAATTATTACAAGAACTTACACAGTACTCTCCAGCACTGCGAAGTTGGAGGGCCTTCTACCTGTATTGTAAATTATGTATCTTCTGACTGATGTTCATGAAAGCAGGTAGCATTCAGCACCTGTTAGAACTGAGCCCTACAGTGATGGGGCTGGATGTTGACCACTGCTTATTTACAGACCCAACCAGTCCTCACAGGGATTTGAGTCTTCGCTTGGGAAGAAGACCAGAACTTCTGGAAGCAGATCTGAGAAACATGCATGAGCAGGCCTCTTCTGTCTCAGCATATATGTGATTTAGCAGCATGAGGTCTGTTTACTTTCTCTTTGATGTCTTCTGGGCAATTCAAATACACAGATGTTTGTACTTTGACTTGGCTGCTGGTTGTTATGCTGGTGAGATTCAGGAACTGGCTTCAGTGAAAATAGTCCTGGATAACTTGCTGCCTAATTTGGGGTTTTTTTTTTGGTTGTGGTTTGTTTGGTGGTTTGCATTTTTTTGTTGTTTTGTGGTTTGTTTATCTTCTTTTGGTTTTAATTGCTATTGATATGCATTAGTTTAAAAACTTACAGATTCCTAAAGGGCAAGAGCTGTAACAGTATAAAAGGGGGTTATTCCAGTATAGCTTATTCTTGTATTCAGAAGAATAGGAAAACATGCACACTGTATCCATGTGAGCCCAAGATTCCTTCCTTCTTTCTATCACGTGTGTCTCTTTTTTTTAGGAATTTTTGAGTTCTGTCCCAAAGCAGAACTCATAGGATGGACCCGGAAATATTTTCAAATTTGTATGGCAGAACCATTGGTTCAAGGAATCTAGGTTATTTCAAAGAGCATACTGTAAAAGACATTTCTTTGGTCACATTCTTCCTGAAGAGCAAGAATTTGTGTTTTCCCCTAGCAGTTCTCTTCATTACCGATTCCCTAGTTCAGAGTAGTTGGTTGGATAGTTTTGAGGAACACAGGGGATTGGAAACATTCAGTTTGGGATCTGTGTATTTGTTGGTCTCAGCTATGTGTTGTACTCTTGCCTCCTAGTGGAGCTCCATAAGGAGAAGAGTTCTGATGCACCCTGCTTTTTTATTTATATTGAAATATAAATGATGAGAACAACTTGTTTGTAAGCACATAAACTATTCCTTGGCATTCTAGACAATATTGTAGAATATTAAAACTTGGATACTTGCAGACTGTTAATCTTGGGTATCCAGATTTTACAGGTTTCCATCCCTAGGTGTAACCAAGACCCAACCTGTGAAAGGGTCTAGTTGCAGAGATAGAAGAATAGTGAGAGGCTCATCTGATAAATGGGCCTGAAGACTGTAGAGCCAAAACGCTTCAATCTGCCAGGGAAAAAGAGTAAAAATTGACAGACTGAACACGGACATGACAGAGCCATCAAGTAGAATTGGCACCTGCCTTCCCTACAAAGAAGAGAGACTTAACTGCAATACTGGGGAGATTTTTACTGAATATGGATGTTTCAGAGGCAGGTGGTATGTTCAGTTTTTTTGTTTGTGCCTATTTGATACAAACAGCCAAAGTTGACACAAATTTGCCTACTGTTGTGTCTATTTTGACACAAACAGCCATTATTAAAGAACTTGCAGGACATATCAGTTTGTATGACATCCAAAGTTAGGCTCCTTGCTGTAGTCCTGTTTAGGAAATATGTAAAATCTCCTGTTCCCTTGCATACAGGGGGATTACTCAGGGTATTCCAAGTGCACAAGTGTTCTCCATCAGTACATTGTGTGCTGTGGGGAAGAGGGTTTTTAAACTGTTTATTTCTTCTTGGCAGGCATAACACATAGCTGATTTAAAACAAACGAACAAAATCCAAACAACAAAAAAAACATGCCAGCTTTACAACTAGCGATCCTCTCATTCTTATAATATTTCTTGTATCATCACCTATTGCCTGGTGTGGTAACTCTAACTACTTGCAGTAATCTGGCTACGTAAAGGTACATTACTTGTTCTTTCCACTCATCCTGAGAAAATACTTTATGCAATTCACTGACTGCAGCTAGGTATGTGATTGTCTCTAGGTAAAAGACTTGCTTAAAAGCAACTGCCAATACTTGCCAAAATAACAGTATTAATACTGTTCTGTGGAGTGATGCTGTTCTTCCTCGACAGTAACCAGACTGATTTTGGATGCAAGTCATCTAGTCAGAAGCCTGTTAATCAGGCAGGCAAACAGCCCTCCTCTGTGATATTGCCTGTTGTTAGAAAAAAGGGTCACTTGAGCACAAAGTTAAATTCACTATGTGTAAGCAGGCATGATTTCCCTGATTTAAGAGGAAGGTATGTGTATTATACAACTGATAAACGTGTCCCTGAAATTCACCCAGCCATTCCAAAAGTGAAGCTCCTCCAACCAAAAGAATAATAAGTGACCCTCTTCTCACTGTACTGACCTGGAGACTTGCTACCTGCAGAAAGAAATTGTTCTGATTTTCAAAACTAAAATAAAAACAGTACTTGAGAATTTCAGGTCAAACATGTCTGTAATGGAAGCACAAGGCAGTATTTAGAGACATGGTAAGGCACTGAGGGACTGAGGGTACATTCGATCAATAAGTTGTGCTTTGGTGTTGCTTGCCCATAATCATTCAAACCCCAGAAAAACTGAACAGATGCTGAGTCCTTGACTTAAATTAATTCTGCTTAGATGAATGTACTGTACTCTACTTAAATATGTGTCATTAAGCACCTCTGACAGCTTTTTAGCAGGTGTTTAGCACGAAAAATAGATCAGTTGAGAGAAAGGGAAAGATAAAGAGTAAATTCAGTGTGGTGTCTTTAATGTCTACCTAGTATTATTGTGTTGAAGCCCCAAATGGCTTCATTTAGGAGTGCTGCAGATGTATGCAACACTCCAGTGTGCTTCCAACTGCTCTGATTTGCAACCTTGCTTATGTCAAAGATAACAGAGGCATATAATGGTCTCACCTTAGCCCCACTGGAGGCAACCACAAAACTCACATGGACTTTAACAGAAACAAGATATGAACCTAAGTCTTCTCTAAAACTGGCACAGAATGGGGTACAAAACTGAATCCTAGAGCTGTAGGCTTTCTCTCCATTAGTATGTGAACTGCAAAATAAATTGGTAGTTGTAACAAAAGCTCTAGATGGGCAAATTTTCTTTTTTTTTTTTTAAATCAGATTAGAAAATAAGATCTTTACTCCGTTACTGAGATTATTTTAAAAACCTGAGAGAGTTATGCCTGTGGAGTGGAAGAAATGCATGTTTTGCATATCTAGTCTTTAGTAGTAGATTAATAATAAACCCTACTTTACCATCCCTCCCTCCCTCTCTCCATCAAACCTGTAGTAATATTTCCATTGCAATAGAATGGTTTTCATTAAAGCAAATTCAGTCAGAACAAGACGACAAGTACATACAGGTCCAGATCTGACTTATTTTGCACAAAAAAGGTCCTTAATTCAGTTGTATGATTTATGGGAAATGATACTATGTATGGTGTCAAAGCAGTGCCATATGGTAGGCTATAGCATCTATCTATATAATGGTATGATAGTTATTGAAAAACCATTACCAAATATCTCTTTCTCACTACCCACTCAAATAACTTGTTGCCAACCACAAGTACCATTTTTCTCTGCAGATTTATTTAGTGGTATTCTTACAACTTTTAAAATTTGGGTTGAACTTCTAAATCTGCAGACTACTGATAATTCAGCAATTAACTTTATTGTTTAAATCATATTTAATGAAAATAGTGACATATTTAGCTAAGAGTCTCTTGAGAAATCTGACTCACAGAGTCAATAAAAAAGCCAATGTTATTTCTGATGCCAAGAGAAGATGATTTTCTCTTGTGAGAGGGTTGGGATTTTTTTTTCCTGATTTATAAAGAAGTTGATATGGAAGCATTTATTACAGATTGCAGCTAGCTTCTGTTTCAGTAGAGACAGCTAAAATTTTCTATTGCTTATAATAATAAACATTGAATTTCATATTCCTGTAAATTAAACAAAAAAAACCCCAAACCCCTTATATAATGTCTGTTTCATAATGGAAGTTATCTAAGGTTTTGATAAATATAATCATGAGTATTGAAATGGAAAAATGTTTTTCTTTGGTGACTAATTAAGTGACAGCAATATGAATTCTGTTTCTGCTAAAAATTCATTAATGAGGTTTTGCCAGCTATGGTGTGTCTTTGCATTAGTAAAAAAAAAAAAAAGTGCATGTACTTTTAGCTGCCTGTAAGCCAGTCTGATCGATGTGCAGCTGTATTAGCTGGCATGTTTGTTCACACTAGATGAAAGTGACTTTGTACAGACTACATATTATTTTTGAGCACAGGACAAGTCTGTGAACTACCGAAGTCCTCTGTAGCGGTGAATTACTTTCATTGTAAGTAGGAGTTCAGGCTGATAAGAAATGATCATCTGTAAAGTCCTTTGTAATTTTTTTAACTCTTTGCATGGGTTATGTGCATGCAGCCTGTTCATTCATTGTAGTAAAGTTTTACTAGCTAGGGAGCCATGTTCCCTTGGTGTGAACCCATAAATTTGAAGTGCTGAATGTTTCCTGTGCTTCCAAGTTACCCATGCCAAAAGGAAACTCTAGGCTCAGCCACTTTGAGTTAGGCAGGTCCTGTGTATGGCCCAAGGATGGGAAAGTCTAAATGGTTTTTCCTTTCTGTTGCATCAGCAAGAGGGTGAGTCTTTATGAAAGCTCTACAAGGAACCGAGCACCTTTTATTAAGGTTCAAGCAACTCTCTTCTCCAGTGCTTTTGTTGATTTCAATAAGATGTTTCTAACTGTAAGATCCCAAAGTATTCCATTCTTAAACACACCTCTATCAATATATTTTACCTTAGAACTCTGAACTGTAAATTTAATCCTTAAGCAAGTAACTTAGGAAGAAATTTTGTCTTCAGTACTGGTGGCTTTTGTGAGCAAGTTCCTGGGGGTTTGGTTTTTTTTGAGGGTGGTGGTGGTGGTTTGGGTTTTTTTTGTGGGTTTGGTTTTGTTTGGGGTTTTGGGGTGGGGTTTTTTGTTTGTTTATGGGTTTGGCTTTTTTTTTTGGATTCAGGCTTTTATTACCTAGAAAAGATGCTGGGCTGGAACTTTTGAAATGAAGTTTTCTGGACACAAAACAGGATGTTGCATGGCAGTTGCAAGGGAAGGTCCCTCTCATTACGCCACTTTCTGGGGTGATAAGGTTGTCAGAGCTTTTTGAAACTTTTATCTTGGCTCTGCAATAGTGGAAAAAGAGCATTGGTGTGAAGGAGTTTTTTGTCTGATGCAAGAATCCTTGAGGATTTGTCCTAAAACCTCTCAGCTCATGTGAACAGCCAGAGTTCTGGCACTGGCTGCACACAACTTTTGGTCTCTGAAAAGCTATAGGGAATTAAAAATGGAAATTCAGGAGTAGAATTCTCTGCTAGCGGATTCCCATTCCCTTTGTCCAACCAATTCTACACATGAGAAAGAAGCTTTAAATTGCCTGTAAAGTGTAACTTTATTATCCTGAATGAAAACCAAAATGTATTTCTTTAAAAATACAGTAAAAAAATTGTACAGCTCCAGTCAGCTTAATGGGTATTTAATATACATGATTTGGGTGCATCTGATGGTACTAAAGTGAAAAAGCCAATAAAGAGGGTGCAGCCTAGACAAGCAAATAGACACTACATTGGTAATACCATAGAAGGTCCTTGGACAGCCCTACTCTCAGTGCCTTGTCTCCATCTCCTTCAGTACTGCTGATCTAGTGGAAGGTGTTCCTGCCCACAGCAGGGGTTTGGAAATTGATGATATTTAAGGTCCTTTCCAAACCAAACTGTTCTGTGATTCTATGTCCTAGCTCACAGTGGGGGCTGTTGGTGAGCCTGGACCAAGGAACTGGCCTATGTTTTAAAATGATCCTTTGCACTCTGTTCTTTTCTTCTGGGCTTTTTTTTTTTTTTTTTTTTTTTTTTTTTTTTTGTGG
>JANZLQ010000057.1:6729473-6750295 GCA_026212715.1 Elanus axillaris | reverse complement strand
CCCAGCCCGGCCGCCACTGCGGCCTGGCGGGCCCCGGCGGCGTGGCGCGGGCAGCGGGCGCCCGCCCTGGGGGGCGCCCGGCGGCGCTTCCCTCCGCACCGTTACCCGGCCCCTGCTCCTTCCCTTTAGCGGCGGAGTTTCTCCGCGCCTTCCTTCATCTCCCGCGGACACATAATAAATCCGGCTGTGTAACCGGGGGATGTCTGTCAGCTTTCCTGCTCACGGACGTGACCCCTGAGGAGTGCGCTTGTACGCGACTGCTGGGCACTGGGCAAAGGCGGGCGCACTTAGGCGGTAAAAAACACGGCAAGCGTTTCTCTTCCCACCCCCATCCTGTCGAAATAGACACCGATAACTTTCCGCTGCCCTCCCGTTGGGAGTGAACGTGGCTGTGTTCCTAGCACTGTGGCTCAGGTGCACCGCTCAAGTTAGGTTTTCAGTACTTGGTGCTCAAACCCGGCTTGTTTCCTCCTGCCGTCTCCTCAGCAGCCTGAGCTGAGTGGAAGATGCAAGGAAATTGGGGGTGATGGTAGTTAGTTGGAATCTCTTTCTGCCTCTGTTCTGGGATACGCTGATATATCCACAAATCATCCATCTGCGTACTCCTTCATGAGGGCATTTAGACTGTAATCCCATCAGCCTTTACTCATGAAAGTAATCCTCGGGAGTAGCGCTCTTGAAATCTGGGTATGGGTTGCTTCTTAGGTCGTCAGTTATCAATTTGTTTTTGTTGTATTCTTAATAAGCAATTGTGAACGATATCCACAGATGATATTCTTTCTTTAGAGCTAAAAGAGCTACCTGAGGCTCTGTTTCACTGTAATGTACTGTCAGAGCATTGCAAAGGAGCTTTATACATCATTCTGGTCCCCCACCCAGTTTTTTTAAATAAAGGTTGCAAGGTGCATGGTGCAGAAGTCAAATATCAAATGTAAAGTGTGGTTAGCATTTGATGGTTTTTTTTTCATTTGAAGGAAATGAGTTTTGAGAAAACTACTGAAGGGAATGAACTGCATGCATGTCAATTCTTTATATGTTAGGTGAGGGCAGGTTTCAGGATATGAGTAAACTTCCATATATTCTGAAAATATTTGTATATTAATGATACTATAAGAGATTTTGTCCTGGAAGAACCTCGCTAATCTCATGGCTGTTACTGCTTAATAGGGTTTGCATGTTAATACACAGATGACAACAAAAGCAAATATCATAAAATGTACTTTATTCGTTTGGAAAACTGTACTACCACAGCACCTGATAATAAATGTGAGGTAGCATATCTTACAGAAATATTTATCTCCATAATAAAGAAATTAACTAAAATGCTTGATTCTTAAATCTTCCCTAATCGATTGTGAGAAGCTGCTGCTTTTATATCAAGATTTATGAAGTGTGTGGATTACTGAATTACAATGTAAGCTCCAACACAAGGCGTTTAACTTTATTTCAGCATGATTGTTAAAGCGCGTGTAGTGCAGTTGTAACCAGAATGTAGGAACAAAAATTATGTTAAATCTCAGTATAGAAATATTTCACTGTCTTAACATTTACTAAGAAATCAGCTTTTTTAACAGCTTCTAGGTTTAGAAGAAATTTTTTTCATGAATAATGATATGCTTTTATATATTTTTTTTTTTGGGGGGGTATTTCAATATCTTTCCTTTTTCCATTGCAGATTATGTTTATTTTGAAAATTCTTCCAGCAATCCGTATCTCATTAGGAGAATTGAAGAACTTAACAAGGTATACAAGCATATAAGATTCTTGCTTAACCTTTGACAACAGTCAGTGCACTTTTTGAAAACATAATGATTTCCATTCCATAAGATTTCTGTTGTGGTAGAATTTTCTGTTTTTTCTTTTTTTTCCCTTTCTTGAAATTTGCTATGTATTTTGTGCATGTTTCAGTTACTGAAATTTTGCTATGTGATATCCTGTCATTCTGCTCTGTTATCTAAGGAAATGCCCAGCTGATCATTCCTGGTGAACAGGAGTACTCTGTGTAAAAATTTCTAAATGAATCCTATGAATACTTGAGGAAATGAATTAATTTAATTCTCTGTATGGTGACGACACTGAATCCATCTGCAATGATGGTGATCATGTAATGTGTCTGCTTTTGGATGTATGTGTAAAGACCTAGTAGGTATCAGTGAGACCTTGCAGTGATCAAATAACAGAGTATGTGACTTCTGTGGCTGTTTATTGCTCTGCTTATTGGCAGCTGTGAATGAAGATGGGCTTCTGAATAGTAATAGAAACTGTATTCTATGCCTTTATCCTGAGTGTATTTATACGAAGAATGGAGGCTTTTCAGAGTGTAATTTTGGGGAAAGCATGATTATTTTTTCTTCACTCTTGTATTACTAAGAATGGTGTGGGATATTTTTTTTTTTTAGCTTGACATATTTTTACTATACTATCAAGCAGTATTAAAACTTACTGATACATTATGTCAAAATGATCAAAATGCCTGTTGCGATGTAAATAATGATAAAGATTATTTTTTTCTGTGGTTAGAAAATGAATTAAAAAACTGGTGACCTGCAGACTGTTTTCTTCTTACTGAGGGAACATTACGCTACTCCATAGCAGACATCAACCACATTACCTGTTAGTGCTGTCCAACACAACATCCACTGAACTTGTGCATGGCAAATAATTTTTGACTTTTAGTGGAGAATAATACTTTTTATTTACAGTAGTTGAAGTGATTCCTGTCACGTTCTGAATGCAATGTTTATTATCTTTAAACTGCATTGCCATAATTTAATCCTGCTCATGGATGGTAGAGTGGAATCAAGTATTGATTTTCTTTCTTTTAATTTTCATTTAAAGAGAGTTTCGAGGATATAGTCCAGATATCTTAGTTGTGAATTATGCGCTTTCATGTGTTAAAGGCACTGAGCAAACATGGAGATGTTACACAAATATGTAATGACATGCTTTGGGTATCATTTTACTGGAGATAAGCTGCTTTCTTGTTTTTGGTAAGAAACTTAATTAAAACATGATACTTCTCAGTGCTGCGTCTTGAGTTTTAAATAAGTAACTCCAGGTAGTGAACTAATTTTGTACTTTTTGTAACAGGAAAGAGGGTACAGTTCTTCAAATATTAGTAGATTCTTTACATTATCAGGCTAAAGAGCATGAGCCCTGTAATAAGCCATGAAAACAACTGTGAACTAAATAGCTCTTTTATCTTACTAGCTGAAGTGAATTTTCAAATAAACCATGTTATATAAGTCCAAAAAATGCTAGTGAACTTTGAAATATACATTTCTGTCTAAAGCTAGGTTGCAAAGAAATGTTCACAGGTTTCTAATACTTAAGGATTCTTACGTTAACATAATACTGGCATTACATCTCTAAACAACTGAAAAATATATAAATTCTTAGGACTAAATAAATATTATCAATACTGTTGTCTGATCTGGAATTGATACTGGCCTGTGTCAGGAAGTTTTTACTTACTTGAGCAATTCTGTTGATTTCAGCCTGGCTGATCATGTGAGAACTACCAATATGAGGGAAAATTGCAAGCAGAGGACATTTAATTTGTATTACTGAGGAAAGATACATTCTGACTTGATTTATCTTTCTTTTGTAGACTGCCAATGGAAATGTGGAAGCAAAAGTGGTGTGTTTTTACAGGCGAAGAGATATTTCCAACAGCCTTATAATGCTTGCAGATAAGCATGCTAGTAAGTAGATCATGTAGGGCATTTTTTCTTTCTATCACATCCTGTTCAGATTCTGCAGCTACTTAAAATTACATTTCTTTGGCATGTGGAATGTATATTTATATTAGGCATTAATTAATACCAAGTTAGATGCTTAGCATTATCTGATACTGGCCCTGCTCCTAGTAGTTGCTTCCAGGACTTAAGTTAAGCTGTATTAAAGTGATTGAAAGTCTCCATTTGAAAAAAAAGAATATACTTTTTTCATCTGGAAGATACAGCCATATTTCTTTTTTTATGTCAGAAGTACATCTTGGGTCTAAGTTGATTTAAGCTTAAGAGCATTCATGAGGATTTGATTTGACTTTTTTGAGTTGGACATAATCGCGTATTGGTTACTGTAAAGGATGAAATGTATTATTGGAGACTGAAAATGACTGGAGATGGTAAAATAGCTGTTATGTGCATTTATGTTAAATGCAGATATTAATCAGTAAAATAGTAGTAAGATCATCTCATTGGTTTTTCAGAGAAGCAACAAGTGTTAATAGGAAAAAAAGTCCCATTTTCATCATGAACTTAACTTTTTTTAGTAGCTGCCATTTGGTCTACACCTGAAATATGATCTTTTTTCCATAACTTTATAATTAAAAGTATAATTCTGAAGACAAAAACAGACCCTAAAAAACAGATGTTTGAGAAAACAGTTATTTGCAAAATATTGCACTCATGTTTGTAAATAACCAATGTGTTAAATGTGTCAACATCTGGTAAATTTATTGCCATATACCGTTAAATAACATACTAATGATAAATAATACTTGAGTTTGAAAAATTAATACGTGAATAAGTGATGTAAGGATTATAAATCTCTGTTCTCTAATTTATAGGGATGAATCTCTTTAAAGACTTTACGTGATGACGTCTTTTGTGTGCAGATATATGGTGGAGTAATTAGGCACTTAAAAAAATAGCTTACAATTTGTTTAACATAAAATTCTGATAATTTTGTTCATGCAAGTACCATTAGTGAAGAGAAACAGCCAGCTTTCAGCTTTTGTTTTATTCTTTTGTTGGTCCGAGAGAAGTGGAGGTGATTTGAGTACATAGTTTGAAGTACTAGCTTGGTTTTTAAAGAAAGAAGATACATCTTGCTTATGTTCTAAGGGAATGATTTATTTAAATGTTTTTCTAATATGGTTGGGTACACTTTATAATTATTGGTGACCTATTTGATGGTAGTCTAGCTCCACAATCTCTATAGTCTTTTGAGTTCTTCCATGTGAAGCATATAGAAACATAGAACTTGTAGTGAGCTTCACTAGGCTTTCCAGCACATTTTTTTTTGTTTGTTTTTCCTTTCTAATGGAGGGGGCAGGGAAGGATGAAAAGGATAACAATTTTACTGGAAGTACAGTTATTTTTCATTTGACTTTTAAAACGTGAATCTTTTAAGTTTTTTTGGTTGGCTTATTTTTTAGAAAAGGGTGTATTAGTTCTGTGGGCATCATTCAATCTGGAAAAGTGAATAAGATTTTTCTGTTTCCTTTGTGAGTTTTAGATTGCCATTTTGTCAGCACTTTGATAAAAAGGACTTGTTGACGGTCTGTTGCTTTTCCACTATAGCATAAAAGGGATTTGTTGGTGTCAGTAGAAGTACCATGGAATCTTCCATCGTGTTTTCTCTATTGAGACTCTCTTGCTGTTTTCTAGTGAGAAAATAGAAATGTAATTTCTAGCTGATTCAACAAGTGACTTTAGAATGCCTCAGTCTCACAGGTTGTAAGTCTTCTAACCCAGCATTCTTATGGATTAGTTTTTTCTGTGGACGTTTTCTCTGTACATAATGTTTTCTTTCTGACCAATCTGTGGAATTTGTGCAGCTGAGTTATCTTACGAGATGTATATTATGGTTACAGGGGACAGCACATAGTTGTAGGGTTACTTGCCTAGTTTTTTGTACAGCTCGTACAGCAGATGTACTTAAATGTCAAATTAATTTAAATGTTTAGATTCTGGAATGCCACAGTGTTCTGTTTCAAAATATGATGTATGTAAACAAAATATTTGTATATTTATGAATTGAATGTTTTGGGAATGTTTTATATAGCTCTAAACATGTTGATGCTTCAGCACTTCTACCTGGGTTGTTATAAAATAAATGCTAAAAGATACAAGTTTCTTATGGAATGGAAATATTGGTTCAGACTGGTTACTCCAGTTTACGTGTCTAGAGAAGTCTTATACTTAAAAGATCTGATTGATCTTTTGTGATAACCTTTTATATTGCTAGCAATTATTATTTTTTTTTCTTTGTGATAGAGAAAACTGTCCCAAGTAATGCACTTTTGAAGGTTTTGGCAGGTGGAGATTAGGGTTTTTTTGTGTGACACTTCAATTTCTGAAGGTGGCATTTTATGATGTAGGTACAGTCCCATTTGATAAAAGAAGAAAATAGCTTCGTAAGAACATACTTTAGAGCTTTAAGAACAAATTTTCAGTAATGTGAAAAATTTTCAAATCAATTTTAAAGAATATTTGGGAAAAATGGAATTAAGTATATCTGTGACACTGTCACTGGTAAAGAGTCAATATACTGTTTTGGGAGTGTGTGTCAGGTTTTTTTTAAGTTATCTTCAAAAAAGGTTCAGGATATTAAAAGAAATTGGGGGGAAAGAATGAGTTTTCCTTAGGCCATTCTAAAATACTAGGTACAGAGGAGTTCCCTTGATTTCAAAGTATGACACTAATCTGTGAGGAAAGTGCATTTCCTCCATTTTTTTTCTGTGGCATTTCTGGTGGTAGTTAATTAACAAGTGTTTTCATCTGTCAGCATCCTGTATGATGTCAGTCTAGACCTGGGAATAGTTCTATGAGCTGGCTGTAGCTGCTGAAATCCAGGAGTTTGGAATGTTTTATGGGCCCTTGAAGACATTTTTCCCCCTTTGATTTCTGTTACTGTAAATTTGAGTTAATGATAAGGCCAACTTTTCTTGATCCTATGCAGCCTCCTGAACTGACCAGGGAAGTTCTGTTGGAGTGTTAACACCCACCACTCTTAGGTTGTAGCCATTACCATAAGGTCACTGTGCTGGGGTCATTCTTTTCTTCATGCAGCAGAGTAAGGCTTACTTTATGGGGAAAAGAGATGAATAGAAGACAGCAGGCAGTACAAGAGCTAGTGCAACAGATGACTAAAGTACATAAGCAAATGAACTTGGAGAGGTGGATCAAAACCACTCAGGTCATTAAAACAGATGGAGCAAACATAAAGGCGTGGCATAGAGATGTTTTCTGACCAAATGGTGTGATTGAGAAATTGCTAACTGTAGCTGGATCTATAAAATTTAGATGATCCTTTATGTAAAGTGGAATTGACATAAATATTTTAGGGCAAGGTTTTAATAGCTGGGAAGGGGCGACTATACTAGCTCTGTACCAGCACTGGGTTTGTGTTACAGTGAAGGGCTTAACTTCTGTATTTCCTTTGTTTGCAATTGACTTAGGTGCTCAGGGTGGCTTGAGTGCGTGATGCCATTTTTTACAGTTTTCATGTTTTAAATTCTTTATCTGGTCATGTGCTATCATGTAATAATAGTATGTCTGAAGTCATTCTCTTACTACAACTCCTCAAACAGCTTTTGGTTAGTCAGCCACCTGGGGAGGTTATAAAAAAAATTCCTGTTGTCAGAGGCCTTTGTCTTCAGATTTATTAAGAGAGCTTGCTTTGGCTTAGGTGTGCTGAGCTTCTGACTAAATGCCCAGAATCTTTTTGGGCCTATGATAAAGCCCATGCACTATGTATTTTTTCTCAATAACAAAATTGATGGTCTTGTGAAGGAGACAGTAGTCAATTTAAAAAAAATCTTACGCATATTGGTTTCAGTGACTGAGAGATCAAAGGTAAAACTGAGATTTTTCTAGATTACAAAACTAGTCAAAATCTCCTTTTTTCAATCTCAGTTGCTCTTTGTAGACACCACTTACAGCCTTTACTTCTCATAATTGCACTTTTTTTAGGACTTTTCTTAGCCTTTGGCTCTTGAACAGTCATGTTTCCTGTCACATTGCTTTGCAAAATGGTCTTTCTGCTGCAGGATTTTTGTATGTGATAGATTTCTAGGAAGAAAGGAAGAGTCCTGCTAGTGATCTAGTGATTCCTGTTGAACAGTTGGAGTCTGTGCTCAGTTCTGACCTTGGTATGATACTATGTATTGTGATCAGAAACAAATCCAGTATTCTCTCTGTACTTTAGTTTCTTTTTCTGTAAAGTAATGCTTTTATTAGAAGTTCTTATTAAGGTTGGTGAAAAAATTTAATGTACCAATACACTTTTATGGCTTTTGTTAAAAGATCTTAAAGCACCTTACAAATAAAAACTGAGTTTATTTTGTATGTTAGTATCAAGAATGTTCCAACAGTCCAGGAAATGGTTTGATCTTACACAACAGTTTTGCTGCTGTGGAGCTCTCTTAAAGATGCTTTGTATTTATGAAAAAACTAACAATTATTTTGCATATTGTCAATGTATGTTAGCATCATAATAATTGCCAAACACTCCAGATGCCTCCAAAAGAAGGTAGCTGTAAAAATTTCTCAGATTTTTGGGAAGCATTTTATTTTAGTAGAGCAGCAGGCTAGCAGGTAGCATAGAAGATGGCAACAAAATGCGCTTAACTTGAGAAATACTGTTTAATATATTTAATAGTAATGCAGATTACTCATTAATATTCCCAAAGATATAGAAAACTGAAATGTGAATTCCTTTCATATGTTACCAGTTTTTTTAATATATGGTTGCTGTTGCATAGTGGTATTCTTAATACTCAATTCCAGGAAAAACATGAGAGTTTTTCCAGCCCTCTTCAACAATAGAAGAAATACAACCTAGAATGTTTAATTTCTCCGTATTTTTCTCAAGTGTACATAGAACTAAAACAGGAATAGGGCAATTCAGATACTCAGTCTATAAGAAAAGTTACGCGTGTGTGGAGACCTTGAGGATTCAGTAATGAACTCCAGAGTAACACCAGAGTAAAATGCCTGAACCACTTTGTGCTGTTCAGTGTCCTTTTCTCTTAGTCACATATTTGACTCGGTATAATTCAGAACATTTATAATCTAGTCTTACTGGGTTATTTTTGTCCAATCAGATGATAACATGACCAAAAACTTGTTTTTTTGGTTTTTTTTTTTGTCGTGGTTCTTTTTCATCATAGTAGTTCTTGTACATCAAACTAAAAAGCTGTTACTCAGAAAGGATATAATGTTTCTTTAACCAGAACCCCTTTTCTGAAAAAATCACTCTGAGACACTTTTCCTGTCACTTAATTCAAATCATATAATGTCTTAGCATAAAAAGTATTTTTTGACTGGATATTTTATTTGAAACCTTAAATTGGCTTATTTTGGGTCTCATTAGTTCCCTTGAATACCTGTTGTCTCCACAGCCTGTGTTTAGTTAGAAGCACCTTTGGTCAAGTGAATGCGAGATATGAATGTTAATTCTTCCGTTGCATATGATCCATTTTCTCCACCTTCATAATTTTAAGTGTTGAAATAATTCCTACTTTTTTTTTTTAACATGGTGAATGCTTATATTATATCCTATGTACAACTTCCAGGGAATGAATTAAGACAGTTTATTTGCTTTACTGGTAGTGCTAGTAGAGATTGACATGCATCCTACAGAAAAGGGTGCTCAGAGGCATAGAGGTTTTTTAGTTACTCTTTCAAGGGAATTGAAGTTTAAAGAGCTCCCTGTTTAGCAGGTGGTCCTCTGAATGGAAAGAAGGTACTGTATTGCATTGGTCTTGATACAAGTAAAAGGGAAACAAAACTTTTGGGGTCTTATTTGTAGTCAAGTGGGTGCAAAAAGAAGAAGTCTTTAGAGCTCAAGAGTTGAACTGATTTGCATCTCTTGGAGTAGTGTGTAAGTGGCTCTTTGATAGAATTTAGTTGCTTTTGGAAGGTTTTCTGGTAGGTTATCGTTCTTTTTTTAAGTGCACTCGGTGAGAAGGCCTCTTTCCTGTTTGCACTTAAAACAGATCTGTTGATACTACTTTGTGATGAAGGGTACCGTTTTTCTGGATGTTAGGTAGGCAGGAAAGGAGCTAAGGAGTGGAAAGGTGAAGTTGGGAACCAAACACAGGAGAATATCTTGGAGCATTTATAAGGAAGAAGAGGGCCTGGCTGCTAGATATGCCAGAGGAGTGGGTGAGCAGACTTGTGTAACTGGTTCAGTGAGATACTACTTTCTTAATCTGAAGGTCTGTAAATATAAACTAGTGTCTGTTTGCAGTTAATGTCCCTGGCTCTGTCATCTGTGTCCACCCACCCCCCTGGTGAGTACCCAAGAATTAGGAGAAAATAATTTTTTGACCTCACATATTTGCCCTCTTTTCTTTGAGGAAAAGACAAGTCGTTCAGAAGTCCATGTCTGTGAACAAGCCATCAGAAGATTCTTGGGTTTGCTTTGAAGATGGGTGGTGAACAGAGACGAAACCAAATACAGTAAGCCAGGAAGGTTTAAGAGAATGAGTTCCAATGGCTCTTGCCTGAGACTGGAATTTTACATGTTACATTTATGTACAGTCAACTAATGGAGACATGTAGATTAAGCACTAGCAAATTCAAGTATGTTGTGTTGCTTCTGGGGATCCTGAAGTCTGTGATGTGGGTGAGACACACCCTAGAAGGACCATTTAAGGATGATACAGATAACAAAATTCTTTCTTCAGTAGCAGAGTAGCTTTTATGCTAAGGTCTTCTTATTTTAGTGTTACTTGTCACTTTCACTGAAAATGAGCTTGAGGAATGGGTGGGTTTTTTGTGGGGAAGATAGGACCTTTTTGATCTCCTGAGACAAGGGAACATGAACTTTTCCTTCATTTACCCAAGAGAATACCTTCAGTTGTAATTTATTTGGAGAGGGGGAAAAAATTCAGAACTTGCTGAAATAGAGCAGGCCTTGTTCAAAATTACATCCTTGTCGCCAAGGAGAAACTTGTCTCAAGGCTCCCAATTATCCTTTTCAAGGGCACTTTGGGTAGTTTCATAAATTATGTGTTTTGTTAATTTGATTTTTGTGCAAGAACTGCATACTTGTGAATTTTTTTTCCCCTCAATGGTAAAAGCAATAAAGAAGCAGTAATGACAAGCTTTCTGCTTCTGACAATATCAGAGTCTTCTTTTTGTGAATGACATTTTAGAATTAGTAGTTAACTGTAGTGTATATTGTCTCATTAACAAGTTTACTGTCAGCTGTAAGTATCTTGTGGAATTATTAACTGCTGTGGCCGTTCAGACTCTTACTTTGGTGCAGAATGTCGTGTTAGATTGTGAATGTTAATGATCTTCTCTTACTGGAGTGAATGGATTTCCAAGTAAGTTCATAACTTTAGGAGTTCTTGGCTCTGATGGAAAACATGCATAATTAAATTGGGTTTTTTAACCTGAGTATACGTGATCTGCGTTTGAGTGTGTAGGATTTTGCACATATAAAAATATTGTCCACTCTATGCAGTTAGTTTATATAACTGCATCTGAATTTTTGCATGAACTGGCAAACTAGCTAGTAACTGCTAGCTTCATCTTTTGACCTCTTAAGAATAGATCTATAATTTTAGGAAGCCATACCTAGATGGTTTTTTTTTAAATTCAAAGATCTTATTTTCTGAACACAAAATTTAAGAGGCTTGGAACACACTGCTGCCAACCTCTGTGAATGTAAAACAAATGCTGTGAAGAGTGGAAAGCTGCAAAATACCAGTTCATATTTATGCTTAAAACTGTTTAATATATACCTGAAATTCAGTTTTTATTGTTATTACTTAATTACTGAAATTATTTATTTAGTGTGTTTCCTTAGTAGGGAGGGACTCAGTGGGGTACAAAAGGTGGCACTTCTTTGAGCTCTGCTCACAAAATACATTCTTCACATTTGCGTTTTTGGAAGGAGACAGCATTCACAGAAAACTGCCAAAGCATTGTGCGTTCTCTGTTTCCCTCTGTTCCTTAGGATTTATTTCTCCATGGCCAAGTTTAAATACATGCACTAGTATTACCATACTTCTTGTTCTGGATTTCTTTTGGTTAGTGGAAAACATGTAAGTGTCATCTCTCAGCTGCTAACTTTCTTGCCTCCTTAATGTTCCTTAATTGTGCAGGCCAATGATAGTAAACTGTTTTCTTGATGCACTCCAAAATACTAGTAACATTTAAATTGATACTATTGATCAGGTTTTTTTCTCATGAAGATAAATAGGATGTTTCACACCTCCTAGATTCCCATAATCTTGGATGGTTCTACTCCCCCCCTGCCTTTTGGCTTGTAATTTTAAGGGACTTTTCCCACTTTCTCCCCAGTGCATCCACACGGTACCAAAGCACCTGAGGCATAAATTTTAGACTACAAAAACATTGCTAGGTTACCTCTTATCTGTAAAGCTCCAATTAGAGATGCATTTTACATCTTCAAAGAGTTCTCTGATAGTCTAATTGAATTAGTAGTTTATATCATTTACAAATCTGAATGATGTAAACTCACTATTAATATAGAAAGACTCTTTTCCCATCATGCAGTGGCAGTTAAATGTATGAATCAGGGATCAGGCCTGGTGGTTTAAAGGCTTAGTAGCAGTAATTTTTGAACATCTATATCATGCAGTGGAATGAAGTCTGGAATATTTGACCTTGGTAATACTCATGAATGCCTGTAACTTCACACAGGATGACAGAGATGGAGCTAATTAGCTTGGGCAAAGCACTGTGTGAGAATGAATGTAGTGCTTCCTACCCAAGCTGATTCATGCAGTGCTGAATATATATATATATATATATATATATATGGTGCGAAGTATTATGGAAGAGGTAGAAGTAGCAGATAAGATTAATCTGTAAAGTACTTCTGTGGTTTGTCTGTAGATTTTCTTTCTGTTACATGTAGCCTGCACGAATAACAGGATATGGGCTCAAAATTACCGTATATGTTGAGTTTGACATGCCCTGAACCACATGGAGTATCAGAGTGGGTGGCTGGAATGGCTGTGCTGTTTGGTGATGCGATTTGTCTGTTTGAGCAATACTTTGTTTTTCACCTCAGCTACTGTTTTTAACCCTATCTGAGCAAGGGAAGATTTGTACTGTGAACCTCTTTGATTCCAGTTTTGTTGTGCTACACAAATGCTACTGCAAGGATCCTTGCAGAGAGGTTTTGTACTAATGTAGAATACATCACTCCCATGAGCAAAACAAGTTTGAGTGGTAAAAAGTGCAATTTTTTTCAGTAAAAGCCTGTTCTATGTTATCAAATTCCTAAAAGAGTTTGGGGAGCTAAGTAGTACATTTTGACTGTCACCCACTGTCTGAATCCAAAATCTGCAGATTTATCACAGTACATAAGATATCTTCTCTGTGCAGATTGCATAGTGCTGGGCTATGCACAGAGCACTAGGTATGCATATATCCAAAGGTTGTGTAAGTACATGGGCGTTTTCCACTTGTACAACAGGTTAAACATCTATCAAAAAACAGCGCAGCTAAAATAGCAGTCTTCCCATTTTTGATATGCTGAGTGATAGACTTAAATTTTCATTTGTCTGTTTTTGTTTCTGTGAAAGATTTGTGACAGTGATATGCAGTGCTGAAGAGAGTCATGTTTCAGTTTCCTATATTAGAAGTGCAGCCTTGTTTTGTTTTAGACCAGTGCAGAAGTTGTTAATGTTGGCAGGGTCAGTGACCTGTAGCCTAGTCCTACAGGGTACTGTGGCCCTTTGCTATGTGACAGTTCCTTTAGGCCAGATCCTTTGACAGATGCTGCTGTCAGGAGTGAAATCCCAATGCTATTCTCAGTAGGGCTTTAAGGGGCCAAGGATTCAGTTGCCAAGTATCATACAAGAAAAAGGGCTTTGATATATGGGCAGCTTTTGTATTTATATTTGCCTTCAAACAGTGACTGCCTTCATATACTTCCATAATGCTCTTCCTTTTTCTTTCTGTTTTTAATTTTTTTCTTAATAACAGGAAAAAAGCCAGGATCAGAATACTGAATATTCAACATGTATGAAGTGAATAAATGATAATTTTTGATATTTTAATTGATACTATAATGAACATGGTATTTCAATGTTTTGTCTACAAAACAAAGTACTGAGAGTAGAAGAAAAACATCTGGTTTACTTGACCTTTGTTTCCATTTATTTAAATAAAAGTGATGAAAATGGCATATGAACTAAAGATTTGACTAGTTAATACAATATGATGTTTATTCTTAGGCTGTTTTGTTTGCTTGTTGTTTTTTTTTCTCCACTGGCATCAGAATTAATAAATTAAAAGGTTTTAATAATTTTAAGTCATACTTTTCTCAGTTTGTATGTATAGTTCCTGTTAATTAGAATCTTAAGATCTCTGTCCATGCATCAAGGAAATCATATACCCTGGAAGATAAATCTGTAGCGTAGCTGAAGATGGAAAAAAATGATCTTTTAAGTCTTACACGGAGCATCAGAGTGAATGAACTCCTCTTCTTGCTTGTCTCATCAGGTCTATAAACAGAAAAGCTTTCTTACCATGCTCGCGTTGAGCAGACATTATCTTGGATAACATTCTTATCATTTTATAATCCTGCATATAGAGCTTTTATGTGTCTTGGTTAAGTTTACTTAAGAACAGAATATACAAATCCTTTTCTTTCTTTCTTTTTTTTTTCCCCCTACTTCTTTCCTTCCTGAAAAAAATCAAACAAAATTCAGCCCTCCTGGAAGGAGATACGGTAGAAGATAAATAACTTGTGTTTTATAAGCAGAATCATATGCCATTCTGAGTAGGGGTAGGAAAGTGCTTGTACAATCTGTGCTTTTCTGTCTCTGCCAACAAATTTTGAAAAGCTGTTTACCTGCTATTGAGGGTGTGAGTTGTATGTTAGAAAAGCAGCTTAGATCTCTGAAGACCTGTGGTTATCATTGTCACACAGTGAAATAAAATGCCAGTGTCTGTCTTAAATGTGGACTCCGGGTTCTCACAGAAAACTTCTATATAACTTGTTAACTAACTAGATCAGGCACCCCTGTTGCCTATTCTAAAGGAAAGGCCATCTTGTTTTAACAAGATAGGCGCAGGAGGTCTGTATGGAAATGGTGAAAATCCAAGTGATGGGAAAAGTTGTTAATAGCATCAGTTTCATGAAAATGGAAGATGCATATCTCCCTTTTCTCAAAATCAGGTCCAGTAATAATTCGTGCAGGTTACATGGCATTTTTGCAGATAGCCTTTGTAATTTTTGAGCCACATGATAGCTTTAAAAAATGATTTCTTGGGCACTGTCAGATTACCCATGCGAACTTTTGCTCTGTGGATGGTCTGCCAGCCTGGATTTGAGGGTAGAACTAGAACTTTCCACTTTCTTTCCCACTACAGCTCTAAACATATTTAGACTTTGGAAAAATTTCTAATTTGGCTTCTGATTCAGCTGATGAGCTGGATACTAGTAATGGGACATTGAAAATACTCATCGTATTGCAAATAGCTGTGTTTGTGGCACATTTCTGAGTCTGCTGCTTGCTGGCACTAATGAGCCGCTTAAAAAGCCACTGTGCAGGACAATTGCTTCACACATCCTGCAACAGGTTGCTACAGTTCATACTGTACATATGAGCAAACACATTTTGAGCCCTTTAACAGGGTATTTTCTCATTTGGAAGAGTTTGCATTTGAATAGGTGAGACAGAAACCAGGTAAGTGGGAGAGAGGAGAAAAATCTAGTTTAGATTTATGGTACAGAATTGTCAGCTCTTTCACCATTGCCTGCATGGCATTGTTTTCATGCTTCTATGGGACCCATCTATTCTGTAGTGCTGTTTGCATTTATTCATGTCACATTTCATTTATTAGGATATATTAATGTAGCACATCGTGATTCATACCACTTATGAAGGTAATCCTTCCCTGCCTTCCACCCACAAGCTCCTTGGTCTCAAAAATCTCCAAAACCAGTTATCCAAAAAAACCCATCTCTGAAGTTTTGGAAGGTGGAGTTTTCTGGTAATGAGAACTGTGATAGTTTTCAATAAATATTTTTGCTACAGGCCTATGATAAACATGAGATAGTTAACCGGTTGCTTATAGCTGACCGTCATTATAGGAATTGCTATTATTGTAACATGCTACTTGCAAGTCCTCAAAAAAAACTTTTGCATGATTTTAGAAACAATTTTTGTTATTGGAGAGTAGGTGTGGCGTATTAGTTCTTAATGATTGTACAGTGTAATTATTTCTTTGTTTTGTGACCTCCTTTAGAAAAATAATGACGGGGTAGTGTGGGAGGATCACCTGGATAATTGTGTAAGAAGGCTGGATAACCCCTTAGAGGACACGTGTATCTGTGCTATCCAATAAGAATTAAAAGTACATCTGTTCCCTGTAAACACAACCCATCAGTCTTCTTTTTCTACCTGCAGAATTGCTCAGATTCACACTTTACATAGTAATATGCTATCTTAAATGACTCATAATCCTTGCAAATTGTGCTTTAGATTTCTAACCCTATCTGACAGTAACAGCAAATATCAAATTGATATTATATATTCTAACAGCCATCTGAACATTGTACTAACAGATGTGTTGTAAGTAAAGCTAATTAATTCAGCTTTGGTAAACACTTTCTCAGTCAAACTGACAGTATAACCATGCATAGTTCAGCTCACAACGGTGATTAAACTGCTTTGCTACAGCACTAAAGGGTTAAACATCACAACCAATTTGGTACAACACAACATGTGGCAAGAAGCCTCCTGAAGATGAGCAAATTGGCCAACTGCTCACCTAAGAGAGCTCTTCATTCACAGTCTGCATAGCATTGTTCAGATGGTTATACTTAGTGTTTCTCTTTTGTACTCAATTTGGCAGTAAATAGATTTACTCCCTCTCCACCAAAATCCATGTTTATAATTCTTACTGCTGTAACATTTAACTGCCAAATGCGCACTTGATGTTTTTGCCACAACCAGTCAAGCTTACAAGAGACTTACATGCAGCCGTCTTGCCTTTGATGTGTGTGGTAAACTTGCTGCTGTTCAGCATTCTCAGCTTTTTATCTGTAGGTTTTAAAATACATTAGTGATACCTATGATGTATATAATATTTGGGCTGAATAGAGAAGAAAAAGGTATACAGGAAAGGAAAAAAAGTTTAGAAACTTTTCTGACAGTAAGGCTTAGTGGCATTCTTTGAACTGTAATTTACACTGATCTAATATAATTGTAAATGTATTTTAACAATCTTAGTGAAACGGCTGTAACTCCACAAATTGTGGTGATTTAAATCTCTCCATCAAAGCTTGCATAAACCGGATGCAGCTAAGCTGAGGTATGGTTTCAAAATTAGAAGCAATTAAGTTTAAGAGGTAGGAAGCTAATGCACCTCAGTTTTTGGTTACATTGCTGATTTAATTCAGCTTTGGTCTGTGCTCCTGTTGAAAGGAGTGGTCTTGGTTTTTCCCATCATGTCTTCCCAGTGTAAGTCTCATATTCCTGCTTTTTTCTTTTGTGCCAGCAGTAGCATTTTTGGTAGGCACACCAGGCCAAGGAATTGGAGTTGAACTGGATTAAGGGACAACTAGGTGAATAAAAAAACCTGTGTGGTCTGAGCCAGAGAGGGGTGATTAAGGGTTCATACTGTGTGTGGAGTCCCACAGGGATCTATACAAGGAGCTGTCTTCATCAGTGACTGGTGCAGGCAATGTGGTCCCCTCTCATCATGTTTGCAGGTGACACCCCACTGGAAGGGAATGACCAGGTGATACGCTTGAGAGAATGGCTGGCAGTCAGGGATTCCTAGAAAGCAGGAGAAATGGTCTCTCGCGAGCCTGAAGATACTCAGCAGGGACAAATGCCAAGTCTTGCACCTGGGAAGGAAGAGCCCCTGGCAGGCATACAGGCTGAGGACAGAGGGGTTTGGGAGGAGCAGCTCTGCAGGAAAGACCCTGGGGGTGCTGGCAGACAGCAACTCCCTGGCAAAGAGGTTGGCCGACAGCATCCTGGGCTTCGTCACCAGGCGCATAGCCAGGAGGTTGAGGCAAGTGATTATCTTCCCTGATTATTGAGCACCTGATTACTGTATCACATTTGGGTATCACATCCAGTTTTAGGCCCCTGATATGGGAAAGTTGCTGATAAATTGGAGCAGGTTCAGTAGAGGCCACCATGATGGGCACTTGATCTGCTAGGAAGGGCTGCAGGAATTGACCTGGTTCAGCTTGGGGAAGGGGTGCACTCCCAGTGCCTGTGGGGAAGTTATAGAGAAGATGGGAGTCGGACTTTTGGAGTGACTAAGATGAAACAGGAGTGATTCAGATTAGATATAATGAAAAGCTTTTTGACTGATTGGGTTGCTGGAGAGGTTATGTGCTCTCTGTCCTCAGAGGTTTTCAAGATCCAACTGAATAAAATGCTGAGTAACCTGGGCTGACCTCACAGCTGAGCCTACTTTGAGGAGGAGTTTGTACTAGAGACCTCCTGACGCCACCTTCAACCTGAATTACTCTGTGTTTCCATGGTTCTGTGACCCAGCCAATCTCTAGCTGAAAATAATGCTCAGCAGTTTGGTGGCAACAGAGGGAGAACTTTCTTCTTCCTTTTAAAACTGAAGATTTACTCCTCCCTGAAGATAGCCTTCATTATTTAAACTAATCTCTCTTACTTTCTGTTTCAGTAGACAAGGGGAGCACATGGTGGGTTGTTATGACTTTGTTAAGGAAGAGTAATACATTAGAGGAATTTAACTTGTTCGCTAGCTGATGGTTAACTATAGAGTGTTTTGAGTTGCATTTAAAAGCTGAAGTGTCTTTTAGGATTTTTTTTTAACCATTTTATATTAAATGGGAGTACTGTGTTTCTAGAGACTTGCCCTCAGTTTATTTTGATTTTAGTTGTAGAAACAAGCAGTTCTTCCTAGAGGCAAGCTTGAGTCATCACATTACTTAGCTATAAACAAAGAGACTGTATACAAAGTTTAGGTGGCACGGACAGTTGTGTCGTCTTCTCACACTCACTTACACGGCCATTTTCTAACAGTGAATCCCACAAATTAAATGGGGGGGAAGGAGGGGAAGAGTTCATGTTTTTAAAAGTGATGATGCATATGTAAAATGGGTGAGGATTACAGCTTCTTCCCAGTATCTATTGCTTGATTGAGTCAGTTAAGTCTTGCTTACATCAAAGGGAAAAAGGGAAAGGGTAAGTCTGCAGCACTGCCACTGAAAGTATCACCCTATCACTCTGGTTTTCAGAATCAAAGTAAGTATTTACAATTGCTGATGAGAAAGCCTGTGTATAATAAATGGACCTAAAGCTTTAAAAGCTCACTGGAGATGCTGCTTTTGGTCTCTGGGATTTTTCCTTTAAATAATGAAATATTTCTTGTAAACCAGGAAAAGTACTACAAAACAGTATTGTCTTAAGCTTCACTCAGGGCCTAACGGGGATTGTTTCATTTTCAAAAACTGATTGTGTTCATATTTGTAGTCAAACCAAAGACTTCCAAAATACTTTTAAGCTGAAAAATTTTAAACTGAATTCTGTTTTCTCTCTAGTCTTGGAACGATGATGCTTGTGTATGTCATCACCATATTGCTCTATTAAAATATGTGCTCACTGAGCCATTGTTTTATTTCTTTTCCTGAGTGCTGAAAATCTGCTTAGCTAAGTGCTACTTTATGATTTCCTGTAGGTATCTTCCATTTCACTCCTTTTGACAGGATAATCTCTCCTTGGATGGCAAATTAAATTTCACATACACTGCAAATCTCAGTCAAAATGTGAAGAAATTTGTAAAAGTACTGGAAGTTCATCACCACTTTTTTTCTAATAGGTGTTAAGACCTGATATGTGAAAAAAACCTGGTTCGAAAGCAGCTGTCTAAATGTTTGTTCAGATGCAGAATTCTTCATATTGCCATCTAGCAAATTGGTTTTGTATTTGTATTTGCCATCAAGCAAATTTAGTTTTCTTGCTTCTTTATGCTATGCAGTGTTTTCTTCCTTGGTACAGGTTTGTGTTACTGCTGGCAAACTATTACTTGTTTTACAGAATGCTAATCCTACTGTCAGCATTGTTTTTATATTATAACGCAGAAGAAGGAAACTGTAAAATTACCCTGTTGATAAATTATATCCTATTAAGAGTAGAACTGTTCTGCGTCTGGCCATGGCTGCTTCTACTTAACTACTGAGCTTGTCAGGTCATCATGAGTAAAACTTACATGTTTTATTTCTAAAAATAGGACAGAAAAAGTTACATTGTTTCACATTTAGTTTTGGAGTGTTTTAAGAGGTGTGTGTAAGAGACTTTAATTTCAGCTTCAGGGTCTTGGATCAACACTTTTTTGGCTTATGTAAGATTATTACAATAAATATATGAATCAAGTTTTTGCATTTTTAATTTTTTTTTAAGATTTCTTACTCTAAGGAAGCTATTATGATACTTGAGCATAGGTGTCTAAAGCTGTTATAAACTCTCTGGAATATCATCTCTGGCTCCCTGCAGCGACTTTAAAATAGCACATATTCTCCTGTGTTTTGTGTGGTATCTGCAGTCAGATGTTTTGGATATGTCAATATAAAATGGTCCCAGACACCTGTGTTTGGACTGCTTTTTGTCAGCTGTTTTCAGATGGTTATAACATAAGAATACGTTGCTTTGATATTTTTCAGGAAGGAGATAGGAAATAAATAGCCAACAGAACTTTGAACCTGTAGAATACTACAAGCAGTACATTTATTAAAAAAAAAACCCAAACCAATAAAGCAACCACTGGCATGTCTTGGTATTTTAAGAAGAAATATTAATGCTTGAACTTTGAAATACAAATGTAGCATGTAATGGTCACTTACTGTAATAAACAGTCATAGCTATTAATTGCTTGAAACATAAACCTTTTAACATTAATTTCTATTTTTTTTCTCTAATTATTCGCTTAATTAAAAAAATGTTTTGCCTTCACACAGATTTTTTTTTTTTAAGCTTTATTTATTGTTAGTATTATAGGTGCCAGAATAATTCTGAACTGAGTTGTGGTCTGACTTGAACCTGTACATGTGTCAGGTGAGGCTGTGGGGTGTCAGATGAGACTAGAGGGAATCTTGTT